>SJXQ01011832.1:149083-231602 GCA_006408695.1 Aepyceros melampus | reverse complement strand
CTCAGATATGCAGATGACACCACCCTTATGGCAGAAAGTGAGGAGGAGCTAAAAAGCCTCTTGTTGAAAGTGAAAGAGGAGAGTGGAAAAGTTGGCTTGAAGCTCAACATTCAGAAAACGAAGATCATGGCATCTGGCCCCATCACTTCATGGGAAATAGATGGGGAAACAGTAGAAACAGTGTCAGACTTTGTTTTTTTGGGCTCCAAAATCACTGCAGATGGTGACTGCAGCCATGAAATTAAAAGGCGCTTACTCCTTGGAAGAAAAGTTATGACCAACCTAGATAGTATATTCAAAAGCAGAGACATTACTTTGCCGACTAAGGTCCGTCTAGTCAAGGCTATGGTTTTTCCTGTGGTCATGTATGGATGTGAGAGTTGGACTGTGAAGAAGGCTGAGCGCCGAAGAATTGATGCTTTGGAACTGTGGTGTTGGAGAAGACTCTTGAGAGTCCCTTGGACTGCAAGGAGATCCAACCAGTCATTTGGAAGGAGATCAACCCTGGGATTTCTTTGGAAGGAATGATGCTAAAGCTGAAACTCCAGTACTCTGGCCACCTCATGTGAAGAGTTGACTCATTGGGAAAGACTCTGATGCTGGGAGGGATTGGGGGCAGGAGGAGAAGGGGATGACCGAGAATGAGATGGCTGGATGGCATCACTGACTCAGTGGTCGCGAGTCTGAGTGAACTCCGGGAGTTGGTGATGGACAGGGAGGCCTGGCGTACTGCAATTCAGGGGTTGCAAAGAGTCGGACACGACTGAGCAACTGAACTGAACTGAAAATTAACTATTTTAAAGTTAACCATTTTGTGGTATTTAATATATTCAAAATGTTATCCACCTGCTATCCCCCTGTCCCAGTCTGGCTCCAGAACATTACCCTCATCCCACAAGGAGACCCTGCACCCAATACGCTGACAGTCTCCGTTCCCTTAGTCCCTGATATCCACCATCTGCTCTGCATCTGGTTCTACTGAGTTACTCTTTCACACACTTCATAGACATGAAATCATATAACATATAGTCTTTTGTGTCTGGTTTTCTAAACTTAGCATGATGTTCCAATCATGTTATAGCAGACACTGGTACTTCGTTCCTTTTATGCAAGGAATGAAACCTGCATGGCTGGATAATATTCCTTCTTATGACTGATGTTGCATTTTGTTTATCCACTTATTGGTTGATGGGTGTATGGGTTGTTTCTACCTATGGCTATCAGGAATAATGCTGCTATGAATAATTTGTTGGCATTTTTTGTGCAAGCATTCTGGAAATGATGGATCCTATGCTAGCTCTAATTGTAATATTTTGAGACACTGCCAAACTCTTTTCCATAGTCACTGTACTGTTTTTCATTCCCACCAGCAACATAAAAGGATTCCAATTTTCCCCCCTCCTCACCAACACTCATTTTTCATCTTTTTCTTATTATTGCCATCGTACTGGATATAAGTGATAGCTCATTGTTGTTTTGGTTTTTATTTCCCTAAAGACTGATGATGTTTAAGATTTGTGATGCTAAACAGCATTTCATGTATTTATTGGCCATTTGATACATCTTCTTTGGAGGAATGTCTTCACATCCTTCCCCCCACCACCCATTTTAAAATCAAGTCATCTTTTTGTTGTTGTTTTTATTCTGTATATATTCTAGACACTAAACCTTAATCAGATAACTAATTTGCAAATATTTCCTCCCATTTTATGAATTGCCTTTTTAATTTCTTGATGGTGTTTTTGAAGCACAATGAGTTTTTAAATTTGGTAAAGTAGATAAAGTACAAATCATTGACTTGTTTCTTTCTTTACTTGTGCTTTTGGTATCATATCTGAGATACATTAGCATCTTAATGGGCTGTTTGCCACTAATAAACTCTTAACTCTAAAGTACTGAAACTTTAATCCTAGGATTTCAGGCCCTTTAGTAGAAGGGATTAAGATGAGTTTTGGTGGGAGTGGCCCTGAAGGAGTGTTTTTCAAGTCAACACATTATCAGCCACCTATTCTGAGCAGAATAAAGCCACTCTGAGCATATAGGAAAGGAACCTCTAACAAGTATAGTATGCTGGGCATAGGTACAGCTTTGGAGACGAAAAGACATAAATTTGAATCCATCACTTACTTGGTAGCTGTGTGTCCTTGAGCAAGTTAATGAACCTCTCTTAGTTTTCTTGTTCTTCAAAGGGAACTCCCCTTCAGGAGGACAGTTTGTAAATAGCTTACTACAGTGTATTGTGCACAGTGCTTAATGATAAGTGTTATTGTTGAGTACATTATTAACAATTATTACTTCATTAATCAGTATATATGGTACAAAACCAAAATGAATGATAATTCTCACGGTCAGGGGCTCTGTATTATCTATGCAGAAGTTCTTCTTGAATGTGACTAATTGAAAGATGATTGCATAGATAAATTTGCATTTATAATAAAAATTTTCCATGACCATGTAGCTCAGTCTTCCCCTGTAAGTTCTATAATCAGAGACCTATTGGTCACCTGCATAAGTGCAGGGAAATCTCCCCTAAAAATGTTCATGCAATCCAGTCAAGGCAGTTTCCTTACCTCAGTTCCCTGCAATTTATTACTAGGGCATCATCAAGCTTTGGGGTTAATTTCACACGCTCCCTGGTGCTACAATTGGATAAATTGCTCACAGTTACCCAAGTTAGAAGTGGCTGATACGGATGGGAGAACTGACTCTTGTGACTGTGCTCTGTCATAAGAGCACTTGCCTAACTGTGAAATTAACTTCTTATCCAAGGAGGGAGCTGGCAGGTTATGTGTGAGTGCTGGAAGCTTCTAAATCTGGCAGTCCACTTTGGTGCCAAATAATGGTGCATTTTCTGGGGTGGCAGGAACAATTTAACAGCATTCAATAGGACAGAACACTAGTTGTAACTCAAAAGGTGGCAGCAGGATTGTTTCTTCAGAGGCAGGTGTATGTGTTTAGTCGCTAAGTTTTATCCAGCTCTTTCCAACCCTCCTGGACTGTAGCCCACCAGAATCCTCTGTCCATGGCATTTTTCAGGTAAGAATACTGGAGTGGGTTGCCATTTCCTCCTCTCTGAGATCTTCCTGACCCAGGGATCAAACCCAAGTCTCCCATGTCTTCTGTATTGCAGGCAGATTCTTTACCTGCTGAATATAATTCTTCTAAGAAATTGTGTATTTTTTTCCCTCTGAGCTAATGAAATTTATGTGGATCAGTTAGTATGTTCTGCAGTTCTGATTGCATTAAACAGTAAAAATTCTAAAGATACTGTTAACACTAGGAGTCAAGATAACAGAGTACAAAGCATTGAAATAGAATCGGGATACCCAGTTTTAAACTTCTACCTTTCCTCACCTCTGGACCTTCCAAATATCTCTACATCTCTGGAAGTCTGTTTTCTTAACTGTAATGGGAAAATTGGAGTGAAAAAATTCTTTAGATGGTTGTTAAATTATTTCATTTTTCAATAGCAATGCATATACCCTGCAGGATAAAATTCAAAGGTACAGCTGCTAGGGTGTATTTCAGTCCACATTATCCATGCAGCTTTGTAGCCATCTCCTTTCTATTTTCATGATATGTTATAAGAAATTCCCTTTTGGACTCTGTGGGAGAGGGAGAGGGTGGGATGGGTTGGCAGAGTGACAGTGTAACATGTGTGATATCATAAGTGAAACAAATCGCCAGTCCAGGTTTGATGCAGGATGCTTGGGACTGATGCACGGGGATAATCCAGAGAGAGGGTGTGGGGCGGGAGGGGGGAGGTGGGGGTCAGGATTGGGAGTTCATGTACACTCGTGGCTGATTCATGTCGATGTGTAGCAAAACGAATACAGTATTGTAAAGCAAAAAAAAAAAAAAATTCCCTAAGTTTTCAAGGCATCTTTATAACTATCATTTATAATCTTGCTTAATAAGCCTTCATTCTCTAGTTATCTGTATGGGTAAAAACCCTTTGCCTTCTATTATAAATGCTTTGAATTTTATTCATTATTTAAGTTAATAAATGGAGTTTAAGTCCTTATCTTATATCAAATGCCATGCCACATGTTCGGGATATGCTAAAAATAGAATATGTTCCTTCCCCTCTGGAGTTTATGTTCCTAGTGATGATGGCAGGTAATAAAGATAAGAACAAATAAAACAGTTTCAGGATGTATTTGTAGTTGCTATTTCTTTAATAAGAAAATAGCTTAAATCTCAACCTTCAAAAAAACTAAGATCATGGCATCTGGTCCCATCATTCCATGGCAAATAAATGGGGAAACAATGGAAACAGTGACAGACTTTATTTTCTTAGGCTCCAAAATCACTGCAGATGGTGACTTCAGCCATGTCATTAAAAGACACTTACTCCTTGGAAGAAAAGCTATGACAAACCTATACAGCATGTTAAAAAGCAGAGACATTACTTTGCCAATGAAGGCCCATATAGTGAAACTATGGTTTTCCCAGTAGTCATGTATGGATGTGAGAGTTGGACCATAAAGAAGGCTGAGTGCCAAAGAATTGATGCTTTTGAACTGTTGGAGAAGACTCTTGAGAATCCTTTGGACTGCAAGGAGATCCAACCAGTCAATCCTAAAGGAAATCATTCCTGAATGTTCATTGGAAGAACTGATGCTGAAGCTTATTCTTCAATACTTTGGCCACCTGATGCAGAGAGCTGACTAATTGGAAAAGACCCTGATGCTGGAAAAGGTTAAAGGCAGGAGGAGAAGGGATGACAGAGGATGAGATGGTTGGATGGCATCACCAGCTCAATGGACATGAGTTTGAGCAAGCTCTGGGAAATGGTGAAGGACAGGGAAGTCTGGCATGTTGCAGTTCATGGGGTCGCAAAGAGTCAGACACGACTGTGGCTGCACAATAAGCTTGTGTTGATGCACAAGAAAACTGGATCTGCTTTAGAGGGTATTGGATTTTCATGCAAGTAGCCTTCTTTTCACCTATTTGTGGGCTATTTGCTTTTAATATATGCTCAAATTTGAGGTTAGTACTGTAAAGGATAATAATAATTTCATAGACCCTTGGTAGAATGAATGGCTAACTTCTTTTTGAAAACAGTTTTTTGAACATAAGTCAGTTACAGCCATGCATTGTTCTACAGTGGTCCCACCCCAGAAATTAGTAGACTGGATCTCTGTCCCCGTTGTATGGGCTGTGAGTATTAGAGGCTGGATTGGGCTGATTAAAGGCTGAACTCTTGTCTATCTCTGGTAGTTTTATTTGAAGGTTTGTGTTTCACTACACTCTGGGTCATTGCTGATTGCATGTGAATAATACTCTTGTAAAGACTTAAGGACCATAGACAGGGAACACAGGATCCATTCTAGTCCCTGGCATTAACTTACTGCGCGTCATTGAGAGAGTCACAGAGCTTGTCTGGGATTCAGTTTCCTCAAGGTGTAAATACGAGGGATGACTTGGCATGCCGTCGCGTCTCGATTTCATCCTATGCGCCGTGTGTAGTGGAAAAGCATGGATGACCATTTCTGCTATTGGTGAGGCAGAGAGGAAGCTGTGAATTAGATCATGTCTCTAGTTCCTCATCTGGCTACAGAAATCTTCTACCTTTATCAATAAGAATCTCAGCTAATTAAGATTTTCTGCCTTACAAAGGTGAGCTTTAAAAACAGATTCTTGTTGGTTTGGGATGTCCCACCAGGTTTTCAAAACTTTTCTGTTTGTGTGTATGTTTGTTTGCTTGCTTTTCCTTCCAGCTGTCAACTAATCATCATTAAAGAATGATAGTGACAGTCGGGCTCTGTATATCCCCTCAAGAGCCCAGGAACCCTGCTCAGAAAACAGCATTTCTATCTTTGGGAATAGGCAGGCTGCCTCTGCTGAAATGTTGAGCTTTTAAGCTGGTTCGGCTTCCAGACGTGTTCTGACACGAGAGAGAGTTTGCACTTTCAGAACCAAGCCTCCAACGGTGTGCCCCGTGCTCAGAGGTCTGCTTCCTTTTGAGAGACAATTTAGTTGAGAGACCATCCTAAGCATGGGAATCTTTCTGTGCCTCCCCTCCATCTCCACCCCTCCTCCAGAGGTCCTTGCCACCAAAACAAATACTTCTATTAGAGGAGAATTGTCCCTCCACTTCAACTATCATAAATCGCTTTTCCATTCTGTAGAGATTGTGGTTAATTTCATTATAGTATATAATTGATGAAGCACATTCAGCGTGAAAATGTATCTATCCACTGTAATTACATCAACATTTTTAAGCTTAAAAAAGTGTTACAGAAAGAACTCATTTCGCATCTATAACCAAGAATGCTCCATGTGTTTTTACAAGAGGATAATAAAGACATAAATGGGATAGATGGGGCTAAGTAGTTTTACAGATGGTGGTTGCATATTAAAGATTAAATTGCTGTCTATAAATAAAACCACTTTTACAGTAACTAGGTTACTGCTTTATCTTAATTTAGGTGTAATTGAGAGCATTAGCGTTCTTCATAATAGCCCAATGAATGCTCCTGCAGACTGTAAACAGGGCTCCATGGAATGCTAGCTGATGAATTTCCTTTGCTACTGAGATAGCCAACTTAAAAGGTTACTCTAGAAACTGCTGGTTTCCAGTTCTTAACATTGATTTCTGATTCAGAGGATTTTAGAAAGATCTTGTGGGTCTCCATAAGGAGGTCAGATATCTCAGTTTTCATTGTATTTTGTGTGTGTGTGTGTGTGTGTATAATGCACTGGGGTATTTTGTTATCCAGTGTTGGTTTTTTTTTTCCTTTTCATATGTTTATCAAAATGAGATATTTAGCCCTAAATATACATCTCTAGATCTTGGGCTTCCATCTTCCTGGTGAAATGAGAACCATAAAGTCAAAATGATTACAAAATAGGAATTTACTTTGAAGTGTATTCATTTGATTTGAGGATGAGAAAAAAATAGAAAATAAAAAATACCACCTTTCACATGGGAATGGAATAGTAAAACTCTAATGTCCCACTTTTATTTGTATTGTCACTTTACAAGTCTAGAATCCGTGTGGAAATGAGGCAACACAGTAGCATGATTAGAGTGAGGTCTAAGGAGCTGGACTGCTGGGTTTAAATCCTCCTTATACTATCCGCTGCCCCTGTGTACTTGGACAAGTCCTTTGATTTCTTTGTGCTTTGCTTTCCTTCTCTGCAGACTGGCATCATCATAGTATCAAGCACATAGGATTATTGTAAGGATTATGTGACTTATTCATGTAAAACTGTAGGAGCAGTCCTAACACAGCGATAGCTCCATAGTGTCACTGCCCATATGCACACACGCGTGCACTCATACAACATGTTATGTTGTTACCATCACATGCTCTTGAGCTACTTTTATTTATTAATTCCTTAACCATATTTGCAGGGACTGGGGGTATGTAGAATGTGCCATGTAGTATGCTAGTTGCTGGGGATGGGAAATTGCAAAAGCACAATTTCTAATCCTAGGAGTTCTAAAGCAATATATAAATTCTAAAAGAGGAAGAACCTTGTCATTCTAGTCTAGCATCCTCAGTGTCTGACACATGTTTGGTGCTGAGAAAGAGACTTGCTAAATGGATAAATTGGCTCCACCAAGGTCCTGCGCTCTACCTCCAGAGGCTCGGAAGATGTTACCCCCAAAGCAAAATGGTCTTACTGTTTTTCAGAGAAGGAAGACTAGGTACTGTATAGCAAAACTCAGTGTCCTCTGCAGATACTAGAAAAGTTAAGGATGTTTGGGAAAAGCTTCCATAAGACAAAGTAAATCACAAAGGCAGTTGCCATATGACAGTAGTGAAAATTCTGATGGCCTGAAAGTGTAGAGAGGGATTTGATAGCTTAAGAAAACTGAGACACACTAATATTATAAAGTGAAAAAGAAGGAAAAATTTGTACATTTGGCCAGCTTCAGGACTGCAGAGGAAAACAAATCATATTTAAAAGTCCCTTTCATTTCCTGGTTTGAAATGTATTTTGTGATTTCCCCCAACAGACTTACTGTCCTAATTAAATTTATCCTAGGAGAAGGGGACAGATGGCTAGAGTTCTACCTCCCTTCACTGGCCCAAAGAGTTAGGTTTGGGAAAAGGATGGCTGAGTGGAAATAATTGTTGTGCAAATTAGCCCTTGGTGAAATTCCTGGAATGGAATGATTTTCTGAGGATGAGGTAATATAGAAAAGAATATGAATCCCAGACCCCTCTCACTAATTTTAGAGTTGGAAGAGATCTGGAAGCCCTCCACTCCAATTTTATAGATAGGGAAACTGAGACCTAGGCAAATTAGGCAGCTATCTTAAGGTCACACATCAAATAGTGGCAGACCAAGCACTTTAGCCTTGTTTCCACAGGAAGTGATAGAGACGATGGGTACTGTTCCCAGGGTGTCCAAACAGGAAGGTATTGAACAGATGGAAACAGAACTCTAGAGATGGAAGAAAGTAACTTTTAAGAAGTCCACAGGGATTTTAACAGTGTTTTATTGGGAGTTCTGTAGAATTACAGAGATAAATATTTTTCTGATGTTCATTTACACTACTTCTAATGATCAACTCTTTCCTTAAAAATAAGAGAGGTATGATTTGGATCATATAAATAGAACCATATAAAATTGCCACTTACCTGACCATTTTTGACACATGGAAGTTTCTGTGATACTCTAACACAATATAACATACAAATGAGTGCTGATTTGATAGTCTAAGAACATAGCAATGTGACCAGGAATAATTTATACTTCCTAAATCCCCTAACCAAATTTTCTAGTCCTGTTATGGTCATGTTGTCTTAATTGAAATTCATTTTTCTCTAGCAATCTGATCATGCCTCATAAATATAAATACCATAAAGGGCAACCTGGCTGTTATTTTTAAAAGTAATAATATTACTACAAAATTATAAGTAATAGTAATCACTACTTGTTATTGAGTCCTTACCTGTCAGGTACTATACTAAATATTTTATCTACATCGTCATATTTAATATGTGTTAGCTTTGTGAGGCATAGATAATTTTTTTAAGACTTTATTTTTTAAGTGGTTTAAGATTCACATCAAAATTAAAGGGAATGTTCAGAGATTTCCCTTTATATTCCCTGCCCTCATACATGCATAAAGTGAAGTTGCTCAGTCGTGTATGACTCTTTCCGATCCCACTGACTGCAGCCTACCAGGCACCTCCATCCATGGAATTTTCCAGGCAAGAGTACTAAAATGGACTGATATTTCCTTCTCCAGGGGATCTTCCTGATCCAGGGATTGAACCCAGGTCCCTCGCATTGCAGGCAGACGCTTTACTCTCTGAGCCTCTAGGGAAGCCCATATATGCGTTGCCTCCCTGACTATCAACATCCCCCATCAGAATGGTACATTTGTTACATTTGATGAATCTACACTGAGAGATCACAATCACCTAAAGTTCAGAGTTAACATTACAATTCACTCTTGGTGTTTTTCTTTCTATAGTTTGAACAAATGAACAATGATGTGTATCTATCATTTATGATATCGTATCATAAAGTATGTTCAATGCCCTAAAAATCCTATGCTCCTTTGTATTCATACCCCCCTCCTCTTCCCATCTCCAAACTCTGGCAACCACCCATCTCTTTACTGTCTCTATAATTTTGCTTTTTTCAAAGTGCCAAATAGTTGGAATTACATGGTATATAACCTTTTCAAATTAGCTTCTTTCACTTTGTAATAATTGTGTTCAGTTCAGTTCAGTTGCGCAGTCGTGTCCGACTCTTTGCGACCCCATGAATCGCAGTACGCCAGGCCTCCCTGTCCATCACCAACTCCCAGAGCTCACTCAGACTCACGTCCATTGAGTCCATGATGCCATCCAGCCATCTCACCTCAGTCGTCCCTTTCTCCTCCTGCCCCCAATCCCTCCCAGCATCAGGGTCTTTTCCAATGAGTCAACTCTTCGCATAAGGTGGCCAAAGTACTGGAGCTTCAGTTTTAGCATCATTCCTTCCAAAGAAATCCCAGGGTTGATCTCCTTCAGAATGGACTGGTTGGATCTCCTTGCAGTCCAAGGGACTCTCAAGAGTCTTCTCCAACACCACAGTTCAAAAGCATCAATTCTTCGGCGCTCAGCCTTCTTCACAGTCCAACTCTCACATCCATACATGACCACAGGAAAAACCATAGCCTTGACTAGACGGACCTTAGTCGGCAAAGTAATGTCTCTGCTTTTGAATATACTATCTAGGTTGGTCATAACTTTTCTTCCAAGGAGTAAGCGCCTTTTAATTTCATGGCTGCAGTCACCATCTGCAGTGATTTTGGAGCCCAAAAAACCAAAGTCAGCCACTGTTCCCACTGTTTCCCCATCTATTTCCCATGAAGTGATAGGACCAGATGCCATGATCTTCGTTTTCTGAATGTTGAGCTTTAAGCCAACTTTTTCACTCTCCTCTTTCACTTTCAGCAAGAGGCTTTTTAGCTCCTCCTCACTTTCTGCCATAAGGGTGGTGTCATCTGCATATCTGAGGTTATTGATATTTCTCCCAGCAATCTTGATGTTCCTATTCCATACCCTTTCATGGTTTGATAGTTTGTTTCTTTATAGCACTAAATAATACTCCATTGTCTGAATGTACCATAGTTTATCTACTCATCAACTGAATGACATCTTCGTTATTTCCAAGTTTTGGCAGGTTGGAATAAAGCTTCTAAAAACATCCATGTGCAGGTATTTTTTGTGTGTGTGGACATAAGTTTGCAACTCCCTTGGGTAAACATCAGACAGCAACATTGCTGGATCCTGTGGTGTGAGAATGCTGAGTTTGTAAGAAATCACTGCACTGTCTTACAAATTGTATGCTAGTCACTCAGTCATGTCCAACTCTTTGCAACCACATGAGCTATAGCCCGTCCATGGAATTCTCCATGCAAGAATACTGGAGTGGGTTGCCAATTGCTCCTCCAGGGGCTCTTTCTGACTCAGGGATTGAACCCAGGTCTTCTGCATTGCAGGCAGATTCTTTACCATCTGAGCCACCAGGGAAGCCTACTACTGTAATATGGTTCAGTCTGAAGTGCACTGAAATAAACAGGTTGATAGGAAAAAGATAAATTGGAGGCATGGAACAAATTTTTTAAAAAGCAAGAAGGTTGAAGCGACCAGCAGACACCATCTCTCAGTATTAGAAGGCCTGAGTCACACAGATTGCTTTTAATTCCTTGGTCTTGCATATCCTTGGTTAGTGATACCTTTAGTTCTTCACTCAGCTTGGCCGTGTAAGTCCACCACAGAGAGGTGACCTAACGATATAGATGAATACCTAGGGGCGGGGGAGAAGGCAGTTTTATTTTCTTGAATCTATCACAGGCTCCTAAATAATATATAAAGGCAAGGAAATTGTGGTTCCATTAGAGTAGATGTGGTATAATAATGCAATACAGTAAATCAAGTATTTTCAAAGAATTTAAGTGATTGGCTATACCATTTTGCATTCCCACTAGCAATAAATGTTGCTCCACATCTTTACCAGCAGTTGGAGCTGGTGTTCCAGAAACTGACCATTTTAATAGGTGTGTAGTGATATGTTATTGATGTTTTAATTTGCATTTCCTGATAACATATGATGTGAGCATGTTTCCATATGATTGTTTTTACTATATATATATATATATCGGAGAAGGCAATGGCACCCCACTCCAGTACTCCTGCCTGGAGAATCCCAGGGTCAGGGGAGCCTGGTGGGCTGCTGTCTATGGGGTCACACAGAGTTGGACATGACTGAAGTGACTTAGCAGCAGCACACACACACACACACACACACACACACATATGTGTGTATGTCTTCTTAAATGAGGTGGCTGTAAAGGTCTTTGTCCCATTTGTTAATCAGTTTGCTTGTTTTCTGAAATACTATTCTTAATATCTGTTTTAAAGGAAAGGAATATGAGAGTGAATGAGATTAGCAAATTTGCTCAATGCCAAGCCAGTTTTCAAACTCAGAAGGTAGAATTCAAACCCAGATCTGTCTGGATCTAAGTTTGTACATTTTAAATATTTATTGTTTTTTTATTTGGCTGTGCCAGGGCTTAGTTGTGGCACACAGTATCTTTGATCTTCTTTACAGCATGCAGACTCTTTAGTTAGGGCATGTAATTATTAGTTGAGGCATGTGAGAGCTAATTCCCTGATTAGGGATCAAACTTGGTCCCCTGCGTTAGGAACATGGAGTCATAGCCACCAGACCTCGGGGGAAGCCCCTCTAAGTCTGCACTTTTGATGCCTGCTCTCTGTTACCTTTGTAAAACGCCATTCTACAGCATCCTCAAGGTTAAGCATCCTTTCTCTGTGTGAAGTTGCCAGTGATGAGAACCCAGCACTTCCTGCAGCACAAGTATCATGGAATGGTTTCAAACGTGTATCCTAATTTGTTACCCACCCCCGCCCCCCACCCCGCAAGAAGCCTCCCATTCACTTCTCTGCTCTGTGCACTCACTGAGGCCCATGCTGTACTTGTTGCATAAGACATCAATTTCTGTATGACCACCTGCCTGAGTTTTCACAAAGTAAAATGAGATCGCATTAATTAGAACACTCTATTGGGGATGGATGATATTGATTTCTTAATCAGAGCATGACAGTGGAAAGCAGCTATTTAATTTCTTTATTAGTGTGGTCTACTGTACATTTCTGAACAGCAGCATGCTCTCCACGGGACACCTTTGGCAATCCCATCCTTTCACAGAGTACAACAGCCAGAGCTGGAAATATCTTCGAATATCTCACATTGCCCAGAAATTAGTTTCTGGGACATTTCTGCAGATACACAGACTTACAGTCTTGGCAGTTGCCCGTTCTAAGAACACGCAGTTGCCCATGGTGATATATTTCAGCAGGAATAATCTCATTCACAGGAAAGCTTAAAGTAGGCAAGTACTTTTCTTTTTTGTGAGAGTTTTATCATAGCACTCAAAGCATCTGTTCAATCCCTTTTTATGATGGAGTCCACACCTCCTAGTAGAGTGTCCATCAAGAGATCAGATTAATAGAATTGAGTGGGTTTTACTCTACAAAGAGTTCTGGGATCAGATAAATTTATTAGACAAAATGCAGCAGGTTTTGTTCTTCTCAGTATTTAATTTATCATCATTTGTCAGGTTATTTGGGTCATATTCCCCCCCTCATACACACACACCAAACCGTAAACTTTGTAAGGGGAGAAATCAGTCTGAATTTCCTCACCACTGATTCTACAGTAGCAACGGGCATAGTCAACATATGTTGGCAAACTGAATGGATGAGTGAATAAAGAAATTAAGTAAAGGAAGTTAGGTAAATAAGCATAAAGAGGTAGCCTGAGAATCTACCAGAAGGTGAGAAATAAAAAGATTAAGAGGATGAAAAAGGAACTTTACTAACTTAATTTCTCCAAAACTGGGCTTGCTATAAACTCTGCATCCCAGACTGGGATTGTTTGGATTTGTTAAGATGGATGGTTGTATGTATTTTTAGGTTCTGAAAGCCTGAAACTGTGTGTTCTCCATGTGGGAAGGAGGATGGGAGCATCTGGGAGCAAACTTACTATGAGGACCCTCTTTTTACTACCCTTCACAATGTGACAGCTGGTCAGATGAGCCCCATAAAAAATTTGCCACTATATTTCAATATCATTGTCTTACTCTGCTCAGAAAGCTTCAGTGGGCTGCAATTTGGTTACCCATTTTTCCTGAAGGTTGAATTTTTCCACTTTTGCTGGCATCTTGGCTGCTGTGATTGTCCATAATAGTCCATTTTTCATGTCCACACCATCGGTGGGAACCCAGGTGCAGTGCATGGTGATGTGGACAGGTGTTTAAACACTGCCTGGGCTCTCGTACACAGTGCTTTGCATGCTGGAGGGGAAGGCTGGATGAGAATAAATTCCATACAATAAGGAATGCTGCTGCTAAGTCGCTCCAGTCGTGTCTAACTCTGTGCAACTCCATAGACGGCAGCTCACTGGGCTCCGCCATCCTTGAGATTCTCCAGGCAAGAACACTGGAGTGGGTTGCCGTTGCCTTGCTGATATATCTAACAACATAGATCAGTGTCAACATTGTTAAACTTGTATCAGAGAAGCCAAATGCAAAAGGATATATTTGTTGTAAGATTTCATTTGCACAACTCCAGAAAATATAAACAAATTTATAGGGATAGAAGCAGATCAGTGGTTGTGTGGAACTGAAGGTGGTGGGAAGGAATGGATTATAAAGTTTCATGGAGAATCTGTTGGGGATAGAAATGTTGTATACCTTGATTGTTGTAGTATTTACACAGGTCAATATAGTTTTCAAAACTCATAGCACTGCATGCTTTTAAAGATACACACTTTGTTGTCGTTCAGTCACTCAGTTCTGCCTGACCCTATATACTGCAGCACGCCAGACATCCCTGTCCTTCATCATCTTCCAGAGCTTGCTCAAACCCACGTCCATTGAATCGGTGATGCCATCCAGCCATCTTGTTCTCTGTTATCCCCTTCTCCTCCTGCCTTCAATCTTTCCCAATGAGTCTTTTCTAATGAGTCATCTCTTCATATAAGGTGGCCAAAGTATTAGAGCTTCAGCTTCAGCATCAATCCTTCCAAAGAATATTCCTGGCTGATTTCCTTTAAGATGAACCGGTTGGATCTCCTTGCAGTCCAAGGGACTCTCAAGAGTTTTCTCCAACACCACAGTTCAAAAGCATCAGTTCTTCAACATTCAGCTTTCTTTATAGTCCAACTTTCACATCCATACATGACCACTGGAAAAACCATAGCTTTGACTAGACAGACCTTTGTTGGCAAAGTGATGTGTCTGCTTTTTAACATGCTGTCTATGTTGGTCATAGCTTTTCTTCCAGGGAGCAAGTGTCTTTTAATTTCATGGCTGCAGTCACCATCTGCAGTGATTTTGGAGCCCAAGAAAATAAAGTCTGTCACTATTTCCATTGTTTCCCCATCTATTTCCCATGAAGTGATGGGACCGGATGCCATGATCTTCATTTTTTGAATGTTGAGTTTTTAAGCCAGCTTTATCACGCTCCTCTTACACTTTTATCAAGAGGCTCTTTAGTTCCTCTTTGTTTTCTGCCATAAGGGTGATGTCATCTGCATATCGATGTTATTGATATTTCTCCCAGCAATCTTGATTCCAGCTTGTGCTTCATCCAGCCTGGCATTTCACATGATGTACTCTGCTATAAGCTAAATAAGCAGGGTGATAGTATACAACCTTGATGTGCCTGTATATAAATCATACCTCAGTAAATATATATATATATATATATATAAAGATGTATTATACTGGAAAGGACTACACTCAAGATCTTCTGCTTTGCTTCCTAACCCTAAGATGCTGCTATTTCATTCTTTAGGTCCAGGGTGTTGTCAATCTAGTGGACATATGAGAAGTCTGAATAAAAGCTTTTTGTATCAGTATGAATATACTTATGAGATAAAGACCACACAGGAAGTTGAAGAGGGAAGTTTTAATCTAAGAAAGCTATTAACTTCTGATGAAAGAGTAGCTATAAAATGTAAGGAACCTCCATATGGTGCCCTAGGGCTGAGTGAGAGCACTCAACAAAGGCCAGACTTGGAAGGGACCCTCTCCCCAGGGTCAGGATTCAGACTTTATATAGGACAGGGTATGTTACCAAATGCAAGTTCATGTGCTAAATGCACAGTGAGGCAAAAAAAAAAAAACATTGAAGTCTGGAGCAAGGAAAGGTTTACTGCAGGCCCGTGCAAGGAAACGAGTGGCTTGTGACCCTCCAAGCTCCCAAACTCCTTGAAGGGTTTCAGTAAAGCACTTTTAAAGACACGGTGAGGGAGACGTGTGGTTAGTTGTTGCAGACTCCTCGGGGTAGCAATCCTTTGTTCTTGTAGCTTTCCACATGTGTCAGGTCCTTAATGGCAAAAGATATTACTGTAAACCTCCAGCAGACAAATATTATTCCCTGTTCTTCAACTTTTTATCTCTATATAAATGAACTCTTAAAGGTCAAAGCCCTGAGAATGGGCTATCCTGTACATTTTCAGGCTATAGGCAACATTCTTTTATAAAAGGCGTAGAGTCAGCATGAATAAGCACAGGAAAGGAACATATCTAATATAGAGTCAGATTTGTTCTTCTGATTACAGGTATATTTCAGCCCACTGGATAGTAGAGGAGTTTGCTTGTTGGTCTGGATCAGAGCTGGTCTGTAGTCACTGAGCAATGGCAGGCAGTCTCCTGAAGGGCAGAGGGGGTACACCTGACCAGCAGCTGGTGGTATGAGTATGCAGGTGAAGGAGGTCCTAGGGTATGGTAAGCCTTACATGTGGATAAGCCTGCAGAGGGAGCGATGGCTTAGTGACATGAATGGGATCTTCCTGATTGCAGGAAAGCTGAGTGTGGACCTATAGTAAAAATCAGGATTTGGGGAGAGCAGAGTCCTGGAGCTTATAGCATCTCTGTCAAGAAAGCTGCTGGTAGGTTATTATTATCAAACTGAGCAGAGGCTGCAGTGTGGCCAAGGGATTCTGAGCAGATGGATGGGTCAGAGCTCCACTGGAAATCTCACACCCACAATGCACAGTAGCAGAAAAGAGCAAAGGACCTTCTCCCTGTGTGTCCCTCCAAGGGAAACTCAATGCTATTTTTGCCATTAAGGAGAGCTGCTTAAAGAAAGCCTGGCCAGTTGAAATAAAGCAGGTGTTGAATTTAGAGTTGAGAGACAGTTAGTTGATACTTGGCAAGCTTATTGTTATGGGTTGAATTGTACCCCCCACCCAAAAGGATATGTTGACATTGTAATACCTGATACCTTTGACTATGCACTGGATTTGAAATGTAATGAGGTTCAGATATCATTAGGTTGGGCCCTAATCCAATATGACTGGTGTCCTTGAAAGAAGTGAAAAAATGCTGTGGGAAAACTAGCACATAGGGAAGATGTCACATGACAACAGAGGCAGAGATCAGACCAAGGCAGCTGCAGGCCAGTGAGCACCAAGGGTCCAAGCCACCAGCAGAAGTGGGGAAGAGTCTGCTGAGAATTTCAGAGGGAGCACGGTCCTGCAGACACTTTGAAGTTGGACTTCTCTTCTCCGGAACTGTGCAAATAAATCTCTATTGTTTTGAATCACCCAGTTCATATTACTTTGCCCTGGCAGCTCTATAAAACGAATACAGATTTGGTCCCAGCAAGTGGAGCAACAACTATCTAAAAACTGCAGAAATTGCTTTGAAATCAGTTAAAAACAAAACAAAACAGAGGCTCGAAGTGTTTCAGGGCACTTGATAGAAAAAGCCTAGATGACCTCGAAGAGATTGTTTATAGAAATAGAAATGTTAAAGGTGATTCTGGTGAGAGCTCAGAAAGAGGAAAGGAGAGTTGCAGAGAAAGTTTCTCTTGTCCTAGGGAATGCCTACATTATCAAAAGCAGAATGTTGCTAAAAATGGGAACATTGACTTCTGGTAAAGTCTCAGGATTGAGGGACAAGTTACTGGGCCCTGAAGGAAAATGATCTTTGTTATTAAGTGGCAGAGAACTTCCTGAGTTATGCTCTGCTGTTGGGAAGAGAGGAGAAGGTAGATGAGATGAACTTGGATACATCAGTGAAGGGGCAGCATGGTCATTGTTTGCTGCATAAATGTAAGGTGCAAAAGGGTAAAATATTGATGAATGAACTATTAAGGAAAAGAGAGCTCCTGGGGCTATAGGAAGCTGCAAGAGGCAAGGAAGGGTCCTCCTCTAGAGGTTTCAGATCCTGCTCAAAACCTTGATTTTGGACTTCTAGCTGACCCCCAACCAACCCACCCCACAACGTCGAGACAGGACATTTCTGTTTTTAAGCACCTTATTTGCCTTACTTGGTTAAGACAGCCCTGGGGAATAAGTACACTTGGCAGATTTCATTCATTAATTCAGATTTTGAGTTAAAACCTTTTAAATAATTATGTTTGCTTTGTTGGTTAGAATATAGACAAAATTGTACTTTATATGTTGTAATAAAAATTACATTAATCCACAAGTAATTTGATTTCAGTGAACATGCCTTGATTGAAGCCTCTGCCAGAAGAAGTATTTTGACTTTCTGGATTTGAGCATTGTTCAGTTTATCAGCATTTGACTGGAACACAGACCTAAAGCACATTTGTTCTGTTAACTTTCTGATTTGCTTTCCCATGTGTGAAAAATCAGTGTTTAACTATTATACTTTCTTCAGATGATGTATTTATGCTAAATAGTAAAGATTTCAATATGGACACCTTATTTTCTTTATTAATACAAACAGTTCTGAAAATAGCCTTTAAAAAAAACTGCTTTGTTTCTTCAAGTTAGCCACTATTGCTATAACTTTGGTCCCCTAAAAATAGTTTCTGGCCTGTAAAAAAGGCTGACTTGACATCTACTGATTAAATATACAATTCACAGGAATTATTTTTAATTCATTTAAAGAGCTAAATAAGAAACGATTTCAATGAAAGAACAAAAAGCAAATATTTGACACATTCATTAAAAAATATATCAAATATCACATCCCTAAATGGGCACTTTGGTTATGATGGGATATTCACTTGGACACCAAATTTATATCATTGTTTTTGGCTTACACTAAGAAAAACACAGAAGCAAAATAAATTTTTTTCTATTTTAAACCCATTGTTTTGTCAACCTTTGCCTTAAATCCCCCTGCCCAGTGGTGTCTGAGCCTGAGGCACAGAGTAACCTTAGAAGACTCAAAAGAACGTTTTCCCCATGAGTTTCTTGTGTACGGATAATAAAGGGTAGATGTCCCTCATGTCCTATTCATGCTTGGTTAGGAGACTTGCCTTCCCCATGTGAAAGAGGAGGAGATAGACCACCGAACCCCTCTAACTTTATTTTCTCATTGGGGTTATGTATGTGCAAATGATAGAGTTAGACCTTGAATCCAGTCCAGGTTCTTGGTTATTATCTCTAACCCCCTTGGTTTTTACCTATAAATGTAATTTAAAGTTTACCTTCATGCAGATGGTATGGGCTTCCCAGGTAGCTCGTGATAAAGAATCTGCCTGCCGATGCAGGGAATGCACAAGACTCAGGTTCAATCCCTAGGTCAGGAAGATCACTGGGAGAAGGAAATGGCAACCCACTCCAGTATTCTTGCCTGGAGAATCCCATGGACAGAGGAGTCTGGCAAGCTATAGTCCATGGGGTCACAAAGAGTCAGAAATGATTTAGCGACTGAACGTGCACACAGATGATGCATGAATTAAATGAGATGATTGATATAAAGGATAAACCCAGTTGTTTCTAAGAGCTCAATCATCATCATCACCATCACCTTCACCTGGAAAATAGAGATAATGGTGACTTTTTGTCAACTGTGTTTTGAATGTGACATCACAGAGCACTTTTGTAAAGTGTTTAGCTCTGTGAAGGGCACATAAGTAAGTTTTCAATAAGTTTTAGTTTCTTCCTTGAAACTTGAAACTCAGAGCAGTTTAGGAAGATAACCCATTTTAGCAGAAGATTGTTAGAGGCTAATGATAGTGACTTTTGGGGGAAGGTATTCAACCTGAAAAATGAAGAATAAAATAAAGCTCTTTGAAAATATATTAAGATTTCCTTATTTTTTTCATTCAAAAGATAGCATGTAAAGGTGGAGAGAATTCTTAATTGCATGCTATGCTCAAGAGAAAAATGAACCTGTCCAAGCACTCTGAATGAAATTCTCTTTTTTTGCCCTTTCTATGTCCTTCCTGTCTTTGTGTTTTCCCTTTCTCCTGTCCACCATTTTATTTGTATATAATTGTGTACACATTACATAACTCATGATTCTGAATGCTTGAACATATAGAGAGAAGATATGTTTCCTGCACGTAACTGTTCTGTTTTCTAGAAGAAAGCTTACCGAGTGGAGTGTTTATAGTCTGTTTCACTATTGCTGCCATTCTAATTCCTTAAAATAATGCTTCTCAAATCTCTGTGCATGAGAATTACTTGGAAAGTTTGTTTAAAAATATTGTCTCTTCATTTAAGAAATGCCAAACTAAGTGAGGGCCAAGAGAAGTGATGGTTCTTTCTCATTTTGGCTGCATATCCTTGGACTGTTTGACTTCCCCATCTCAGAAACCTCTAGTCCTATTTTGCACAAAAAGAAACTAAGAGCCCTTTGTTTTTATACAAAGACCATGTCTTCTCCTAGCAGTGTCTGTAACAAGGTGACAAGTATGTAGTGACTTAAGGAGTAAATATAATGCATTTAGTACTCAATCAGTGCATTGAGAATTAGAAATGGCCAGTTAACATGTTGGCTATTTTCTATTTTAGTGAGCAGTTTTGCAGCATTAACTAAGCTGATTTGGACAGGTCTCAGTCCAATTGCATAGCAGACATTTAGCTACTTCTGTTTCCCTCGCAAGTTAGCTTGGATTTCATTTTGATGTTTCCTCAAGATTTGAACTCAAGCAAGAAATAAGTATTGTCCTTAAAGTTTCCATGCTCATTTACTGGAACTTTTTTTTTTTTAGAGATGCCAAACTGACCCTCACCACCCAGACTACCAAAATGTGTTTATTTATTTCCTGTGGCACCATTATAACGAAACCAAAGGCACCATTAATGGATTGATACCATCAATAAAGCCTTCTGTTTGAGGTCTTTCCTTTCAAACCTAAGCTGAAGGTCAATTAGAACAATGATGGAAGGCGGTTAATTTCCTGTTTATAAATACAGACTGAGAAATGCAGTATTGATTGCTGCACTTTAAGGAAGGGACCACTGCTCTCATCTGTGGGCAGCCCAGGATGATGTGATTTATAAGGACAGAGGGTTCAGTGTTGCTGCGTATGTCAAGTGAATGATGGTTTATTTGACTAAGACCACATTAGGGCTATGAGGCTGAAATACATGAAATAGAGTTTTGCCCTTTTAAGAGCTTAAAAAATTAGGCAGTAAATCAAAGACTCAGACATATTAAAAGATTTGTAAATCATTATCATAATTGTGGAAATGCGAAGTGCTTTTGGAGTTCAAAGAAGGAAAAGATCCATTTGATCATAGGCATTGCAATAGAATTCACAGAAGAAATGGGATTTGACCAGGATTCTAATGAATGGGGAAAGTAAGAGGTGTGGTCTCAATAATCCATACCACACACAGAGTGATCAGAAGGGTATGGTGTGGAGAATGACAGGGTTGTTGAATGAGTGGATAGCTGTTCTGGGGATTATTATCTATAAGCTCGTTTATTCTGTATTTTGAAATGATTGAGCTGAAGGTTTAATCAAGGAGACCACAACCCCATATTTCCAAATTAAAGGATAGATTATGATACCATGTCCTATAGTGTACTCTTAAGAAGTTAAAATATGGGTCATGAAATGATGGTTCCATAGCCAAATAAGTTTTCAAATAAATAAAATGGTTACATTTTGATTACAGGCTTCTCAGAACCTTGAACAAACCACCATAAAGTTATCATTCTATAAGAATTAATGGAGTAGATAGCATTTCCAAAGATGACTTGACCACAGAAAGAAATTAATTAAATATGTTTGAATATTTATACACAATATATACAGACAGGTAGGAGGCTGAAGTATAGGTTGGTAGGTAGAGATTCCGATTTTATTTTTCCAGAGCATCTCATAGAGAAAGTGTTTTCAGAACATACTTCTAGAAGTATTCATAAAAATAATTTTTTTTGGCTAGGCCTTTACTAAATCTAAATAACTTTCAATGTGTGATTTTGCCAACGTCCTGATCATTCGTTTCTTATGACAGCTCTTTCCCCTTTGCAATGTCAATTCTAAGAAGCCTATGAATGCCTTCTTTGGAGAAAAGACTACGTAGGTCTTCTGCCCCGTTTTTCATGGGATTGTTTCTTTCTTTATTTTTTTATATTGAGGTGTGCGAGCTGTTTCTGTATTTTAGGGATTAATCCTTTGTGAGTTGCTTTTGTTTGCAAGTATTTTCTCCCATTCTGAGGGCTGTCTTTTCATTTCATTTATGGTTTTCTTTGCTGTGAAAAAGCTTTAAAGTTAACTAGGTCCCATTTGTTTTTGTTTTTATTTTCATTAGTCTAGGAGGTGGGTCAAAAAAGTTCTTGCTGTGATTTATGCCAAAGAATGTTCTTCCTATGTTTTCCTCTGAGAGTTTTATAGTGTTTGGTCTTACATTTAGGTCTTTAAATCATTTTGAGTTTATTTTTTGTGTATGGTGTTAAGGAGTGTTCTAATTTCATTCTTTTATGTGTAGCTGTCCAGTTTCCCAACATCACTTATTGAAGAGACTATCTTTTCCCCATTGTGTATTCTTGCTTCCTTTATCATAAACTAGGTGATCATAGGTGTGTGGATTTATATTTGGGTTTCTATCTGTTCCACTGATCTATATTTCTGTTTCTGTGCAAGTATCATACTGTCTTGATTACTGTAGCTCTGAAGTATAATCTGAAGTCAGGGAGCCTGATTCTTCTAGTTCCATTTTTCTTTCTCAAGATTGCTTTGTTTATTTGAGCTATTGTGTTTCCACACAAATTGTAAAAATTTTTGCTCTAATTCTGTGGATAATACCATTGGTAATTTGATAGAGATTGCCTCAAATTGTAGAATGAAGTGAATCTGAAAGGTAAAAGCAGATATCATATATTAATGCGTATATGTGAAATCTAGAAAAATGGTACTAATGAACACATTGGCAGGGCAGGAATAAAAATGCAGATACAGAGAACAGACATGTGGACATGAGGGGAGGGGAGGTGGGATGAATTGGGAAGTTGCGATTGATATATATATACTGCCATGTGTAAAGTGAATAGCTAGTGGGAGCCTGTTAAGTAGCATGGGAAGCTCAGGTGCTTTGTGGTACCCTAGATGGGAGGTGATTAGGAAGGGGGCATGGGGTGAAGATCCAAGAGAAAGGGGATATATGTGTACATATAGCTGTTTTACTTCATTTTAGATGAGAAACCAACACAGTATTGTAAAGGGACTACACCTCAATAAATTATATATATATATATATATATATATATATATATATATTTAAAAGAAGTCTAAGAAAATGTCAGAATTTGTGGCATAAGAGGTGTGGTGCATTCTCAAGAATGTATGGTGTTTTTAATGGTAAAAATAAATTATATATAGTTAGGGAATTAGATTTATCTGATATTGCCTGTCTAGTTAATCCAACAAATGTCAAAGTGAACACCAAATTCTCATTAGATTTTCAAATTGGGATAGCATTACCAGAAACTCTGGAAGAAAGAAAATAATTACTTTATATTCCTATTAAATGAGAATAAAGTTTAATGACAAACAACTGGCTAAAATTAAACAATTTTAATTTTTGAACCAAGACAGCTATGATGAAGTCCAATTTTCTTAAGAAATTATGCTCTGTCCTATAAATAACTTCTTTATATATAAGATATTGCTAGAAGATTCATTTTTGCCATGGACTTTCATTCTTTTTATTTTTTGGTCCTTTCCCCTCTAATGTCCCAGGAAAGGTATGAACTTTTATTCTGAAGTTAATTTTCACAATCTCGTTTCAAACAATTAAATCTCAAGACCTTTATGCCAGTATTACTCAGGGAGCAATAAACCTTTAGGAAGGAGTCACAGATTGGGAATCCTGTACTTACTGGTTTGAGTTCTGAAAATATCCTTTGTGATTGACCAAGTGCACATTTTATCTCCTTCATTTGTGGATAAATCAATTTTGCATTGTCCTTAGAACTCTATATTAAATCAAGAAAGTTTAGACACTAATCATGCCTTGAGACCTTGAGCTTCCCACCTTTATAGTTCTTACAGCTATTACAGACGCAGACTATGAGTAGACTATGGGTGAAGGACAAAATAAATGAAAAGCTGAATATAGTAGAATAACATCATGCATGAATTTTATATATCCATGTTCAATTTTATGACATCGAGGGAGAGAGAGCATGAGGAGAGGGGGTAAGAAGAAGGAAATGACGTAATCATCTGTATTCTTCCTCCTGTTCAAATAAGACCTTGGCCTTTATAGTCCCATGTGTGTGTGCCTAGTCACCCAGTCATGTCCAGCTCTTTGACCCCGTGGACTGTAGCTTGCCAGGCCACTCCGTCCATGAGATATTTCAGACAAGAATACTGGAGTGAGTTGCCATTTCCTCCTTCAGGGGATCTTTCTGACCCAGGGATTGAAACCCCATCTCCTGTATTTGCAGGTGGATTCTTTACACTGAGCCACTTGGGAAGACAAAATGCAAATAAAAATAAAAGCAGTCAGTGCTGAACTTTTATATTTCTAAGAGTCCAGCACTGACTTTAAGGAACAATTATTTAAAAACAAATAAAATATTGTAAAGTAATTAGCCTCCAATTAAAATAACTTTATATTAAAAAAAAAACTTTTGCAGTTAACTTAGACGTGAATATGTATACTTTCTTTTTAATTTTCACTTCGTTCACTTCCCTACTTATTCCAATGTAAGATGCTGAAAGTCATAGGATTATATAACTTTAGAACTGAAAGAAACCAAAGAAATTATGTAGCTTAACCATCTTTATTTACTGTTAGGAAAATCAAGATCCAAAGAGAGGAAATAAATTAAGTTTACTGAATTTCAGAAGGGGAGATAAAATTTGGTCTCTTGTATCTTTTCCTCTGTGTTTATAAATCAGATAATTATGCTTGGTTAGAATTTTCATGAAAGGAAATGAAGCGGACTTTGAGTGGCTGGGAGTAAAGGTGGCAGCAGACAGCAGTGAGTAATGTTTTATCTTATGGGCAGAACCCAAGTGTTTAGAATACAGACCCTTTCTTTGTTTTTACATTAATATTCCCCAAAGAAGGAAAGCTGTAGTGTAATTTTTAAGCAATGAACTTGTGTGGAACTGCGCAGAATAGACAATTATCATTAGTATAGATTGTGATTACATCATGCAAAATGCTGGACTGGATGAAACACAAGCTGGAATCAAGATTGCCAGGAGAAATATCAAAAATGTCAGATATGCAGATGACACCACCCTTATGGCAGAAAGCAAAGAACTAAAGAGCCTCTAGATGAAAGTGAAAGAGGAGAATAAAAAAGTTGTCTTAAAATTCAGCATTCAGAAAACTGAGATCATGGCATCCAGTCCCATCACTTCATGGCAAATAGGTAGGGAAACAATGGAAATAGTGACAGACTGTATTTTCTTGGGCTCCAAAATCACTGCTGATGGTGACTATGGCAATGAAATTAAGACACTTGCTCCCTGTAAGAAAAGCTATGACCAACCTAGACAGCATATTAAAAAGCAGAGACATTACTTTGCCAACAAAGGTCCATCTAGTCAAAGCTATGGTTTTTCCAGTAGTCATGTATGGATGTGAGAGTTGGACTATAAAGAAAGCTGAGCATCGAAGAATTGATGTTTTTGGACTGTGGTGTTGAAGACTCTTGAAGTCCCTTGGACTTCAAGGAGATCCAACCAGTCCATTCTAAAGGAAATCAGTCCTGAATATTCATTGGAAAGACTGATGTCAAAGGTGAAACTCCAATACTTTGGCCACATGATGTGAAGAACTGACTCACTAGAAAAGACTCTGATGCTGGGAGTGATTGAAGATGGGAGGAGAAGGGGATGACAGAGGGTGAGATGGT
This sequence comes from Aepyceros melampus, assembly GCA_006408695.1. Classification (NCBI taxonomy): domain Eukaryota; kingdom Metazoa; phylum Chordata; class Mammalia; order Artiodactyla; family Bovidae; genus Aepyceros; species Aepyceros melampus. Next base: position 206,017 of record SJXQ01011832.1, on the reverse strand, counting down.
TGGATGGCATCACTGACTTGATGAACATAACTTTGAGTATGTTCCAGGAGTTGGTGATGGACAGGGAAGCCTGGCATGCTTCAGTCCATGGGGTTGCAAAGAGTTGGACATGACTGAGTGACTGAATTGACTGACTGATTGATTCTGATTAATTATATCCAGATTCAGTAAGAGGCTATTATTTTTGAGAAAACTCAGCCCTAAAGTAAGCCCATTCTCTCTCCTATCCTACTTTATATTGGAAAGATTGTAATGGCACTTTGGAAAGGTGTGATCATCCCTGGGAAACATTAGAGTAAAGCACATATTAACAGCAGCAAAGAAAAGATGCTAACATTTTCCAAAGAAGTCCTCTTGAGGGGCCAACATAGAATTCTTGGTTCTCAAGCAAATAATGAACTTGTAATAAGAGTCTATGACTATTATGCTTTGAAGTATATTTTTTGTCTGAACTGTATATTTATTGTGATGAATATAAATACAGATGATGTGATTTGCCTTGAGGTCTGTGCAGTGTCCACTGGAGAGGCTGAGAAGGAAGAAATGAGGTCTTTGTTCTCCTCATCCCAAAATTACATGATGTTTTATGGGTCCCTGAACTTTTTGGTGTTTCATCTCCTCCACCCAAAATGAGGGTAACAAAAACTACTTAGCTGTTGATGATGATGGTAGATAGATTTTAGCTACACTTACTGTGTGCTAGGTACTATGCTAAACACTTCATATGTATTATCTTATTTAAAGTTCACAACAGACCTATGAAACAGCTACTAGTGTGATACTCATTTTACAGAACTGAAGAAACTGAGGCTAAGAAAAGCTTGTTGTTTACCACTAAATACCATTCATAAGTGGAAGAACCATCTCTGAATCCATGCTCCCAGTCACCCTTTTATATATGAAAGCATTTTGAGAATAGACATATACAGCAATATAGGGCATTGTTTTTCTTGGTTGCACTCTTGTAGAAATCAAAGCAGTGGCAAGAAAGATTATTTCATTTACTAGATCCGCCTTTTTCAGACCTGAGGGTAGGCTCCCCTGGTGGCTCAGTCGATAAAGTGTCTGCCTGCAATGCAGGTGACCTGGGTTTGATCCCTGGCTTGGAAAGATCCACTGGAGAAGGAAATGGCAACCCACTCCAGAATTCTTGCCTGGGGAATTTCATGGACTTGAGGAGCCTGGTGGGCTACAATGCATGGGGTCACAAAGAGTCGGACATGACTGAGTAGTACTAACTTGCACTTTTCACTTTCCTTTTTTAGAAGCAAACAAAACAGTGCTTTAATTTCCTACTCCAGCTATCTTTTCCTGCTGAGCAAATATGACTTGTATAACACATCACAGTTCATGAGTGTTCCATGTTAAGTTTGTCAAATACTGTATTGACATTTAGGAGTAGGCAGAGTAGGGCAGAGGTGTTTTGGCCCCCAAATAATTGAAAGGCTTTTGTATTGTTATTGATTTTTTAAAAATAAAGACTCCAGCTATTCCCTGGCTCTAATATTAATTACAGCACTTTTCTGCAGTTGAACTGAAACACTACATGGAATAAGGTCATTCTACACATTTTACATTTGTTGAGCTCTGTTTGGAGCAGAGTCTCTAGAGTCCTAGCTGTAACTTGAGAATAAATTGGATGTTACTAGGTATTCACACACATTTTTGTTACCATAAGTCATATGTTTACCAGAGGGGATCAGGGTTACCACCTTTAGGATTCCCTCTCAGAGATCACCCACCTACATTTTAATAGATCAGCGCTTCAAGTATACCTTAGATTGTGCTTCCCAAACTCTCATGTGTACATTAGTCACTAGGCAACCAGTGAAAATGCAGATGCTATTTCAGGAGGTCTGGGGTGGAACTAGGTGATGCTGATACCATTGCAGTATAGTCTGAGAGTTGACATAGTAAAGGACACTTCTGTATCCTAGTGGAAGGAACTGATACAGCATTTCAATTCAGGGGATAAAAATTAGGGGGCAACTTCTTAAAACTGGCTGTAGTAACTTTCATAGGAACATTGTGAAGCTGGTAAAAATTTGTGTATAGACACTTCCTTAAATACAAGCAAACACTCTGTTTCCATCTTTCCTTCTGCTCTCTTATTCTCTGAGTCATTAAGTGAGGCCCCCATGGGCATCTCTTTGCCTTTCCCATTTGACACATATTGCATAAGACTTCTCCCTCTTCTTTCTCTCTCTAACCTGCAACAGAAGTTAGCTGTGACCTTCCCCATACATTTACAACCTTACCCTCAATGTAGCACCAATGCAGTCAGTTCAAAGTCTTGATCCAAAGACAAACAATTCAAGGAAGTTGGATGAAGAGAGACTTTTGAGCCAAGGACATTGCTGGGATCTGTGAGATGATGGCACGCAGATCCTGGTAACTGTTAGCACTGATGGACTCTCCAAGCACTTGTTCTGTCTACTCAGCAGACAGTCCTTTGTACTTCTTGCTCCTCTAGATGCTCAGGCTTCCATGCGGAGCGGCATTTCCTTTTTGTTTCAGAAGCTCTTATTTGATCTGTATTTGTGAAGAAAAAGAAAGTAATATACTTATTCCTTTCCCTTTGGGACCATATCTTTCCAATCTCTCATTTCTGTGCCTCTTCCCAAGCTTTCTCTGCAGCCAGCAACGTCCTACACAAGTTATAGACAACACAGGAAGGCAGCTGAAATTATTTCTCAATATTTTCTGAGAGTGAAAATGCCAAGACATATATTTTAGTGAACACATGCAACTAAAAACTTCAGTGTTTCCTTAACTGAGGAACTAAGGGACTAGTAACAGGGACAAGTGACAATTTCATCTCGGCTCTTGGTAAAGACTCTAGGGAGAGAAACCATTCCAAGAAATAATATATTTTATCCGTATCCACAACTATTTATTTTGAAAACACTTTACAAACACTAATTAAACTGCCTACTAGCTTTAAGAATGATGAGGACAGACCATAAGGCAGTCAGCCCAAGCGCTTTCATGGAAAAGCTTTTCTTTCATTTCTGGTGGTTCTGGAGTCATATAACTCTTCCCACAGTCATTTCAGGGCATGACAAGGGACAGAAAATGTACAACAAAGTAATCAAGAGTTTGCCTTCCTGGGCCAGGCAGGACCTGGTTCTAGGTCCAGTTCTTACTAGCTGCATGGTCTTACATGGAGAACTTCAGTGGCTCTAAGATCTGGTTTCCTCATCTTTTGAATAGGGGCTGCTGAGGACTATATGTTTTAGGCTGGAGGCAGGACTGACTTTCTTAGACACAGTGAGTACAGCACCCATGATACTTTTGGAGTGCCACAAGAATATTTGCAATTTGAGTTGCCAACATCCAGTGGATCATCAAAAAAGCAAGAGAGTTCCAGAAAAACATCTACTCTGCTTTATTGACTATGTCAAAGCCTTTGACTGTGTGAATCACAGCAAACTGTGAAAGAATTCTTAAAGAGATGGGAATACCAGACCACCTGACCTGCCTCCTGAGAAATCTGCATGCAGGTCAAGAAGCAATAGTTAGAACTGGACATGGAACAACAGACTGGTTCCAAATTAGGAAAGGAGTACGTCAAGGCTGTGTATTGTCACCCTGCTTATTTAACTTATATGCAGAGTACATCATGAGAAACGCTGGACTGGATGAAGCACAAGTTAAAATCAAGATTGCTGGGAGAAATATTAATAACCTCAGATATGCAGATGACATCACTCTTATGGCAGAAAGCAAAGAACTAAAGAGCCTCTTGATGAAAGTGAAAAAGGAGAGTGAAAAAGTTGGCTTAAAAGTCAACATTCAGAAAACTAAGGTTATGACATCCAGTCCCATCACTTCATGGCAGACACATGAGTAAACAGTGAAGACAGTGGCTGATTTTATTTCGAGGGGTCCAAAATCACTGCTGATGGTGACTGCAGCCATGAAATTAAGACACTTACTCCTTGGAAGGAAAGTTATGATCAACCTAGACAGCATATTAAAAAGCAGAGACATCACTTTGCCAATAAAGGTCTGTCTAGTCAAAGCTATGGTTTTTCCAGTATTCATGTATGGATGTGAGAGTTGGATTATACAGAAAGCTGAGAGCCAAAGAACTGATGCTTTTGAATTGTGGTGTTGGGGAAGACTCTTGAGAGTCCCTTGGACTGCAAGGAGATCCAACCAATCTATCGTAAAGGAAATCAGTCGTGAAAATTCACTGGAAGGACTGTTGCTAAAGCTAAAACTACAATACTTTGGTCACCTGATCCAAAGAAATGACTCACTAGAAAAGACCCTGATGTTGGGAAAGATTGAAGGTGGGAGGAGAAGGGGACGATGGAGAATGAGATGGTTGGATAGCATCACTGACTCAATGAAAATGAGTTTGAGTAAGCTCTGGGAGTTGGTAATGAACAGGGAAGCCTGGTGTGCTACAGTCCATGGGGTCACAAAGAGTTGGACACAGCTTATGCGACTGAACTGAAGAATATTTCAAAATGAGAAGAAACACAACTTTAAAGCCAGAGAGGACTTTTTATTATGCAATATGTTTATCTTCATAAGCATGTTGGGGTTTGGAACACATTTTCTGAATAGGGCTAGACCGTAAACACTTAAAGCTTTGTAGATCAAGATGGTCTTTGTTTTTTTGTAACTCCTTGAACCTGCTGTTGTAGTGCGAAAATACCCATAGCCAACACACACACACATACATATGTACACACCAGTGTGCATGGCTGTACTCTAATAAAACCTTATTTACAACAGGCAGCAGGCTGGATTTGATTCCTAGGTCTTAGTTTCCTGACTCCTGTCTTTAGTAATTATTGATAATTGAAATGAATTTTAATTTTATCCATTCACTTTCTGTGAACCATCCCTTAGAGAATGTGAACAAGAGGGAGAAGAGGTAAGTAATAGCCTTTGTGTATTCCTGACAGCCAAACAGAAGAACTCCTCAAGGTCTTAGTTATTCAAGATTCATCTCAGGAGAACAAGCCATCATATTTTTCTGCACTGTACCAAGGAAAGAATTCAAGCATAAGATGACAAAATGCTGTGGTCACACCTCAGTGTTCTCAGAGACCACCTTGTGTGGAAAAGTAAAATACTCATAAAGCAAAGCATCTTTATTGAGGATCAACATATGTCCTTAATCATAAGCAAAAATTGCACATGACAATGTACCTAGTTATGCTCTGCAGCTCTCCTTTTAATTTGAAGCTGTAGAAAGTCTCTCCCTGTGATTCCTGGGGCCAATCAGGCAGTTTCATAAAGACAGAGGATATTAAATAATTATATGGGAGGAGCAGAAAGATCTTCCTAAGAACTAAGTCTCAGTTGAATCAGAGGTGAGCCTGACCCCATGCGTTATAAGGTCTGTTCGTGACTGGAGAGAAAAGCCATATACAACCTCCTGAAGTCAGAGCTTAGTTATCATCAAATTTGGCCTAGGAAACAAATGGCTAAATTGGTGTATATCAGTGACTGTGTATATAAAATAGTGGTGGCTCCTAGAAGTAAGAGGAAAGGGAAAGACATTGCCTGGAGTGTTACTGAAAACAAGTTTCTGTGCCCAACATGCAGTGAGGCCAAGCAAACAAAAACATCAGAGTTTGGAGCAGAGAAAGGTTGCAGGGCCATACAAGGAGATGGGTGACTCATGACCCAAAACACCCCCAAACTCTTCAGAGGGTTTCAGCAAAGCACTTTTAAAGGCAAGGTGAGGAAGAAGCATGGTTAGTTGTTGCAGACTTCTTGGTGTAGGAATCCTTTGCTCTTGTTGTTTTCTACATAGGTTAGGTCAGGATCTTCCTATAAACCTCCAAGACAAATGTTACTCTCTGTTCTGCAACTTTTTATCTCTGTATGAATGGACTCTTAAAGGTCAGAGCCCCAGGAATGGGCTATCCTGAATGTTGATGCAAGGCTAACATGTCTAAGCACAGGCACAAAGCCCAAGGGTTAGAGCTAAAGAAATAGATCTAATATGGAATCAGAGTAGAATTTGATAATTCCCTCTGTTCAATTGTTAGGTGTATTATATTGCATATTTTCTGATCTTGAGTTTTCTCATCTGAAAAATGGACATAAACAGGATATACCTCATGGGACTGGTAAGATTAAATATGGTATGCAAAAGAAGCCTCACATAGTGCTGTTATGTTTTTCAGTTGCCAAGCCATGTCTAACTTTTCATGACCCTGTGGACTGCAGTACACCAGGCCTCCCTGTCCCCCACCATCTGCTGGAGTTTGCCCAAGTTCAAGTCCATTGCATCAGTGATACCATCTGACCATCTCATCCTCTGTCATCCTGAAACTCTCATCTTTAGTGAGCTTAGGCAAAGATTGAAAGACTGTGCAGGGAATAGGGCACAGTGCCCAGTGTAGGGCAGAATGCTGGCATATTGTAGAGGCTAGTCCCTTTCTTCCTTCTCCTCATCATTGCTTAGTATGAGGCATGGGTTTTGGGGTCCCTCCTAGAGACATATAGTGACCTTTAAGGACACATAAGTCTTCTTAAAACTGTGTGTATTAGAGGTTGGGGGTTTTGGATTTTGTTTTTATCCATGTGTACATTTTCCTTAGTAAAGAATCCTAGCTTTTATTCACTTCTTAGGGGGATCAATGACCCAAACTTCTTTACAAGCCATGCCATTAGACAAAGAGTTTGTATACTTTGAGGAGATCTTTTGTAGCCTGAATTATAATAGCTTATAATGATAATCCAAGTGATCAAGAACTGTTCTCTTAAAGTAGTATACCATATGCAAGGAGATAGATAGCCAAAACTGTATAATAGTGTATTTTAGTGATATTTCCAGATACTAAAGATTCTCATGTTGAAAGGATGAAATTAAAGATGTGAGTTTCAGTACTTGGGAAAAGCAGGATATGTGAAATGTTATTCCTTAATGATTCTTGGTAGGGATCCTATGGTAAAAAATAATAATAATAATAATAACAACATCAGTAGCACCCCATTCCAGTACTCTTGCCTGGAAAAATCCCATGGATGGAGGAACCTGGTAGGCTGCAGTCCGTGCTAAGGGTCGGACACGACTGAGCGACTTCACTTTCACTTTTCACTGTCATGCACTGGAGAAGGAAGTGGCAACCCACTCCAGTGTTCTTGCCTGGAGAATCCCAGGGACGGGATAGCCTGGTGGGCTGCCATCTATGGGGTTGCACAGAGTCGGACACAACTGAAGTGACTTAGCAGCAGCTAATATGTATTTACCACTTTGCAGATTATTTTCTAAAGAGTTACTTACATGTATTACACCATTTAGTCCTCTCCATAACCCCAGGATAATTCAAAATTATGCCTGATTTCTTGGCATCAGTCCTTTCCATGAGTTGATATCAAGCGACACCTATACATCCATTTGATGGGGACTGAAAGCAGCTGCAAAGACAGAATTGAGCCCATTAGCTATTGCTAATAGTGAGCACTTGACTCCCTTGCTGTAAGGAGAGATGCTCTGAGGGCCAGAGCTGAAGAAAAGCACAGTCAGAGAACAGACGTGGCAGGTCAAGCAGAGTTCTCTAATGCTGCAAATTCTAGAGTCTTCCACATTCATATTGATTTACTAAATTCAGAAAGTATGCTTGTAAAGAGAGGCATAATTTATGAAGTAGTCAGCTCTTAGCAAGGGAGTTAGTTACATGTAAATAACATAAAATACTTCCAAGCCAACCTAGGAAGCTGAGAGCCTAGGGAAAAGAAATTGGTTTATATGTGAAAATGGTCTCTTTCTGGATGTGAACAGGCTCTTTCCAAATTCAGATTCATTTATTTTTGGAGCACCTTGTAATAAAGAGAAAATATGAAAATGCTTGTATTTTATAAAGGATTGAGAAGGGAACGACAGAGGATGAGATAGTTGTATGACATCACTGACTCAATGGACATGAGTCCATTTGAGTAAACTCCGGGAGTTGGTGATGGACAGGGAGGCTTGTGTGCTGCAGTCCATGGGGTCACAAAGACGACTGAGCAACTGAACTAATATCAATAATAAAGAATGGCTATTGCTAATTGCTAAGTCACTTCAGTCGTGTCCGACTCTGTGCGACCCCATAGATGGCAGCCCACCAGGCTCCCCTGTCCCTGGGGTTCTCCAGGCAAAAACACTGGAGTGGGTTGCCATTTCCTTCTCCAAAGCATGAAAGCGAAAGGTGAAAGTGAAGTCGCTCAGTTAGGTCCGACTTAGCGACCCCATGGACTGCAGCCTACCAGGCTCCTCCATCCATGGGAGTTTCCAGGCAAGAGTACTGGAGTGGGGTGCCATTGCCTTCTCCGAAGAATGGCTATAGTAAACAATAAAAGAAACTCAATTGAAAATGGGCAAAAGACGAAAATAAATGTTGCACAAAAGAAAGTTTGTGAATAGCCAATAAACACATGAACAGATCTTCAACATCATTAGTCACTGTGAGTGCTAAGTCACATCAGTCATGTCCAACTCCGTGACCCAGTGGACTGTAGCCCACCAGGCTCCTCTGTCCATGGGATTCTCCAGACAAGAATACTACAGTGGGTTGCCATGCCCTTCTCCAGGGGATCTTCTTGACCCAGGGATCAAACCCATGTCTCATGTCTCTGCATTGGCAGGCAGGTTCTTTACCACTAGCGCCACCTGGGAAGTCCCATTAGTCACTGCTGCTGCTGCTGCTAAGTTGCTTCAGTCATGTCCGACTCTGTGCGACCCCATAGACAGTAGCCCACCAGGCTCTGCCATCCCAGGCAAGAGTACTGGAGTGGGTTGCCATTGCCCTCTCCAATGCATGAAAGTGAAAAGTGAAAGTGAAGTCTCTCAGTCGTGTCCGACCTTCAGTGACCCCATGGACTGCAGCCTACCAGGCTCCTCTGCCCGTGGGATTTTCCAGGCAAGAGTACTGGAGTGGGTTGCCATTGCCTTCTTTGCTCATTAGTCACTAGGGATATCCAAGTTAAAACACCATTGAGACAGTATTCCACACATGCCAGCTGATGAAAAGATCAGCTACACATATGTTAAGGATATGGTGTAACTGAAACTTTCATATGATGCTGAGCCTGTAAACACTACAACCACATGCAGAATTATTTTTATATTTTCCTGTAAAGTTAAACATATATCCATTTTATAATGCAGAAGATTCTGTTTCTAAGTAGCTAAGAGAAATTAAAATATATTTCCACAGAGGACTTTCAAAAGAGAATTTATAACAGCTTTTTCATAATAACTAAAAAATGGAAATAATAAGTATCCACATAAGAATGGATAAATTGTGGTATATATATGTGTGTATGTTAGTCACTCATTCATGCCCAACTCTTTGTAACCCCATAGGCTGTAGCCCGCGTGGCTCCTCTGTCCATGGAATTCTCCAGGCAAGAATACTGGTGTGGAACACCATTCCCTTCTCTAGGGGATCTTCCTTACCCAGGGATCAAACCCTGGTCTCCTACATTACATGCAGATTCTTTATCATTTGAGCTACCAGGGAAGCCATATATATATTTACCAATTAAAAATACCAAACTACTGATACACACAACAATACAGATGAATCTACAGCAATATTATGTTAAGTAGAAGAAACTAGATGCAAAACAGTATATACTGTATGACTCCATTTATAAAAATTTCAGGAACAGGCAAAACTGAACTATGTGCTAGGAATCAGAACTGTTCTCAGTAGGATTTAGGAACTGACTGAAAGGGAAACTAGGGGACTTTGGGAGTGAGAGTATTCATTGAGATGGCGGTTTCATGAGTCTGTGTTTGTCAAGATGTGTTAAATTGCAAACTTATAACCTCTGAATTTCACTGTATATAAATGTTCTTAAAATGAAAAATGAAAAGAAAATGGCTGGTAGGATTAAAATAAGGTCATCTAATACCATGCACTTCATTTACCCAGTGCCTAAATTGGTAATTTCAACTAGGAAGTCCCAACTAAGATCTCATTTTAGGTTTGAGTGAATGTTTCAGCCATTTCCTTCCCCCAACTCCTTTTAGCATCCTTGCAGCACTTAGCACCTTTATTAAAGATTTTTCTTTTCTTTTTCTTTTTTTAAGATTTTTGCAACTCTTTTCTGTCCAAATAAATGGTAAATTCGTTGGGAGCATCATCTAATCAGTGGCTCTCAAAGTTTAATATGCACAAGAATTACCCAGGGAATTTATTAAAATGCAGATTTCCAGGTCTCATCTTGCAGATATTCAGTAGATTTGGCTTTGAGCTGAAGAATCTGTGTTTTTTTAAGTAGCATTTCAGATGATGGTCCACTGACCACCTTTTAAGAAATGCTGACTTCTATAAATTGAATTATTTCTGTCATATCCATGAGGCTTTGAGTGTTATTTGCTAAGAAATAAACTAGTAAATAAACTAGATGACTTTGAATCCCTCTAACAGAGTTTTCAACTGTGGCTAGAATTTTTTTTCTAGAGGGGAACGGTATTAAAAGCTTCAGACAAATTCTAGGAATGATCTTAAATTAAAAGATCATTTTCCCCAGCTCTTTCATTGTCCAGATGTGGGAACTGAAGTCCGGAGAGCAACAGGGACTTTCCCACAGCTGTTTAGTTAGCAAGAGCTGCGTGGAGGCTAGAACTCACATCTCCTGACTCCTTATCTAACTCAGTTCTCCTTGTCATGCAATGACTTTGTCAAGATCAGAAAGGACATTGTTTCTCAAATAGGGGTGATTTTATCCCCCAAAGGGCATTTTGCCATGCCCAAAGATATTTTCGATCCTCACTATTAGGGTAGTGATCAGAGAGTGGTATATGGCTGCTATTTAGAGGGTTGAGGCCAGGGATGCTGCCAGACACTGTACAGAGCACGCCACACAGCAGAGTCCCTGCCACCAAGAATTGTCAGGCCTCATATGTCTGTAGTACAAGGTGGAAAAACTGTGGGCTAATCGCTGTGGAGTTCAGTGGTCCCAGATAACTCTTCCTGGACGTGACTCAGCCTTGTGCAAGCACCATGTGTTAAGATCTCCTTCAACCACGCTGGGGGCTGCTGCTCCATGTGCTTCTTGCCCACCCTGGCTCTAAACTGAGGCCTGGCTGCAGACTCTCCTCTCCTGCTTCAGGCAGCTTGGACAGACTCCTCAGCGCTGCTGTGGCAGCACGTGCCGTTTCTTCGACACAGCATCTGCCAGCAGTCAGCCAGGGAGTCCTGAACATTGGCCACCCTAGCCTGCCAACAGCTCTCTGGTGAGGCAGGAGCTGCTCCAGCTGGTCACAGAAAGAGCAGCCAGCTGGGCTTGAAGGAAAGCAGATTTAATTTGGGTCCTGATTGAAGCAGAAACTAGTTTAGAGATGTGCCCTCTCTAATTTGAGATTTTTAAAAGGATAATTGGGGTAACAGGTAGAAAGGGAACCTTGTAACTCAGGATATAAGGAAGGAAGGATGCTGTGTGTGTGCCCCGAGTCTGTTTGGCCTAGTTTTCAATGTGTTAGGGTAGCATTAACTTGATATGCACACACTGGGTCTCAAGGGTTCAGTACTTCCTAACCATGTGACTTTGGAGATTTAGCAATAGTAAACCACTTCAACCCTTACAAAACACTGATGATAACAGTGCTGATACTATAGAGTCATTTTAAATATGAAATGAACTAATGAGTGTAGAGAAAGATTATAGTGAAGTGACTGGTATGCAGTTAAGTGCTATAAAAATGATCAGTAATCATATTAATTTCCTGCACCACTAACTTGCAAGATATGGCAGGCTCCACCTGCCTCTGACAATACAGCAAGCTCACCTCTTCTTTTTTATGCCAGTATACGTTGGACACCAGTTCTCCTGCCTTCATTACCACCAGCTACCCTCTTTTCAAAGTAATTCTATCTGTTCCTTCAACCGTCCACAAAGGGGACCCTCTCTTGTCCCCACAAATCAGCCTTTCACCTGCCACCCCCGCCCCAATTCTGTTTCTTCTTGCCTGAATTGACTACTCCTGCCCACAGCCCCATTTGGAAGTGGCCCTCCTATGTCATGATGATGGTTGAGTGTTTGGGTTCTCCCAAGGCTGGTGATATTAGAAGAGGTCAGAGCACACTTGGGATCCACTGGAAGAGGAAAAACAGCCCTTTGCTGCTCTGTACCTTTTTGTTTCTTATGGGCCACAAAGCGGCCCATGTCTTATTTAGAAATCTGTTCTGACTGGTTCTATCACCTTATTCCTCTTTCCCATTTCTCCAAAAGGACTTCAATCCATCCAAAAGATAGGAGGAGACAACATACTCTATGACTTCTGTTTTCTTCCAGTCCCTACCCCAAGCCAACACTTTTAGCAAATCTGCTGTAACAAAGCAAACACTCCTCAAAATACCAGAGCTGCATACAACTCCTAGAAAGCTCTGCAGGGATGTATGTTTCTTCTGCAGCTTCAAGCAATCAACTCAGTGTGTGGCAGTTATGAGGAGGCCTGTTTGAATCCTGGAAGTTTTGGGTGAGGGCACAGAAAGAAGAGCAATAAAGCACTTGGGGGAAGAAAGTGGCCAGACCTGAGAAAGGCAGAGAGACGACAAAAAAAGATATATAGTAGGGGTAGCACATTTCTTGGAAAGGAATGCACTGGGGCTTGAAGGTGAAGATCCCCAGGACTGCAGAGTAAGAAATCAGAGAGGCAATCATCTACTTCATTGTGATTGGCCCTGCCTGAAGGCAGTGGTCAGCTGTGTCCTCTTCCTCATTGCTAATGCCAGAGCAGGCTTGGCTGGCCCGGATCTCCATGTGATTTATCAGGAAACCACAGCAAGAACTGGATCACTTCCAAGTAGCCCCCCGTGTGCTGGTTCTTGAACTTGGGCTTTAGGAAGACAACATAGAATTTGCACCTTCCAGTTACATGTCTGCCTATCTGTTGACATCTTCCAATTACATTTCTGTGGTTTGCATTTTAACACCATAAAAATGGTTTTGAGTTAATCTTTGAAACATTCATAAAATCCATACAATAATGAAAAGAAAGCATTTCCAGAAATGAACTCAGTATGCGCAGGTGGGAGCAGCCGAAGTGGAAGCAGAATGAACATGACAGAAGAGCTGAGAAAGGGAGGGATTGGAAGAGATGAGCAATTCAGTGATCATATTTTTATCCCTAACATCTAGAAAAACAAAATTCTGGTGTAATCATTATATACAAATATGGCCATAAGGAAACTTAAAGTTTAAAATTTTTAAAGAGAGGCAATTGCAGTTCATTTTGAGATCAGGGTGTAGAAGAATTATATCTGAAACAGGAGAAAGGAAAAATGCCCTCAAGAAAATAGGGCATAGAGTAATGTCTCTGTGGCTAAATGTTGCACATGGGGGAATTGGAGCACAGTGAATAGTAAATCCCCTGACTTCTTCAGCAGCATTGCTGTAGGGGAAAATTGTCATCCGAGGGAGGAACCCATTTTGGCATACTCGTATAACGATGACTCTGGGAATCCTCATCAAGTACTGTCTGATAGATAAAGTAAATCCTTTTGTGTAAAAATATACATCCAGGCCAGCTGGTATCGCTAATCTAAGTAACAGCTTTGTCCCAAAATAGATCTTAGTACTGTGATCTCAGCAGGGATTTCTGTTTTAGAGAAAGATGTTTTATGGGACTACGAGAAGGTTTGTTGGAACTTCCAATATCCTTGAACTGCAAGCAGCAGCAATTTTAGACACTGAGTGTTAATTCAGTGAACTTAAGAAAAGAAAAAGGAAACCCATGCAATCGTCAGCACTAAATGAACTGAGAAGTAGTTTGGAAAAAGCATGTTGGGCTCAATTCTTTTTAAATTCTGTTTTTACTTCCAAGGAATACTTCAGACTTCCGTGTTGTTAAACCCCATTGAGTGGAATGGAACCAACAGAATATAGCATTTGTTTAGATATGTATATGCTTTTGTGTTATACTGTGGGGGAAGAGTACACTGAGCAAAGCAAGTGAGACTTTTAAGATGCTATTGAACAGCAAGGTTATCTCCCAAATGCAGTGTAACCCTTTAGAACCCTTGATAAACACCCAGTGTTTCCTCTGACCTTGGATGAAATTAAGACAGGCTGTCTGTCTTTGCTGGTCAGTTAGATAGAGCCATCTGGACAAATCAAGTCACAAAAACAATCCCATTTCATAATTTAAGGGAGAAGAGGAAAAGACGGAGAAAGGTCTTCCTTGACCAGTGCTATTGTTGGTGCAAGTGTTCTCTGAACTTGACTTTTGTTATGGGGACTTTATTTCAGGACTTTGTAGGGATCTCTCACTAACTCTTGCCTTGATACTGACAATCGCCTCTTCCTGGCCAGTGGCCATGGTTGTCTACATACGTGTGTTTGATTTTTGTATTTGTCTCTTTGGCATCCATTTATCACAGAACTAATTATATAGTAACTATAGTTCTTTTTTTTTTTTTCCCTGTTCTTGATGGTCTGACATTTAGGGGCCTTGAAGACACAGGAAAAGACTGTTCCTCCCAGGGCTATTTATAGACCCTTGAACAACACAGAGGCTAAGGGGGCCAACCCCTCTCCAGTTGAACATCTGCATATAACTTTAGTCGGCACCCCCTACCTAAGGCTGTGCAGCTGCAGATTCAACAATTGTGAATCATATACTACTCTAGTATGTACTTATTGAAAAAAGAGCCATTATAAGTTGACATGTGCAGTTACAGTTCAAATTCATGTTGTTCAAGGATCAGCTGTAATTTATGGTGGTAACGCTTGCCTAGGAGCATACCTTTCACATGCAGTCCCAAGTCTATAGTCCCTACCACCTCCTTTACTGACTTTCACACACCAATTCAGTATGTCCCCTGCTGGAAAGCATCCCAGAGTGAGGTGTCAGACAAACAGAGACCACCCCCTAAATCCAGAGCCCACTGAAATTTTGCAAACAGCCAATCCTAGTCTGTTTACTCTGCCTTGCCTTGTCTTTCCTGGGGAAAACCCAATAAAGTCTCTGACCTAGACTCTCCCCTCATTCCTGCTTCTCCCTGACCAAATCTGGTACATCCTTATGTGGCCCTGTGTGATATGGTGCGCCCCCTTCTCTCAGGATATAAAAGAAATAATTTCTTCTTTCCATGGCATTGGCCTCTTGATGTCATCATTTAGACACCTCCAAAGGTTAAGCAACTTTGCAGGAATCTGAGTAATATTTTACAGTATATGGTATTTCACAATTTGAAAAAGCTTTTTTGGGAAAGTAGTTCTGATTACATAATAACTGGACTCAGACTCTCACAGCATGCAGTTTAAAAATATTTAAGAGCAGCCAAAAAATGTGAAGTTAGGGCCATAGACACTTCATATAAATTTTCTTTTCATGAACAGCACTAATAGTAATGGAGGTAAAATGTGAAGTGCAAATTTACCTTCAAATCACTTATTTTCATTAGCTGCATAATGTGATATTTCTCAAAGACTGTTCTCTGTAATAATCATTCCGTAGATAGTTACCAGAGAGTAAAGAAAAACATAGTATTTTAATCAAATGCTCTTGGTATCTCTAGATCAAACTGCCACCACTGTCTAGGGAGTGCACAAGATAATAAAGGATAGGAAAAAACGTGGAACTACAGGAAATACTGGGAGGGGCAGCATGGATCATGGGGACTTGAGACTGGAGTCTAGGATTTGAGTGTAAATGTTGCCTTTAGCTAGCTCTGTGAACTTGGACTATTGAATAGCCATTCTAATGCTTACCTCAACCATCAAGTGGAAATAACTATTTCTGTGGTAACAGCTATGACTTCCATGGCTTGGCAAATTTATTCTTGTTATTTATCTTTCTCTAATTTCTGATTGGACCCTCACTGAGATTGACGAGCATTGTGTATCAGGAATTTGAGTGGGCTCCCTCCCTCAAGCCAGGAGGTGGCTTCATCCACAGACCCCTAAGGGCAGTCAACCCTCCTCACGCGAGGAGTGTCAATATGAAATCAGGTAGCTCTGCGGGAAGCTCTGCTACCTCACTGCTACTCTCAGTCACAGAAAGTTCGTGGAAGCTCCCAAAACTACTTCAGTCTTGACAGGGATCTCTGCAGCCACCCCAGTGAAAACATGTGCCCTGAGGCATCTGAGTTCAAGCCATCCACAGAAACACAAGTCTTCAGCACCTTCTCCATCTTGCTCAGTCACTCTCCTCTTGCAGCCTTGAGAGCCAAGAGCAATTGCTCTTAATCTTTTCTGGTAATCCAGCCAGCTCCTCAGTTGTCTTTGACCTGAGAACTAAAGCCCTCCATCCAAGTATTTTATTTGATCCTCTCATTATGGAGAGAGATATATAAAAATTTTTAATTAGTAGAATGTTACATTTTTTTTTAATATACAAATTATTAAAAAAAAAAATGTTTAATTAGAGCTGAGCAGCTATGTCCCTGTCAGGGTCTGCACTCTTTCCAGGCCTCCACCTGGTATCCATTTCATTCATCAAAGTCATTTGCCCACCTCTGGACATTTGATTTGGGGACTGCTGCCTTTGACTTGAAAGCACTAAGACCTTTGGAGGATATACTCTTTTTGCTCACATCCAGATATGTAGTATCTTACTTGAGCTCACAACACCAAGAACCCCTACAGCTCCCTTTTCATCACAACACAATGGCATATGAACAGACAAGACAGACAAGTCACCAGGAAAGAGTTGCCCTGGCTTTTCTGAAAGTCTTGGCATGATTTCACTCCTCCGCTTCGCTTCTCAAGTTGTGTTCTTCTAGAGAAGGTGTGTTCTTCTAGAGAATGCACAGTTCATGGAAACCACCCACTCGCGGGTCCCTGACGGAAATTAAGTACCAGAATTTGACTCCCGGTTTTCCCAGCATTTTCCACAAAGTAGTAATGTACTCTGACCCCAAAATATGAAGTTATATGCCTTTAAACCAAAGCAGACACCACCAGCTGCTGTCTTGATGATGGTGGAAAGACCAGTTCTCCAGCTATCTTACTGATTCTTCTTCCCCACACCTACTTGGGGATGGCTGAAACAAGACAAGTTGCTGTGATGAATACTCTTGGCAGTCAATAGGGAAGCACCACAAGAGTACCTTCAACTGTACACAACACTCTGCATGGTTTAGAGTGTACTTGACTGATTGATAGGTAATAGAAAAATCCAGAGAAAATAAGGCTTTGATTAAAATTTTTATTCTATTCTTCTGGGATTTCCTCCGGTTTGCGGTTCTCTTCAGTTGGCATCTCTTAGATGGATTCCACTCATGGTAGCAAAATGAAAGCAGCTGCTCTAGGCATCATATCTGCATACCAAATATTTATAGCTTAAAAGAGCTTCTCTGCCCTGGCTCACTTTGCTTAAAACCCTGGGCTTCACTCTGATTGAATCAACTTATTTCTCATGTCCATATGAGCCAATCACTGTGCAAGGGGAATCAGACGACCTTGATGGGTCTGAGTCGGCTGAGGAAGGAGTCAGTTCTACCCTAATTGCATGGCTTCTACTACGTGTTATAGACGAGTCATTACCATAACCTCTACTAACTTATTTAGTTAACTAGATTGGAGGGGAGAGGGAATGAAATCAACATTTTCTGAAACTGTACTCTCTCCTAGGAATAATGCTAAGTGCCTTACTCTTCCTGAGATTTCCATGACTGAAAATCGCTGTGCTTTTTAGAAAACTCTGTAAGCTAAATCTCAGAAGGTTAAGGAACTTTCTCCAAGGTTTTAAAAGGCCCACTAGGTATTAACACTCAGGTTTTACTGCCTTGAAAGGCCATACCTACAGAACACTATGTAAAAGGTCACAATATTCTCTGAGAATTGTGTGAAAGGAACAGTATCAAGCAGTACAAAACAGCTTGGAGAGCGAATCCCAGCCCGCCTGCTGATAGTGTTACAAGAGCGTGGGTTTCAACACCTCTCTAAATCTCTCAGCACTGGTTTTGTCATTTGATGAACTGAACACAATTTTAGAATGGATTCTGTAATGTTGGTGAGAAGACTAGAATAATATTAATAGATACAGTAGTGAAGCTAAGATAAGATCAATAATAAAAATATTTCCCTCTCACCTAGAATATTAGTATTTGAAATTCCACAGTGAGGCCTTTACTCCTATAACCTCAAGTTTCCTCCATTTGAAAAATGTAAACAGTCTTAATTAAAGTGTGATGCATTGAGCTAGTGCTTTAATCTTAAAAATACAAGGAAGGGCCAGTAACAATGGGTAGAGACAGAGAGAGACTGTTACGGATCAGAGGACATGATGCTCTGAACCTGGAGCCTCTGACTGCATGAAAAGGAAAATGTCTACTCAGCTTTACCAATTGTAACCATGTAGGAATTTGAGCCTTTTTTTTTTTTTTTTTGCTAAATATTAAGATTTTTCCAGAGAAACCCACAATCTAAATGGCTTAGTGTTTGTTCTGTTTTATATCTTATTCAAAACACTGTGTGTGTGCTAAGTCACTTTGGTCGTGTCCGACTCTGTAACCCTATTGACTGTAGCTCATTAGTCCTCACCGTCTCCAGGATGAGAGAGACGGATTCTCCAGGCAAAAATACTGGAGTGTGTTGCTATTTCCTTCTCCAGGGGATCTTCTTGACCAAGGGATTTAAAACACTCACTGTATCCAAAAACTACGTCTGCTTGCCCAAAATATCTCACAGGCACCTACTTTAAAACTTCTGCTATTCTATGTCTCTTGATCTGTATGATCCTGGGGTTTTCTCATCTACATTTGTCAAAAGAGGGAGATAATAATAGTACCTGCCCTCATGGGAATTTGTTGAAGAAGAATGAAAATATTTCTACACTGAATCTCAGATCCCTTCCAAAGACAAGTTATATAAAAAGACTGCTAAATAAATGGATTTCCTAGAAACACCTGGGGAAGAGGCACACCTAGATGCTGAACCCAGGGTGTGGGATACATAATCAGTTTTCTCTAATTACCTTGTCCTCTACTAGCAAGGCTGTGAAGGGACCTTATGCTTCCTTTTGCCTTTTTAATCCTAACTTATCCCATATACCACTTGCTGGGGTCACAGAGGCTGGTGACTCAGGAGCCAGCACAACCCACAAAGCCAGTCATCTGGTCCCATGCCCCTGGCTGGAAGAAGTTTCCTCCTTTCCCACTCCCATGCCTGGCCATCTGACTATGGAGGTTTTTAATAAGATGCTAAACTGGGGAAACTGGCTGCTATGGGCCTGAAATATCAGTCTCTGATCCAAGACCCAATACTGGGGATGGAGATTTAGACTCCAGTACTGTGAGGTGAAAGGACTGAGTAGGTCACTGCAGCTCAAATGATCACAGTGATTTGGGTTCTTATTTGAAGTTTCCAGAAATGCCAAAAAATAGAAAAGGTTTCAATCTGCACTGTCTGATATGGTAAATGTGATAGCCATGGGCCACATGTAAAGTTATGGAGGATTTGAAATTTAGCTTGCCTACATCAAAATATTCTGTAAACATAAAATATACACCAGATTTTGAAGTCTTAGCACCTAAAAAGAAAAAAAAAAAAATTTGTTACATGATGAAACAATAGTTTCTTTTCACTTTGTAATATGGCTATTCAAAAATTCCAGCTTGTATTTGTTTTTCTCTTGGACACCATTGGCTTAGGCCTGTCTGTAAGGAAAAGTTATTTCAAATTTACTTTTAACTCATGCCACTTCCACTATGCAAACTCTCTCTTATAATTAAGAATAATGTGCTCAAAGATACCTACATAAGTGTTCTAAAAAATTAATGTTCTAATATTTTCTTAGGTATTCTTTATACTATATATTACTATACACATCATAAACTGATATGCATTGATTCATTTTCTCCCTCATTCTTATTTCAGTACTCTGAATGCACATACCTATGCTCTAAATTTTAGAATCCCATTCTGGAATGTCATGGTCCATCTTTGACACTTAATCTTGTCTCACTTCCTGATCAGATCTCATCCCGTCTAGGAAACTGCTAGATAATGAGGGCAGCCTCTGTGTCTGATTAGCTCTTTTGTTTTTCTACTCCCAATCCCTAGAACATGCATTCAGTATCAAGCATAGTACAGGATAGTATTTGAGCCCAGCCATTGGACTTTGACAAGCTTGATTTCAGATTTCAGCCTCATTATTTACTTCGGCAAATTCCATCATTCCTTGGGCAAATAACTTGTTTCTGAGACTTATGCATGTGTGCATAATAATGGGACTTGCCTCAGGGGTCATTATAAGCAGTCAGTATATACTGAACATTTAGCTCATTGTCGAGTATTATATTGTAAGAAGTAGGTAATAGTTTTTCTTGTGTTAATGTTATTGGTTTACACATATAAACATCAAATAATGATTACTGAATCAGTGATCAGAATATTATAACTCTCAGTGTTTTTCTTTTTTCCACGATGAAAGTGGCAGATGTTCCTTCTGTCAGTTATTTTATCTCAAAAACAGGAACAGCAATGCTTGCTCACTAGGCTTTGGTGAGAGAAACTCTGTGTTCTCTTTCGAATAAATATCCTCTCTAAAGTAAAATATGAAGATAGTATTGTAAATGAGCAAGATTATAAGCACTTTTAATCCTCTTTATATAATCTGAAGAGGTATCAGGAACTAAAAACAAAAGTAAATTTATAAAATACTTTTTAAAACACTTACATGCATAAGCTTACACCTATCAAGATGTCTTCCCTACATGATACTGAGTTAGGCAGAGAAGATAGTATTATCCTTTTAGTCTGTTTGAAAATGGATATCTACAGTGTTTGAATGGTCTGGGACAGAGTTTCTCCATCTCAGCACTTTGGACCAAATACTTTTTATGGTGGGAGGTTGTTCTAGGCATGTTTAGCAGCAATGCAGGCTCTGCCCACTTGATGCTATTAACCACCAAAATCATAACAATCAAAAATATTTCCCAACATTGCTATATGTCTGCTTGGGGAACAGAATCATCCCTGATTGAGAGCCATTCATTGAAGGCCATACAATAGTGAGTGGAAGTACTTTTCGCGGAAGCCTGCTGTTACTCCTCCTGTGATCCTAGGAGCAGTATAGAGCGGGATCAAGAAGGCAGAAAGAGCACTGGCATTCAATCCTGTGAGCTAGCCGAAGGGATGTGCAGGTGAATAATAGGAGAATTTCCGAGGAAAAGAGATTGGATGGGGAAGAGCTAACCTCATGCAGATGCCATGAACAAAAGGATAAATGCATTTCTATTAAAAATTTGAGCTGGAGGTGTTTTATCTTGAGTAGTATTTTTCCAAGCTTCAGTGACAGCAAGATGGGTATAAGGATCAGGAGTTTTGGTTTGAATTTTTTTTTAACTTTGCACCCACATTTGATGTGGGGCTTCCCTGGTGGTTCAGCTGGTAAAGCGTCTGCATGCAATGCAGGAGACTCCGCTTCAGTCCCTGGGTTGGAAAGATCCCCTGGAGAAGGAAATGGCGACCTGCTCCAGTATTCGTACCTGGAAAATTCCATGGACAGAGGAGCCTGGCTGGCTCCAGTTCATGGAATCATAGGGTCAGATACGACTCAGCCACTAACACTTGATGTGGATGGCTCCAGAGTTTGATGGAGCATTGTCTCAGTCAGTTGAAATATTCACTCTTATCATTGCCATCTAGCTGGCCTAGCCTGGCCTGCTGGCCCGTCCACATTATTTACCCCATGGATGCTATTTGTTCCAGTCTTGGTTTGATGGTTACCAGGTACAGTTCATGTATTCAAACAGCATGAAATTTGGGACAGGATTACTTTACTTGTCTATAACTCTATAGCCAGTGGTTGGTTACGGTGATTTCAAAAATATGGTCCAAAGTGTGACTTTTTCATTCTCTTCACTTCCTAAGAAGGAGGGTTAGGCTTACCCCAGCAGGGTTTTTGTTTGTTTGTTCCCTCTCCCCCCAACCCCTTCACACCCACCATACAAATTTTTATCAATTTAGGAACCTTATTTCCTTATTTGAGCCATCAGTTCCACATGACCTCCTGGTTTAGAGGTGCTCTTGCAGCTGCCTGGCTCGGGGTCTTTGGTTGCTGGCCTGTTGTCACACCCAGTGTTTGTCTTAATTCTCAGCTTCATGAATCAGAGGTCTACACTTTGTCCCATCTGTTTTCCTTTTATATTTCTAACATAGGCCTTTTATTTACTCTGTTCATTCACTTATCCATTTATCCACCCAACAAGAATTTATTAAGTTATCTACTCTAGTTCAAGCCATAGGCAAGTTCCCGCAGTGCTTTGAACCCCATATTAAACACTGGTTTGGAGAATTGCATTTGACCTACACTTATTTCATTTGTCAGATGAAAAATAGAATTGTTTTTCAGTTGCTATAGAGTAATGATATCACCTCTAGAGTGTTTTTACTCAATGCTTGGCTTCCTTTGCACCATTTTATGCTAGCAAATCTATTTTGTTTGATTAGCACAATAAGGAATTTTTTCAAAACAATTTTTTCAGACAGTTGGGGTCACCTGTATAGAGTAGTATAAAAATCTTTTCATTAAATTTTGGGGTCTTCATTTTGACCACTCGTGTGAAACTGGGAAAGTAACCTCTCTAAAATCAATGTCATCCTCTGCAAAATTATGAAATTGAACTTAATGATTGCTAGGCCTTCTGGCTCTAAAATAAATTCAAAATATTTTGAGGAATGATGAGATTTTTTATCTGGGATGTTCTTTCTGATGACCTAAATTTTTAGGATTCTGCAAACACAACTCTGGAGGGAGGTAAGATCCATGTTTTAATTCATTGCTTGACATTTTCTGTTGTCCTGTTCTACAGGAAGTTAGACCTTCCTGCTAACTTTCAGAAGGTCTGACTGATTTGGGCATTGCTCAGTACTAACAGAAAGCTAAAGTGGAACAAGCACTGAATGAGGAGTCAGGGGACTAAATTATGGCTGTAGCCCTGCCACTTCAACTTGTGTGACTGTGGGCAGGTAAACCCCAGAGCCTTATCCCCATTTATTTTTCTGTTGAAATGGCCAAGTTGATTTATGTCACCTCCAAAATTTCTTTTTTGCTCTAAAATGCTTTAGTTTTATATGTAGATGTTATCAAACCAAAACTTAGGTTTGCTCACCCATGCACAGGAAAGCCAGTCTACTGACACTGGTCTGTAGTGAAAGAAAAATCAGTGTTTATTATAAGGCGTTGTACAAGGAGTCCAGAACACCTAATCAGTCCTCAGAAAGCCCGAACTCCCTGGTGATTTTCAGCAAAGCATTTTTAAAGGCAAGGTGAGAGAGGGATCCCAGGGTTTGTAATCAGCTTGTACACAGTGCCTTGGCTTTGAAAGTGAAAGTCTTAGTCACTCAGTTGTGTCCGACTCTTGGTGACCCCGTGGACTGTAGCCAACAAGCTCCTCTGTCCATGGAATTCTCTAGGCAAGAATGCTAGAATGAGTTGTCATTCCCTTCTCCAGAAGATCTTTCTGACCCATGGATCAAACCTGGGTCTCCCACGTTGCAGGCAGATTCTTTACTGTCTGAGCCACCAGGGAAGCCCAGACTTGGCTTTAATGATTCATCAAAGATACCACATTTATTAAAAAAAAAAGTACTGATTGAGCTCTTATTATATGTCAGACATTATTTCAACAATAAACAAAGTGTTTTGTCTCTGTTTGTGCCACCAGTGATGCACAAATAAGTAAAAGTGGAATGCCAGATGCTGAGCAGTACACTAGCAGAGATGAAGCAAAGGTGCTCTGTTATATGTCGTGGTCAGGAAAGACCTCTTGAAGGATATCACATTTGAGAAAGAGTTGAATTAAGAGAAGAGGCCAGCTGTGTCAAGAGCTTGGGGGAGATCATTTCAGGCATGAGGACCAGCGAGTATAGAGGTCTTGAGGTTGGACCTGTTTGATGTTTTCAGAGGAAAAGCAGGAAGACCAGTGTTGTGGCTGCAGTGACTTTGCCTGCGAGCCCCTGAGATCAAGGACTTGGCTTTTACAGAATTCTTACTTTTCTTATATGTGTGCTTGATATTTAATAGGAATCAGCCTTCTGACATTTTAGAAGACAAGAAATCTTAGATGTCTGACTGTGAGGGAAAAAGGGTCACCCTCAGGTTGTGGAGAGAGAATTGATACAAATTGCAGTTGACACAGTATGCCCATCTTAAATGCTACTGACCCCTGATACTCAGAACAGTGGTTCACATTACCTCCCTTCTTCTGTCTTTGCTACTGACAGCTGAAAGGAGAGAGATGTCCAGAAATCTTGCAGTTTCATTTGTATGTGGAGTCAATTCTGGAGGGAAGTTCAGGTGCCTCCTTTTCTTCTATATTTGTTCATATCTCTCCTGAGATCAAAAGCCTCCATAAAGTCCAGTCCTTGGTACCTGCCATCTGGCGAGTAATGTATGTTGCTGTGACCCGAAAATAAGAGTCCACTTATCTATTTAACCTGAGGTGTACTCTTTTCAGAGTACACCAGGCCAGGAAATTTGTTTCATATGTCTGATTTTGATCTTACTTAAAAAAAAAAAAAAAAGCAAGCACATTTCTAGGTATTGAATTTTAGTAAAACCCCACTTCTCATTACAGTGTTCTTCTGTTTCAAGTTCACAAAGCTGATATCATCCAGCAGATTAGAACCAGCTTTTGGGCACCTTCACTAACATTCTTACTCACTTGGAGACAGATCTTAGAATAAATCTCATGGTACCATAACCCAGACTTTGGAGCTAATTCCAAGTGAGAGAGGAAGTAACCTGGAGCCAGTTAAATGGCTTTCTCCATGGAGATGATATGTCATAAGGTTTGAAAGCTTAAATCTATGGCAACAGAAAGAAACTTTGTGAATACTCTACTAGTCTGAAATTGACATCCCATAAACCAGGTTTTTCCCAATATATAGAAAATAGCTCGGATGAGTTCCATTTTGTCAGGCCAGAACCTGAGGGAAATAACTCCATGAGCTTTAGCCTGCATCCACTATAGAACACATTCTCTAGCACGTGACATTATTATGAAAGACGGGGAGAATCTGTAATAATCCTAGCCTCAAGAATCTCTACCCATAAAGGATTTTTTTTCTAAAAATACAGACCATGTTAAGGCCAAATCTCTTTCTACTTTAAAAGAGGGAAAATAGTATTGATGAAACACCTATAGTTTGCCACTTTCTATGCCAGATAACTTAACACAGCCTTATATACTGTGGTAGCTTATTGATTTTGAGCAAACTGAGGTGCAAAATATTAAGTGATTTGCCACAGGTCACACAGGTGAAAAAGAGTAGAATTGACATATGAGGATGAATCTTTTTGATACTAAGGTTGTCACTGCCTGCTCCATAAAAATGGGCATTTTAAAACCTGAAGTTAAGGAAGAAAGTATTGAGTTATTCCCTAAGCTAACATCTTCATTGTATGATTACATATTAAGCTGCACATTTTTCAAACTATTCATCCTCCCCTCTTATTAAACCACTCTGAAAAGATTTTTTTGTGTTTCCTAGACTGGATGTCATTCTCACACATATATTAGTTATGGTGGTATAGTACACTTTTTTTAAGGTTTACCCATTATAAGTTATTATATGATAAGAAAGGCAGCTTAGATGATAAAAAATGATTTGATACTTTTCCTAAAATGCTAAGACGGAACGAATAACACATGGCCATTTATGTTGAAGGGGTTCCTTTTACCTGAGCTTGATGATTGCCAGGGGTCATCTTGGTTAAATTAGATTTTAATTCTGAAATATTATTGTTGGAAATGTTCCCACTGGCCAATTCATATCTTGTGAATAATAGGATTTGAGTCAAAATTGAAAGTGCAAGGAAAGCGAATGAGGAATGTCTGTCAAGTAACTTTTTTGAAAAAAAAAAAATTGTTCCTAATACAAAAAGTTTTAAAAGTGCAAGAAGCATTACCATAATGCATATATCTGTTGTTACTGAAGAATGAGAGCTCCTTAGATGAACACTTTCTAGTTAACTTGATGTCTCCTCTGCTATACCTTTTAAGCATGACCTGAGAGATATTGTATTCTTTCCACTTCTGTTTTATGCATCTCTTTCTTTCTGCCATGTTTTGAGTATAAGAGAAGGTACCCTCTTACTTGTTAACCTCTCCTACATAGTTGGACTGTAGAGAATAGAGGAATGCATAAATCATTCTATGATTTCCTTATACCCAACAGTCATAGAAAGAGCCACGAATAAAATAAAGGCAAATCTCTCAAGATCCTTCTATAAACATGTAGAACACTAATAGAACTTGAAGAAGCACCCTCCTTCTAGCCGGCTATAGTAATTATAAACCTTTACTGAACTATTCCCAACTGGTTTGCTGGAGTTCAGTGGCTAAGTCGTGTCCGACTCTTTGCGACCTCATGGACTGCAGCACATCAGGCTTCCCTGTCCTTCACTATCTCCCTGAGTTTGCTCAAACTCATGTCCATTGAATCAGTGAGCCATCCAACCATCTCTTCTGTCACCCAACCAGTTTACGTGGTATTAAAGAATTAATTTCCCAGTACCTGTGATAGTCCCGTTCCCATCAATGTCAAGATTACCGTAAGCTCTTTCGAGTTTTGATATAGCTTCTTCTTTCATGATCACATGGCAATCTTAAGCCTGGCATCATTTTCTGGGAGAGAACCAAGTGAAGGTCTGACTGGGTGCTTGATAACTCTTAATACTGTCCTATAATAGGGCTTCCCTCTCATGGGACACAGAAGGATTACCAGGCTATGGCAGGAGTGATTCTTGTTCCCAAGCAGAGGCTGAGAAAGTCTTAGGTCTCTCCAAGAGCATGATTTGGTCACATCTTTAAGGGATGTGTGGCGACTGAAGAGTTATGTAACATGAGTAAATCTTTGTGAAAGTCTCCTTTAATCCAGAACTGAATTTGGGAATAGACTTCTCTATTAGACTGCTTTAGCCAAGATTATCCTAAGTAACAGAACCAATAGAATGTGTGTGCATATGTAAGTATAAAGCAACTGATCGTAAGGAATTGGCTCATATGATTCTGGAGGCTGGACAGTCTCAAGATATGCGGTTGGTAAGCTGGAAACCAAGGAGAACCAATCATGTGGTTCCTGTCTGAAGGCCAGTAGGCCCCAGTGAAGAGCCACGTTTCAGTTTATATGTGGAAAAATCCCCACTTACTAGAGAAATGATTAGCCCATTTGTGCTATTCTGGCCTTCAGCTACTTGGAGGGGTACACCCACTTTAGGGAAGGAAATCTGCTTTAGTAGGTCTACCTATTCAAATGTTAATCTCATCTGAAAACGCTCTCACAGACATACCTGGAATAGTGTTATATCAAATATCTGGTCACCCCATAGCCCAGTCAAGGTGACACATAAAATTAACCATCACAGCTGTCATCTCAAATAAGGTTTAAAAAATGGTTATGATTGAGTTCACAATGACTTTTTAATCTCCTCTGTCTGCTCTTTTTGCCCAGAGAATTACCCCAATTCTGGTCTCAGGAACTGTTCAGACTTATTCAGGATGCTCTTCTTAAAGGATGGATGGGGGTTCAAGTAATATCTGGCATGGTTATTTAAAAGAGAATAAAAGGTAAATAGAATCCATTAATCTGCTCCAGCCTCTTAATATTTGATGATTTAATTCTTTATGTTGAAATTACTAAAGAACTATCTTGACCAGATAGGAAGGCAAACTCAATTTTAGCAAAGCCTAAAACATCCTTCCCCCTTTCCTTTCTTCTTGGTTTACTAACTTTAAGATACTAGGTGAGCTCTAATATTTCACTTTGTACTAGTAACTGTATGAGAAAAATTTAGTGGCAAACTCCCTTAGCTTCTTCATAACTGCCCCTTATCTCCTTCATTCTCCATCCTCTTGACACTGGCAGCTCTGTAACTGACCCTATTTTTCTTTCTCTTACCCAAGCCTCTCCATGCATATCGAATCAAGTAAGTGAAGTTCTGTGTTAAAGAGTGTGGCTGCCGTGGAAGATCAGAGAAGGTAGTCAGGAAAAGGGAGGAAAAAGGAGATGGATGTGGGATCCAGGGGATGGAATGATGCATAGTTTGATGTAGGGGGTTGTTGAGTACTTGTAGTGTTCTAAGCACTGCGTTTAAGCAGAGCAAATGTGTACGCGTGAGCACATACACACACAAACACACATAATCCTGAAGGAGTGATAACATGCTTCCCATTTTAATAGAAAAAGTTCAGGGAAGGTTCAATGACTAGTATGGGACCTGAACTCAACAATGAATCATTCTGATTCCAAACCCCATGGTTTTGATCACTGTGGTCTCTGAATTTGGCTAGGCAAACAAAGTGGGGAGTACATTCCAAAAAATATTAAAATTGAAGAAAATTGCAGAATCAATTGTCAGCAAGTTCTCTTTTTATAAAATAATTTTGAAATTAACTTGAAGTAGTGAATCCATCGGAGAAGGCAATGGCACCCCACTCCAGTACTCTTGCCTGGAAAATCCCATGGGTGGAGGAACCTGGTAGACTGCAGTCCTGGGGTTGCTAAGAGTCAGACATGACTGAGCGACTTCACTTTCACATCTCACTTTCATGCATTGGAGAAGGAAATGGCAACCCACTCCAGTGTTCTTGCCTGGAGAATCTCAGGGATGGGGGAGCCTGGTGGGACATGACTGAAGCGACTTAGCAGCATCAGCAGCAGTGAATCCATCAAACTTATATCTAGTCCTTTCATGAAAATCTTGTTGGAATTTATCTAAGTTAAAATAGAAACCAGTTCTCAGCATTCCCTTCCTTAACATGTTCGTCACCAGTCAGGTAAAGAATAAAACTCCAAACTCCTTAGTAGCCTCTTCTCCAAGATCTGGTCGCTTACAACCTGTTGGGATTCAGCTCCTACTACTCTCCATTTTATGCAGAGGTAGATGAGACTCCCCTATAGTCATCATGGCTTTCTTAGAGGTCCTCAAATATGCCAGGCTCATCCCCTCTATCATGGATCTTCCTATGACTGGCTCCTCACTTCATTTGGATGTTTTCTCAGAGATAAATTCTTGGACCTCCTATCAAAAATTGAAATTCTTCTCCCTCCTCACCTTCTACCCTCTTATGCTGCCTCAGTCCTCTCCACAGTAATTCATAGCTCTTGCTTGTGTAATCCTCTGAATAAAAAAAGTACATGACTTTGTTGACTGAGCAGATGGGTTCTCTGAGCAGTCAGTGATTCCCTGTGCTATATTCAGTTGTCCTACTCTTTTGAGAACATGTGCATGAATTGTGAGAGGATTATTATGCCTTAGGAGTACCCACAAGGGAAGCAGCCCTAGACATCTCCCCCAGACAACTGTTGCTTCTCATTAGTTTAAGGCAAAGGGTAATTGTGGAAATTGGCAACATATCTGGAAGGCTGGGAGTGCATCCTTTGGAAGGCCAATTTGGACATCAAAACTTGAACAGAAGGGCCAAATTAATAGGTAACACAGCACTCGTGCCAGAAGGGCACATGCCAGCCTTCCTGTTTCTGAACTTATCCCTTGACACCTTTCTCACAAGTATAAAAAGGCACTGGCCTCTTTGAAGCTATAACTTGAAGTCTCATGAAAGACACTGTCGTGTAAACTGACAAGTTTTCCTAATGAAAATAGAGGGAAGGCAGGACAGCTAGCTCCCTTGGGGTGCATACCCTGGTGAAAGGATCTATTTTGAAAGGGATTTTCACAGCATACATTTTTAATATCACTCAGGCTAGTGTCTTAATCGGGCTTTACTAGTGGGGAGTGTTCACCAAGCAGCAGGGAATGCCATGGTAGGAATTTAATCTAAACACGTGGCATGAGTCTAATCATATTTCACTTGTTTTCTTTTATGTGTCTCCTTAAGATAAATGAGTCCCCTCCTTTATCAACAATAGCTCAGGATTCATAAGCTCACATTTTTCACCTGGGACAGGGGATATAGCAACTCACACTTTATTATCCATCTCTCATTTTCTTCCTGTTAAAGAATCAATAAATTCTCCACCGATGTCTCTTTTTAAAGGTTGCTTACAAGTTTGTTTCAGAACAATGTGTTGGCAGTGGTTTTTATGCCTAAATCCTCCCCAAATCTGGATGTACATTTGGAGTGATTTGTAAGAGTTTTTGCAAGAATGTCTTTGGCAAAACCACAAGTCACACAGGGCATGCTAATTGTAGGCTTTCTGGGTTGCCAGCACCAGTTCCCAGTGATAAGTGTAATTTGTTGTTGTCCAGAGAGTATCTCCTTCCTGTGCATCATAGAATAAGACTTTTTAAGCTAGTGGAAAGCTGCTGCATAGCACAGGGAGCTCAGCGCAGTGCTCTGTGCTGACCGAGAGGAGTGGGATCGGGGTGGGCGAGAGGGAGGTCCAAGAGGGAGGGGATGTATGTATACTTACAGTTGACTCACTTCATTGTACAGCAGAAGCTAAAACAATATTGTAAAGCAACTATACCCCAATTAAAAAAATTATTGTATTCTCTGGAGCAAAAAAAAAAAAAAAAACAAAAAAATAAAGTGAAAGAGACCTTAATGTTCATACTGTTCAACTTCCCATCATGAGATGGAGGAAACAGAGGCAGAACAGCTAGGCTTGTCCAAGTATGCACTGAGGGCTAGTGGAAGGGTCAAGGCTAAGCCCAGGTGCTGTCTGTACTCCTCTCATAATTCTTAGGAATGTGCTTACATTTCCTTAAAAACGTTCTTTAAAGATAATCTTTAACCCATGTCTTGAGGTACACAATAATCCCCATGTTGCTCTGTTTTCCTAGATGGTCACCAAGCACAGTACTGGTCTGGGTGAGTGGTACCCAGGACATGTTGACTTTTCAACCAGACTTGACTTCATTTGAGATCTAACTTATAGTTCTTGGCAGCTGACAGAAGACTTCTCATCCATTCAGTCAAAATGTACTGTCTACCTACTCTGTGTCAGGGTTTATGACAGGTGATTAGGATAAAAAGACAGTTAAGGTACTATTCCTGCTGCTTGAAGTTTGCAGTCTAGAGAGAGAGAAAATAATAGGCAAGCATGATAGAGTATGCTCTGACTGTTACAGCATCTGCTATGAATTGACTTATGCCCATGGCACTAGTGATAAAGAACCCGCCTGCCAATGCAGGAGACATAAAGGATGTGAGTTCACTCCCTGGATTGGAAAGATCCCCTGGACAAGGGAATGGCCACCCACTCCAGTACTCTTGCCTGGAGCCTGGCGGGCTACAGTCCATGGGGTCGCAGAGAGTTGGACATGACTGAAGCAACTTAGCACGCACACACACTCATTTCACAAGCCATATCTCATGGCCAAACCTGTCATAGGTGGGTTGGGAAATATAGAGGTACATGTGCCTAAAGATATAGAGAGCAGCAGGGTGTTAAAATGGTGGTTGCTCTGTCATTCTATGCCCTAGTTGCTTTATCATTAAACTTCCATGGACATGTAGCTTGAGTAAGAAAGAAATCTCTATCATTTGAAGCCACTGGGAATTTGTTGTTGTTACCATGGTATTTTGACTGATACTCAGGAATTGTTGATTTAATCCTCTGTTTATAGGATATTATTATCTTCTAAGTATTCATATATGGAGAGTGAGATAGGTAAGGGTACTAGCAAGTTAAGTGGTCAAACTAGCCCTGTAACTATGCAGTCAGATTCTAGAATTCATATTCTTAACCAATATACCATAATGCTGTGTGTATGTGACTGTGTGTTCCCATTACTGAGATAAGGTGGTTTCTAAAAGATTGAGGAATATCATGGAAGACTTCTCAAGGAAACTGAGAGGTATGCCCTAAAGAGCAAATAGGAACAAAATCATTTAGAAATAAAGAGAACGAGGCTTATTCCCTGTGTGTATGCATGGGAGAGGAATTCCCTCTCTCTGGCCAATTGTCTCATCCCCAGGAAAATTATAGAGCAAAGGATGCCCATCTATATATTACTACTGGCATCCAGGAAATATAGAATGCTTCAAATACCATGGCCTTGGACCTATAAATCAATAAAAACAACTTGATGAGATGTTATAAAGCATAAATGAGAAATCACAATTCTGATTCAGTGAGGCAGCAAAGCAGTTTGACAGATGTATGTGTCTTATATGCCCCCTTCACTCACTCACTCACACACACACACACACACACACACACACACACACACACTATTCTAACCAGTCTTTGAGGCTTAGCTTTGGTGATAACTGGGAAGTAATAAGGAGAAGAAAGAAAAACTATAGGCTAAGTTGACATGAATGGTAAAAGAAGGAACATATGAATAAAGTCGAGATTATATAGCAACTGACACAAAGGATCAGAACCTGTGACGCAGACACTGAGGGGTCATCTGGTCTATGCTGTTGTGTTGTCATTCAGCACCAGTTATGGTCCAATGTTTCATGCTCACTGGAAAAGATCAATAGCAACTTCCTAGACTACCCACAATGTAATTGGCTTGATCAGTAAGTGCTTCCTGGGTCCAGTGTAGTTGCTGTGTCTTCCCGCACGCTGCTTCTCCTTCCCCAGGCTTGGTCCTGGATGGAAACAGAACCCTTGCCGCATCTTTCTTTTATCGCTGCACACCAGCTGAGGACAAATACTGGGACTTACCAGTTCCCTCTTGAACCTGCTACCTCTTGCCCCAGCACACGTCTCTGAACCTGTTCTCTTTATTGATTTGGAGAATTTGAAAGCACATATCATGTCTCCTGAACTGAATTTCTTTTTTCTTGGAATATCAGTGCATGTCTGTTACTCTTAAAAAAAAAAAAAAAGTGTTAAGGTTACATCTACACACTGTAAGATTCAGCCCTTTAAGTGTGATTTCAGTGATTTTTGGTAAATTTACTGGTTTTGGCAACTATCATCACATTCCAAATTTAGAGCAGTTCTCTAATCTCAGTAAAATCCCTTAGGGTTTTTTAAAGTCACTCCTCAATCCTAATCTATGACTACTGCTAATCTACTTTCTGCCTTTATAAATTCACCTCACTGGATGTTATATATAAGCAGACTCATACATGATCTTTTGTGTCTGGCTTCATTCACTTAGCATAATGTGTTGAGATTTATCTGTGTTGTGGCATGGATCATTTTGTTCCTTTTGCACTGCTAAATAGTATTCCATTGCATAGGTATAGAATATTTTATATATTCATCAGTTGGTGAGCATCTGGCTTGTTTCTCCTTTTTGACTATTAAGAATTTTACTATAATGGACATTTATGTTCAAGTCTTTGTGTGAGCATAGGTTTTTATTTATCTTGGGCAAATGGCTAAGAGTGGAGTTTCTGGGTCTTGTGGTAACTGTGTGTTTAACTCTTGAACAGTCAAATCCTTTTGGAAGTGCCTGCCCCCACATCATGTTCCCACCAGTGGACTATGAGTCCCTATATCTCCACACCCTCACTGTTATGTATGTTACTTTTTTTGTCCTTTAAACAAGAAGCTTCTAGAAGGGAGGGACTCGATCTTCAATCCTCATCACTTTGCATTTAACACAGGGTTGGGCAAACAGTTGGATCTTAACCATGCAGTATGCAGTGTGGTAGTGAAGGACTTAAATTTCGTAATTAGACTACAGGACATCCGAACATCAGTCTTCTCAACTATGAAATGGGCTAACATTCCCTACCCACTAGAGTTATAATGAGGATTAATGGACATGTCAGTCAAGTGCTTTGCCTAATGCTTATAGCAATGGTAGCTTTGTTATTGTTTTTCATTTGCACTGATGCATCCTTTCTGAGCCCTCTCTAGCTTAATTTTTATTGCTCTTGTAGCCACATACTTAGTTATAGATAATATATTGGGCCTGAAAGATGGAGTAATGAGTACACACTACCACTCGTTTCAAGGAATCTGAAGTCAAGTAGAAGGACACAGATGTCAATGGATCATTGTATTGCCGTGCGTAAATGCTGTGATGGAGGTGCTCACGAAGTGTGCACATCGGAGAAGGGCCCCTAGACCCAGAAAAGACACCTGACCAAAACCAAAGGGCTGGAGAGAGAGGCAGAAGGGTTAGGAAGAGCCTTGTTGGCCAGGGGAGGGACATTAGTGAAAACTAAAAAGGGAAAGAATTTGGAGGAATTGCTAGCCTGCTTTGTGACAGAGTGAAGGGAAACTGATGAGATGAGGCTGGAGAAGTGGCTGGTGCCAGATGAAGAAGGTGTTAACTGTTACATCAAGTAGTTTTCTGCTCTACGTGTGCTGCTACCATGTGGTTACATTTTACAGGCTGAGAGGATGGCTCAGTATGTGAATGGCAGAAGTGACTGCTTATGGATCAAAGGGAGGAAAGGTGGAGCAATCTCGAAATCTATAACATTCTGGTGGAGTATTTCTCAACTTTTTGCTTTGCATTATTGCCTCCCCCTCCTCGAGAGCATTTTTAGACTCCCCTCCCCCCATAATTGTCTCACTCCCCTCCCATGAAATGTTAATTATATTAATATACTGTGTATGTACTCTCTATATATAAGCATATTTGTGCTTTAGACATAAGAGTGTGATTTGCATCTTCACCCAATCACCAGTTTTCACCCATTTGATACTGTACCACCCTAGTTGAGAACTCTAGCTGTATTTTGAAATCTGCTCAGGGACAGGTTGAGCTTTTAACATCTTTGCAGTTCCCACTGTACACCTTTCAAAATACAGCTTTATTTGAAATGACATTATAATACTTCACAAGTATTTGCTGATCACATCCTATGAGTCAAGCAATGTTGTAGGAATTGAGAGGACAGACAACAAAATCCCATCTTTCCTGAAGCTTGCGTTTCTGAAGCAATCTGTGCAGATACAGTTGTTTCATTCTGATCAAAACCAAGCAATGCCTGCCATTAAAACTGTTACAAGAGCTCATCTTGAGACCTGCTTACTAAAATAGGACCTGGCATTACTTCAAGCTTGAAAATGTGCTGATGGAATTAAAAACCTGTTTGATGCTGATATGGCAAGAAAATGAGAGGAGCAAGAAATAATACTTTCTTTAGAAGAAGGTAATACTGATTCTCATCCCTCATTCCACAAGGGCCAACAGGGCATCCCACAGTGCTCAGGATGTTTGGACATCTCTATGTTTTGCCCAGCAGTAGTGGGTTAGCCCTGGAGGGCACTAGTCACTGCCTTTCACTGGCAATGGCTGAGAGAACTGTGGTCCCTTTGCGTCTTGAAAAGGGATCTCTCTGCTATTCCAGGGAAGAGGGGAGTTTGGAGAGGCTGAAGCCCTGCAGCCATTTCTCTCTGAGGTCCTAACTCCCCTAGGGACGCTGGCAGGACAGTAGTCTCTAGAACTCATGGAAATCATACATGCCTTCTCCATCTCCAGTGGAAATAAATCTCATCTTCTACTTGCCTCCCTGCCCAACATGCCTGACACAGTCCATTTATTGAGAGTTACCTTTTACAAATGATAAGAAACCCCTCTGCTTCTTTGCTCTCAAAATTTCTAAGCTACATGATTATAAAGCCTGAGAACTTATCTGAAATGGTGATCAAAGGGGACTGGGGTCTGACATGGGAGATATGAAGAAAGAAAGAAATTAATATTTCAGTCCATTGTCCTGCCACTCTGAAATCTCTGCATTTATTCTTGACTCATCTTGTGGACAACTGGCACTTGAAACAATCAACTGGACAGTCTGACCCAGATAAAATATGAAGAACAAATGCCATCATCTTTGGTCCAGCCCAGAGGGAGATTCTCTCTAGATTCACCCACCTCTGTACCTGTCCCCAGGTCCTATCTCCTCCAGAAGACCTTACAAGGGGCCACTCTAACTTGGCCTGGAAAAATAATGAGATTTGCTCATGTGTGAAAACTCTTGAGCTAGGCTGGAGGTAGGCACAGGGGACACTGTACTGACAGGTCAGCAGAGACCATTCCC
Organism: Aepyceros melampus; assembly: GCA_006408695.1. NCBI lineage: Eukaryota > Metazoa > Chordata > Mammalia > Artiodactyla > Bovidae > Aepyceros > Aepyceros melampus. Next base: position 170,225 of record SJXQ01011832.1, on the reverse strand, counting down.
TCACTGGGACAGTGGGTCCTGGGTTCCCACTTCGGTCCAAAGTGTACTTTGTCAAATGTAGGACCATTGGCTGGATGGTGTTGGCTCAGTCAAGACCAGCTAGTGGGCTGCTAGAATTTTCGTGCTTCCTTCAAAGAGTGACGTTTTGCCATTTGAAGAGAGGGGGGAAATGGACTATTTCTAATTACTTTGGGAATGACTGTGAATCTTCCCAATGCTTCTTTTCCATCTTACTGAGAAGCAAGTTTTGATTCAAAACTGACCTAAAACTCCTGTCTTAATAATACCCGTAGCTTCTTGTGCAGTTAAAGTAAAATAGCTTTAAATAAGGCTGTTCTCAAGCTGTTTCAGTGTGCATTTAATCCAGTCTGATTGTTCCAGAGCTATCAAGGAGATGCTAATGTGAGAACATATTTAGTTGGCTACTCTAGTCTGTACTAGAGTTTGCAAATAGAGGCTAATCACAGTGATTCAGGGGCTTCCCAGGTGGTGCAGTGGTGGAGAATCTGCCTGTCAATGCAGGAGACGCAGGAGACCAGGATTTAGTCCCTAGATCGGGAAGAACTCCTGGAGTAGGAAATGGCAACCCACTCCAGTATTCTTGCCTGGAAAAGTCCATGGACAGAGGAGTCTGGTGGTTCACAGACCATGGAGTTGCGAAGAGTCAGACTCAACTGAGCACACGCTTGCACAATGACAGTGATTCACACTGTTGGAAAGAGCTTTCCCACCACGTATCTGGGCAGACCTGGGACTGGGGCAGAAAGTGGGAAAATGAAGTGATGAGGCGCAAGTGTGCGAAGAATCCGTAAATGGAAGAAACAATAAACATTTGGCAAATTGGTAGTGAGCGACTGGGCATGCACACTTCTTACCAAAGAAAGCATTGAACTAAAAGTCAAACTGCTATTACAAAGGAGTTAATTGACTGCTGGATTAGATGAGCTTTTCTCAGATGTTGCTCTTTCTTATATTTCCTTGACTATTCTTCTTTGACTATGTGCCACCTGTTTTATAGACAGCTCGGAGAACATGATTGAGAAGGGCTGTTCCTCATTCTGCCTCCCTATAGCTTCCAGCACATAGCTAAGCACACAGTAGGCTTCCCAGAAATAGCAGATGATTTAGCCTGTGTATAGTCCCATGGGAGGCAGTTGGGTTGTAATAAAGAGCCTTTAGACTCTGGGAAGGTGGAATAAAGGTATTTGACCATAAAACTGAATGATGTTAGTCTTGCAGTTGGAGATGACCCTCTCTACAGTTGCTTAGCACACCAACCGAATAAGTGAAAATCAAAGTGGTATTAAGAAAGGTACTTTAAATATACATTAGATTGGGTTAGAATAATGAGTAAAAGGATATAGTCGAATTTGATAGTCTTGGGTTTAAATCAGATTCTGTCATTAACTAGGTATGTGACTGTGAGTGAGTTGTTGCTGCTGTTGCTCAGTCGTGTCCAACTCTCTGTGACCCCATGGACTGTAGCTTGCCAGGCTTCCCAGTTCTTCACTATCTCCTGGAGTTTACTCAAGCATATGTCCATTTTGAGTCAGTGATGTCATCCAAGCATCTCATCATCAGTCGTCCCCTTCTTCTGCCTTCAATCTTTCCCAGCATTCAGGGTCTTTTCCAATGAGTCAGTTCTTTGCATCAGGTGGCCAAGGTACTGGAGATTCAGCTTCAACATCAGTCCTTTCAGTGAATATTCAGGACTGATTTCCTTTCAGATGGACTGATTTGATCTCCTTGCTGTCCAAGGGACTTTCAAGAGTCTCTGCCCCACAGTGCAAAGGCATCAATTCTTCGATGCTCAGCCTTTTTTATTGAGTCACTTACCAGTGAATAAGTTATTTACCAGTAAATTTTCTCATGTAGAAAATAAGGAAAATAATGATTATCTCATAAGACCGTTGAGGAGATGACTTTAGATAATGTAAGGATGCATGTGTATTAAGTCGATTCAGTCATGTCCAACTCTGTGCAGCCCTGTGGACTATAGCCCACCAGGCTCCTCTGTCCATGGGATTCTCCAGGCAAGAATTTTAAGAGTCGGTTGCCTTGCCCTCCTCCAGGGGATCTTCCCAATCCAGGCATTGAACCCTCATCTCTTATGTTTCCTGCATTGCCAGTTGTGTTCATTACCACTAGCATCAAATATATGACATAGTATAGATTTTTTAATAAAGATTGATTTTTAAAATAAAGCATGAAAATGTTTTGTAACCTCTTAAAATACAAAAGCTGTTTCAGAAAATTATATAGTACAGATAAGCAAAAGGAAGAAAATGAAGAATACTCATATTTTAGGCATATAAAAATAGCTAACCTTAACATTTAAATGTATGTTTTTGTGTAATTTTTTTCCCTGGGAAATGTTCTCTAGAATTTTTCCTCTTAAGTGCATGTAAGTATGTATATAAATATGTATATATAGTTATAAAAATGGTATGAAATATACATATGTATTTGTTAATCAATTTTTTTCACTTAATAATGGACTGTGAATATTTGCCTGTGTTCTTAAATATTCCTCTACAAGAGCTACATCATATCCCATTGCAGCATATTTATGCTTTTAATGTGAAACTTTTATTTTCTAGTTTTTCATGTTTTTATTTTATAAAATGAGATGGCGATGAACAACTTTGTAACCAAATGTTTTCACATCTATATGACTATTTTCTTATAGTTAAAATCAAGAAGTAGCATGTTAATTTCAATAATGATAAAGAAAATGAAATTAAAGTATAAAAAACACAGAGTATAGTAATCTGAACATAGTAAGTCATCAATAAAACTAATAGGGTATTTATGAATGAATTATGAGAGGAAGGAGATTTATTTGAAATTAGCTTGCTGATTACCCCAAATATAACCTTTTATTTAAGAATATTTAGGGGTTCCATTAGCTTTGATAGATACACATCAGAAAAAATTAACTAATTTAGGAAATATTAAAGGCAGGAGGAGAAGGGGGTGATAGAGAATGAGATGGTTGGATGGCATTGCCGACTCAGTGGACATGAATTTGAGCCACCAGGAGACAGTGAAGGACAGGGAAGCCTGGTGTGCTGCAGTCCATGGGGTCACAGAGTCAGACACGACTGAGCAACTTAACCACAAAAGTCTATCTATAGATGTCAGGTTTAGTATGTGTGTCTGTTACAGAGTCCACGTTTATATTGCTCGCCATAAGACAGGCCAGAAAATTTAGAGATGAGTTGTTGAGGTGGGGAATAGTGACTTTATTCAGAAAGGCTTCATACTGAGAAGATGGTGGACTAGAGTCCCAAGTGAAAGTGTTAGTCGCTCAGTCGTGCCCGACTCTTTGCAATCCCGTGGACTGCAGCCCATCAGGCTCCTCTGTCCAAGGGGTTTTCCAAGCAAGGACATTGGAGTAGTTTGCCATTTCCTTCTCCAGGGAATCTTCCCAACCCAGGGATTGAACCCAGGTCTCCTGCACTGCAGGCAGATTCTTTACCAACTGAGCTACCAGGGAAAGATGCAAGGGTCCCAAAGAACCATCTTATGCAAGTTAAAATGCAGGCTTCTTTTATACTAAAAGTGGGGGGAATGACTTGTTGTTGCAGGAATCCATTGTTTTTGCATCTGTCCATGTGGGTCTGGTTGGAATGTTAGTATAAACCTAGAACAACATAGCTGGTATTTTCGGTCTGCAACTTTTTACCTTTATATGAATGGGGAAGTGTTATACCTTTAAAGGCCAGCACCTTGAGAATGAGCTATCCCATGTTTTTCAGTCTATAGTCAATATTCTTTTACAAAAGTGCAGACCAGCATGACTAAGTACAAGCAACGAGAGCTCAAGGGTTAGACCTAAGGGAATAGATCCAACTTGGAATCAGGTTTGCTTTCTCTGTTACATTTCTATGAAAAGGTCTGCTTCTCCAGTTAATGGAAATCATCATAATAACCCAAAATACAATAACTCATACAGCCTTTTGGTGGGGGGAGGGCTGTGTGGATATTTGCTTTTGCTGTTTCCATTTGTTGTGGATCCTCCCTGATGCTAGTATGATATGGGCATGCCTTCCAGCCTACTGCCCCTCACACTGGGTTTAAATGCTCAGGTTAGGACCCTTTTGGAAAAGCTGTCCCCACAAGTAACAACAGAAATATACAGATGACCTGCTATCCATCAAAGAACAATATTGACCAAGAAAGATCTGTTCTCATCCATGGACTGAAGTGCTATTATAAAAGAAAATTGGGGAAAAATGTGCATTCTCCACTTGGTCACTTAGAGTCCCCCAACCCCCGTACAGCATCTATGCCAAGTGTATTGAGGCACAGAGCAGATGGCAGTGCTGGAGAGAAGATATGGGAGACTTAAGTCAGAAGCTTTAGGAATCTGAGAAAATGCAGCTCAGTGATGTGGGTTGGGCGAAAATTGTGGTGACCTGGAGAGCATTTGATTCAGGCTGCTCTTTACCTCTAGCCAATGGCAGCTATATGAGGAGGCAGACTCAGACTTGCCATGCTTTCAGTTTTCATGAGATGCTGGAAACCCGAAGTTTTCATTTGAATTTTGCACTTTTCAAATGGTTTTGGGAAAATGCAGGAATAAATTTTTAATGTATTTTATATAGTCATGTATATTTTAAATCATATATGTATATATAACATAGGGTTTATTTAATTAATCTGAATCCCCAGCTTGCTGTCTGCAGATTTAGAGATTTGTCAGTCTTCATAACTTCCTAAGTCAAATCCTTAAAATGAATGGGTGAATGAATGTGTGTGCATGCATGTGGCTATATGTACATGCATACCGACACAGACATATTATTCTGCCTCTCTGGAGAACCCTGGCTGATACGATACAAACACACACCTTTACTTGGAGAAGAAAGAAATATAATGTGACAGAAATATACTGTGACAGAAGCTAGACTTCTTTGAATGTATCTTGGTTTATAGATTTGACTTTGGTGTCATCTAAATAGTTCACAAATCTATAACAAAACAAGACTTTTAAAAAGCATTCATGAGTCAACAAGCAATAAATGCTGGAGAGGGTGTGGAGAAAAGGGAACCCTCTTACACTGTTGGTGGGAATGCAAATTAGTACAGCCACTATGGAGAACAGTGTGGAGATTCCTTAAAAAATTGCAAATAGAACTGCCTTATGATCCAGTGATCCCACTGCTGGGCATACACACCGAGGAAACCAGAACTGAAAGAGACACGTGTACCCCAATGTTCATTACAGTATTGTAAAGCAAAACAAACTAAAAAATAAAAATTAATTAAAAAAAAAAGCATTCATGAAAAATTGAAGCAGCAGGTGGGTGGGCAGGGATGAAACAGTTGAACCTAACTGACAAGAGGTTGCTGACATAACTATTCAGAATAGAACTATTTTAAATGACTTTAAAATGCAGCCATTTGGCTATAGTTTACTAGTTGTACATACTCAAGATTTTTTAAGGTCAAATTTTTAGTTGCTTTTCTTAATCATAATGTTAGTGGCATAGGTTTTTCTGAAACTGCTCTTTGTGTCTTGTGGGTTAAATCAAATGAGTAGTCATATTGATGTTATTGAAAACAGGGATTTTTGGTATGGAAACTAGGTAATTACACTGTAAGATCCATGAGGTTAAATGAAAACCTTCAAGGCCTAAGTTTGAATTGAAATTTCATGAAAACTCATGATATATTCCATTTAAAACATATACACAGCTCATTTTCTAGCTCTGTTCACATAAACAAGAGCCAGGCACATAAACAAACTCTCAGGTTATCATATCTAAATACCATTTCCCACTGAAATGAACCAAGGTTCTTAGTAGAAATGGCTGGTTCCAGCCTAGGGCAAGGCTTATGTAAGATAATCCTGGACCATCTTACCATGCCAGAAACAAGAGGGTGGTTAAAGAAGCCTGAGTCTTAATTAAAGGACTTGAAGAGACCACCACTGAGCAAGAAGAAAACAGTGTTAACTTCAATAGGAATAAAAACCGCACTGGAATGAAGTAAATCAAAATGTTCATGATGATATTTTTTAAAAAGAAAATCTTTGGTCATCTTTGGAGAATATTAGGTAACCAATTCAAATTTTGAACATTATTCAATAAAGGAGGAAAAATCAAGCTTCTATCAAGGTTTTATATAATTTAGGGTAAACATGTAGTTGATGATATATAATTTCTGTTGATGCTATACCCCAGAAAATAAATTAGGAAATAATTATTTTATCACCAGTTTGAAATCTCTACTGAAATAATGGACCTGTCAGTCACCAGTGGCTTATGACATCATTGCAAAAGATGTTCACTAATTATTTTATCACCAGTTTGAAATCTCTACTGAAATAATGGATCCTGTCAGTCACCAGTGGCTTATGACATCATTGCAAAAGATGTTCACTGCTTCCTGATGGTAGGCAGGAAAATGCCCTGACTTCTAAAATCATCAATGCCCTAATCTCAGAAACCATCAATATGTTGCATTACATGGCAAAAGGGAATTAATGTTATGATAGAATTATGATTACTAACCAGGGGATCTTAACATAGATTATCCTTGTATGCTTTGTGAGCTTTAAATGTCCAAACCAATGCAATAAGCAGTTATCCTTCAATTAGAAATAAAGTTTAAAAGTTTTTTAAAAAAAAGAAAATAAAACTTGTAAAAGTTATGAAATCTGAATAAAATCTGTACCTATGTTATTAAAAACAAGAGAGAGACATTGTTGGAATGATTCAGTGTAAGAAAGATTCAACTGGCCATTGCTTACTTACAGATGGAAGGGGCCACAAGCCAAGGAATGTGGGCAGCCTTGAGAAATGAGAAAATGTCCAGAAATGGGTTCTGTCTTAGGGCCTTCTAAAAGAGTATAGCAGCCCTGCTGTCACTTTGATTTTCCCCTTTGAGCCCTGGATCTGACTTCTAACATATAGATAATAAATTTGTGCTGTCTTAAACCATTAAGTTTGTGGTTATTTGTGATGGTAACAGAAGAAAACTAATACATTTCATTTTCTAGGATGTATTTTCCTAGAAAACTGGCCCTGAATCTCCTCAAGCTTCTTGAATTACAGAAAATTCTGGAGAGAAAGGAGCACATGACAAGAAATTATGGGAATGTTCAGCAAAATCGAAACTGGGGAAAATGCTATTGGAAAAAATGTCATTTTGTTTATCAAATAAGTGTGATTTTGTGTGTGGATGTGTGACAGAAATTGAGGAGATTTAAGGAGATGTTCTAGTATTTTATGTATCAAACAATTGCAATAGGGAACTTGATTTCAACTAAAAAATATAAGGAGAAGAATATTCACGAGACTCGAACATTGACCCTGGGTACTTGATAATATTTAGCGGTAATTTTATTTATCTTTTTACTGTGGTAATGGTATTATGGTTATATTTAAATAAAGGAGTTGGATATAGTAGCTATAATAGAAAACAGTAGCCATAAGTTGATAATTGTTGAAGATGAATGATAATTACATAGGTGTTTGCTATTTATCCTTTCTACTTTTATGTTTCAATATTTCCACGCTGCTGCTGCTGCTGCTGCTAAGTTGCTTCAGTCATGTCCGACTCTGTGCAACCCCATAGACAGCAGCCCACCAATAATAAAGTATTAATAAATATGTTAGTAAATAATTTGACTCCTTAAATATTTTGTGAGCCAAAGACACCACTTCCAAAGGATGGATTAGACCAACAGACTGCAATTTGTCATTTCTGCATAGTTTCAGAAATCATATCTTTTATTTTAACCGGGTAAATCATCTTTTTCTTCTTTCCACACTCATCTCCTGCCTCCATTCTTTCACCACTGCCTAGTCAAAAGGATGCCTTTCATCTGTGCTGCTTAGATTTCTGCTTGCTTGAAAAATTTACTCAATTTTCCAAGATTGCCTGAAATAGATTTTCTCAGAATAAGTTAGCAAAGAGGGTAATATGCATAATCACACTGAACAATGCCTCCTGGTATATTATGTCTTCATTTTGACCTCCTCTCATTCTACCTTCTTAAAAAAAAAAGGCAATAATTTTGCTTCAATTTTTGAAAACCTAAGGTATTTTTGAAATTTGGACTAATCAAATTTTCCATGTTCTCTCTGTGCCTCTATTTTAGGATGGAATGGGAAACTTGAGAATCACAGAAAAAGGTCTAAAGCTAGAAGGAGACTCAGAATTCTTGCAACCTCTCTACGCCAAAGAAATCCAGTCCCGACCAGTAAGTTTCTGTTGGAAGAAGGAATCATTGTTTCTCTTGAATCTAAATCTGGGGGGAAATTATCTTGCCAGTGACTGAATTAAAAGGTTGAGGAAAGGGGTAGCAATGTACATAGTAAGATGCCTTTGAATCGGAACTTTTGAATGCAATTGCCTCTGTAGTACAAATGAGATGACCTCTCTGAGCCTCTTTCCAACCTTGCCAAATAGAGGGTGATAACCTTTATTAGTGAACTTCCTAGATTGTGCTGCAAAGAAAATAAGAAAAAATATGTGGAAGTGCATTAAAGTGCTATACAAATCCAAGAAAGTCTTCCTATTGTTATTAATTGTCGAGTATTTCAAAGCCCTCTTTAGAAATAGTCCTAAAGAACTAGAATTTTTTTTGAAGAATCTGGACAATATGGCAAAGGTTGATTAGAATCAATTTAATATATTAACAGCTATGCTCAAAAATGGTATTTAAATGATCACACTAGAGCATGTGCTCTGTCCCATGCACTTTGCTGTTCTCATGGGTTATCATTATCTAATATAATTCACAGATTGGTCCAATGGGATGATGTTTATTGTTGTCTTCATTTTACAGATTAAAGAATTGAGGCTTGGAGAAGTAGGTTGTTCCAAGCCACGTTCTTATGAACCAGCAGAGTAAGGATTTCAACTCAGGAAATCCAATTCAAAAGCTTCTCCATTAACCATGGCCTTCTACCAAAGCTTTTTCTCTCATTCTTTTTATTTTATTTTTTGTTTAAGTCTTGATGAAGTGATTCCTAGACACCTTGATTTTATTAGCCAATATTATCAAAATTAGTATTTGTTTTGAGTATATTTTGATGTTATTTGTTCTTTAGCTTTCATTTTTGTTTTTTGGTGGGGTTGTGAAGTGTTGAAAAGGATTATTAATGTATTTGCTCTGCCTTGGATTGGTTCTCATCCACCTGTGAACAAAGAGCATAGAAGTTTTCCAAAACACCATTTGCATTGTGTGCATCGATTAATAAAATTCAGCAAGTTGAGGCAGTGGGTGATTTTATCTGAGTGTTGTCTAAACTACTGAGTTGTATAGACTGAATGCAACTACTGAATTGCCAACAAGTTTATTCCTTCTGTGTCTGGTGAGAGGGAGGGAGCCTTAATGTTATAATTAGCAAGAAGACCAAATTAATTCAGTCACCTAGTCAGTGATTATGAAATTCAACAGGGACTCCATACCATACTGGCTTAAAGTACCAAAAATACTGTAACTGTAACAAGGGTTGGGATAGGATTCTGCATTGGACTGAACAGTCAATTTCAATCATTTAAGAAATGACTATTGTGTTCATTGCTCTTGATTTATATTTACTCTTCCTAACCTAGCAAGTGGGGTTCCCTGGTGGCTCAAGATGGTAAAGAATTAACCTGCAGTGCAGGAGACCTGGGTTCAACCTCTGGGTCTGGAAGTCCCTAGGAGACGGGAATGTCTCCCCACTCCACTATTCTTGCCTGGAGAATCCCATGGACAGAGGAGGCTGGTGGACTACAGTCCATGTAGTCATAAAGAGTAGGACGTGACAAGGCAACTAATCACATACCACCTAGCAAGTTGGTTAGTTAAATCATCCATTTAAGTTACTAAATATACAATAGGTTAATCATCTTACCTAGATTAAACTAGTTTATTTCATTAATTTGTATTGGTCCTTTCTAATGGTTTGCCCCTTTTTCTGTAAAGGGCCAGGTAGTAAATATTTTTATCTTTTTTTTCTTCCTTTTTATAATTACTTAAAACTGCCAAAAAAAAAAAAAATTATCTCAAGGGCCACAGAAAAAGAGGCTACAGGCTGTAGTTTGTCAACCCCTCTTACCTGTTTAGCTATATTTCTATAAGTGTGTCAGTGATCTGGCTAGATTTCTTATGTATAATAAAGCAGATTTTAAGATCATGGGTAGAATAGTTGATGTATGCTAAGAAAAATGTTGCTAAATAAGTTTCCCTGGTAGATAATTAGAGCCATATAAAGAAATTGAGACACATGTCTTAGGAGACCTGTAAAAGGGTACCTGGTTTATCTCTTAGGCCCATATGTAGGAACTGGACTTTTAGCAAATATGTCAGCCAAGCTATCTGAAAATCAATAGTATCTGATCCCAAGTCAAAGATACACTTAATTAGAAGCTTAAAAAGTAATGATGGTCTTGGAAAAACTTACTTTAATATTGAAAAAGCAGTGAGTTAAATCCAATGCTTTCAAGTCCTTGTTTAAAGAAAATTAAAGGGTTGAAATTCACTATTTTTCCATTATTTTTTAGAAATTAGTTTTCCTTTCTAAAAGCTCAGACAGTACAGAATCTGCTTGCAATGCGGGGGACCCGGGTTTCATTCCTGGATTGGGAAGATCCCCTGGAGAAGGAAATGGTAACCCACTGCAGTGTTCTTGCCTAGAGAATGCCATGGACAGAGGAGGCTGACTGGCTACAGTCCATGGGGTCACAAAGAGTCAGACATGACTGAGCAACTGATGTACACACACACACACAGCTTTTAGCTTTTATGTTCCTAAGGACAAAATTCAGTTCAGTCGCCCAGTCGTGTCTGACTCTTTGCGACCCCATGAATCGCAGCACACCAGGCCTCCCTGTCCATCACCAACTCCCAGAGTTCACTCAGATTCACGTCCATTGAGTTGGTGATGCCATCCAGCCATCTCATCCTTGGTCGTCCCCTTCTCCTCCTGCCCCCAATCCCTCCCAGCATCAGAGTCTTTTCCAATGAGTCAACTCTTCGCATGAAGTGGCCAAAGTACTGGAGTTTCAGCTTTCACATCATTCCTTCCAAAGAAATCCCAGGGCTGATCTCCTTCAGAATGGACTGGTTGGCTCTCCTTGCAGTCCAAGGGACTCTCAAGAGTCTTCTCCAACACCACAGTTCAAAAGCATCAATTCTTCTGCACTCAGCCTTCTTCACAGTCCAACTCTCACATCCATACATGACCACTGGAAAAACCATAGCCTTGACTAGATGGACCTTACTCGGCAAAGTAATGTCTCTGCTTTTGAATATACGGTCTAGGTTGTCATAACTTTTCTTCCAAGGAGTAAGCGTCTTTTAATTTCATGGCTGCAGTCACCATCTGCAGTGATGTTGGAGCCCAGAAAAATAAATCTGACACTGTTTCCACTGTTTCTCCATCTATTTCCCATGAAGTGATGGGACCAGATGCCATGATCTTCATTCTGAATGTTGAGCTTTAAGCCAACTTTTTCACTCTCCTCTTTCACTTTCATCAAGAGGCTTTTTAGTTCCTCTTTACTTTCTGCCATAAGGGTAGTGTCATCTACATATCTGAGGACAAAATTAATGTGTCTAAATGAAGAAAAGAGGGCATACAATGTGTATATATGATAAAACCCATCAGAAAGTCTCTTCGCCTCTACCTGAAAGATGTACCCTTATCCATCTATTTTCTCCATTGCAGGCACCCCCCTTATTCAAGCCCTCATCCGCTCTCATTGCTGTAACTGCTTCTGTCTCTGCTGCCTTTCACTCTTACCCTCATTATCCAAACTGTAGCCAGACTAGCCTTTTCAAATATCAAGCCGCTTCACCCCTTTGTAAGGGATTCTCTGTTGACTTCCCATTACACCTAGAATAAAACCCAAACTTCTCACTGAGGCAAAAGAATAATAATATAAGCTAGAGATTTGGTCTGTGAGCCTCTCCCTACCTCAAGCACAGGAATTATTGCCAGCTGAACTAAATTGGGATTCAAGGAACAAAGAAGGTAGAGAGACTGACTGATGAGCAGGTAACCAGTGGAATTTGCCACACTTCCTGAATCGTAGCCTCACATAATGCTCACAAGAACCTCACATGCAGTAGCTTTCCATTTTCTACTCTGGCATCTTCAGTTTACTGTGTTGTTGCTTTCTGATGTACCTGACCATTCATCTCTGGAAGATTCTGCTCTGTACAACAGTCTGCCTTGTCACTTTGCCATAGATCCTGGCTGTTTCTCTTTCATGGGGTGTCTTCTGTTTTTCTCATTGAAAAGAGATCAGCTGAACAAGATTACTCAGCTCTTCTAAGTGAGGATAACTAATGAAGCAACTCTTGACTTCATTTTGGTTTTGTGTTTCATTGATCTGAGAGGAGCTGAAATTGGTTAAGCAATCCACACTATGTTAATACAGTATCTGATTTCATTATTGACGGTTGCAACCTTGGAAAAGTCACTACAAATTGATTAGTGCTATAGCAATCACTTAGGAAGATAAATTAATGAGAAAATGTTCATCTCTATAAAAACTCTCATCTGGGAATTCAGTGAAAGACCTGGCTTTCTCTAGCTTTAGCTACATGGATGCATAGCTTCTAAGTGGTAAAGTATCATGTGGCTCATGAAATTGCCTGAAAAGGACACACTAAATTAACTATTCTACCATCACATCCAAAGACCACCCAGTCCCTAGTAATTCTATTTGAATGCATTAGCACAGAAATTTATAAACTTAAGGGATTTAATGCCATTAAGACTATATTTAAATCCCATTTCAGTGTGGTAGGCATCTTTATAATTGCAAAATACAACCACGGGTTTTTGGCACAAGCTGCTAGTAGATAGACTGAATGCATGAATTCTAAGTAGACTTTTCATCACAGAGTATCATAAAAGTAGCAGATCCCTGCTTTTTCAGAGGTATCTTCCCTTGCTTCCCATGATGGTGGAACTAGATAGTGTTTTTACAGAATTTAATGTGAAGTGACAAGAGAAGGGAAGCCAGCATTTATCGAGCAAATACTCTGTCTCAGACCTACACCAATGGGAAAGTTGCACAGTGAGTTATCTCCATACTCCCCTCAAACTGTACTTGGGGTGAGTATAGGGGTGCTAGCCCATTGCTGTATTGAATTTGGATGTTTTGGAGAGGAGAGAATAGAAAGAAAAGTTGGAGGAGGGATACAAAAATTGATTTAACAGAATAAAGTGGAAAATTATTGTGTAAAGTTTAAAGATATTTATATATTTTTCATACTTTTTATCTATTAAAAACTTACCTATTTTAAAATGTTCTACCTACCAAAAACTGTGTGTAAAATAAAGAAATCATGTGTAAATGGGGTTCTTAGAAGTTGTCTGTAACAAGAGTCAGTATAACATCATCGTCAGGCTCACGTGCTGTATCACTGGCCTTAGGTGGCAACCAGGCTACTGTTTAACCAGTGAGTGATCATTGAGCAATTTCTTAACTTGGCTAATTCTTGTTTTCTTAGCTGTGCAACTGAGGTGATACTAATACCTACAACATTGGTGGTTGTAAATAAATAAGGTAATATTTGTTAAGTGCTTCATACAGAACTTGACATGAAGTGAGTTTTCTGGAATAGGCATTCCTGCTCTCACCTCCATCCCCTGATGGTGATGATGGTGATGATGGTGGGTGATGATTGTAACCATCTGCGTCATCACCATGTAGTAAAGATCTCATCTGATGTTTAAACTTCCTCTGAACCAAATGGTCTCTCATCCTCTTCTTCATGTCTTCTTAATCACACATTCACTGAAACTCTCTAAGGAAACTCTTTTCATATTCAATAGCATTTAGTCTTCAATTTTTCTTTCACTGAGTTACACTCTGTCAATGTTCAACTCACTTTTTTCCCCAAGCTTCTGCTTAAAAATTTTTGCTGGTTCCTGCATTCATAGATTACTGGCAGTCTTTCTGAAAAAAAAAAAAAAAAGATTTTGGTATATGCTAAGTACCTTAAAATGTTTATATTCTTTAATCCAGGAATGACATCTCCACTCATTTTATGATACAAAAAAAGCAAGCCATAATAATATAGAGATTAACACACACATATTTCAGTGTTTCATAAACACTAGTCTGAATGTTGTTTCCTGACAGGCCTGAATTCCACATATAAAATGGCTTTTGAGGGTATCCCATTTTGTCAGTGTTTATGAAAGCTGCAAAACTGCTAGGCACTCATTGAAGCTCTGAGCTGCTCAACCTCACCGTGGATTTTTACATTTAAGTGAAAATGATTTGATGACAAGGACAATGATTGTCACTATCTTCAGCATCATCATGCAGTGTGTGGTCTCATCTGATGTTTAAACTTCCTCTGAACCAAATGGTCAAATCATTTTTGTTTTATGGAAAGTTGAGTTTTTAAAATCCCATTTTGATTTTAGTATGATATGAATTGAGACTTATTCTATCAGCTGCCTTAACAAGGCATATCTAGGCTGAAAGTAGAAAGTCTCTAAGAATTCAATTAAACCAGTAATTTCATTTAGTGTATGGAGCCCTAAGGCTCACAAAAGAAGTCTGAACTTACTCAAGTTATGCTTAGCAAAAGTGAGAACTGAAATCCAGGATTGCAGTATTTTCTTCCACACCAACACACAGCATATGTGATAATTAATTTTCTCATGACACTGTCTTTAGTGCAATAGGTTGACTTATACATGGCCACTTCCCTCTCGTGGGAAATAACTGCAACACACATTAAGTTCCCAAGAGAATTCAAAAGCATTAAGAAAAGGAAACTGGAAAGAACAGTGGACAATGTCGCAAGACCAACCTTAATGAAGGCTGATGTAACCACTGAAATGATATTCTTTACTTTATCAAGTGATTGGTGAGACCGAAACGAAGTAATTTAAGTGAGCCACCTTATAAACTATGAAGTCAGCTACTGATAGAAGGCTTATGACAGAATTTACAAACTGAATCCAGCCCAGTTTATTTGCTTTACACAGTGCTTTCCTTTGAATGTGAATTTGTTTCTAATATTTAAATATCTGAAGATGTGACATGTTTTTAATATATAATTTTTTAATTCGCACACACAAAACCACACAGAAAATCTGGCAGAGTGCTTTAATATTCATAAGGACTAGAGCTCTGTAGATGGTGCCGCCTTTAGAAGTGTATTTGTTCTCCATTGTGCCACAGCCACCATCGCTCACCACTTGTTTCATACCTCAGCTGCTTAGCTGGTTTATATAACGAGTCCCTGAAATCCCTTGAGGATGCACAGCCCCTGGTTTATGGCACTGAGAATGTTGTCTATCTCATCATGCAGTAGTCCAGAAATTAAGTTGACTTCTTCGAATTTGTGGTCACTTGTGACTCAATGCTTCTTACTTCCCACGTGTCTCTTTTGCCCCAGTTTTCTTCTAGTTGTCTGGCTCCTATGGGTTTTGACATAGTCTATAAGCTCAGTGACAGGAGATAGCAGATCAGAGCCTCTGGAAGCTGAAGTTCTGGCATACCAGGGTCATTCTCCATCCTGGGTTTCCTAGAACACACCTCTTTGTCTTTCTTCCTTTATCCATGACTATGCATGACTGGGAAAGAAGCAGACAAGGGGAAGAAAGCTGAAAATTTGGATTTGGCATGCTTTCCATGAGGCAGAATAAAGTTACGTGGGATGACAGACAAGCACAAGCTTTGTCTAAAGAGGCTCCATTGACAAGTTAGCTATTAAGAGGAGCCATGTCTCTGGTTAGTTCACAAACCATACGAAATCCGTGGTGTCTTTTCCTCAGCACTCAAAACAGCTTCAACTCCCAGCTGAACATACTGCACACAAAAGAGTATTTTCCATGCCACTTGCATGGAACATGAACATCTTGCTGTCTTTAATTAAGAAGTTAACTGGACCATGAAGTATTGCCCAAGTAAATAAAAGTGATTTGTATTAAGTCAGAGGGGCGCATTAGGCATCTTTGCATTTCTTAGCTCATATGTAAACTATAGAGATTATTAAAAATTGGAAGGGTCATCTATAAAACCATCTGCACCAAGAAGCAGATTGCCATTCCTGAAATGTATCTATCTTTTTATGTGTCAACGCTTATTGTGAACAATGGAGTGAAACAGCTGCTTGCTTTTTTTTTCTCTTTTAACCAGACACACAAACTTTGAATAGATCGATGCTTAATCCTTTGGTCTGTTTGTTTGCTTATCCTGGGAAACAGATAGTTATTCAGAGGCTTTGGTTGCCTGAGAATTAAAATGGGCTGATGGGGTTTTTGTTCTTTCTTTAATTTGGGAGAAATTGACTGTGTGTACTTTTCTTGAGTGAAGATCATGCTGGAAATAGAAGTTACTGAGGACTTTGGTCAGATCTCAGCTGTAACTAGAGTTTTCATAGAAGAGCTAGGTCCAAACTTCAAATGAGGTTGAGAATGTCTAATTGTATTGTTTAAGGACCACTAGGAAAGCAGGCTGCCCCCAGAATTCTTTCTTGTCTGCTGTGTGCCCAAAATTCACCATTAGAATCTCATCTGTTCGAAGACTTGGAAATTTGTATTCATTCCAGTCCCCTACTGAAAGTACCCTTCCCCTCATGGAAATACACATTTCCACAAAATATTTAAAGTAACTTGTAAGAAATATGTACAGGGACAGAGTAAGAAAAGATGCAATTGGTTGAGATTAGAAAAGTATAAATTAGAACAGGCGGCAGAGGTGGAGGTACTTTAATACATACAGGAGACAGGCAGGAATCTATGCATTCCTCTTGATAAGCCTGCAGTTTGATTATGAAGTTTCCAAATAGAAAGAGACAGTCACTTGGATAAAACTTTTTGTCTCTACCCTCTAGATATAAATACTGTGTCCTGGTTGAGAGGAGAGTTGCAGCTGGCAGCTAAGTGTTTCCAGAAAGAATGTTAGAGTCAAAGTTGGGGAATCTGGGTGCTCTTCTTGTCCTGCTGGGGTTAGCACCAAGCTCTGGAGCAAGTCATTCCTCTTTCCTCTCAGTGTGTCTGTCATAAAAGAGGTTGGATGTGCTCAGTGGCTTTCTGCAATGTTGTTTTTAAAGCCATGGAATCTTTTTGAAGTCAGATTTTACTTGAAACCCTAAATCTGAACCAGATGGAAGCTGAACTCCTGTGGTTGGATAAGGACTGGGGCGCCGCAGCCCGTGGCTTTGTCCACCCAGTGTCCCTGTCATCCGCCGCAGGATGTCCAGGCGCTGGGAGGGAGGTCCATGTATCACAGTCTGAGAACACAGGCTGGATGAAAACCTAGACTGTTCCATCCAGGCCTCTGCTCAAATGGCACCTCCTGGTGGACAGCTTCCCTGACGGCCTATCTAAAATATATCCCTTGACTAGTAACGTGATTCTCCACTATAATAAATATTACTTAGGTATTAATATACTTAGGTATATTAATTTCCATTTCTCTGTTATAGGTGCCTATTGTATGGCTAAGTGACTGAATGACTATTTGCTTCTTAATCCTGCATTATCTCCATGATTACAGGGGCTTAGAAAGCAATTGTTAAGTGATGTATAAGAGAAGGTTCTAAAACACAGTTTCCCATGATTTAAATGCGGTTCCACCATTTACTAGCTGTGTAATGCTTGACCTTCTCTGGACTTTACTTTCTTAATCTGTAAAACGGGCCTAATAACAACACTACCTCATAAGCATATTATGGGATCATAAGAGTTAATTTATTTATATAATTTTGTAAAATTTATTACATAAATGTCGCTGTTTGCAGAATATTGTTTTGAGCATAAAGCACTATAAAAATTTCAATATGATAATTTATGATTATTAAAATTTACTAGTATTATTATTTGCTTTGTTTACCACTGTTTCCCTGGCTTCCAACTAGTGCCTGCCTTATGAAAAGAAAGCAAATTGTTGTTGTTTGTTTTTTTGAATAAATTACTTTATTAGGATCCTTCTGACTCAGAGATTCTCTAACACTTCTCAGGTGGGGAGATAAAGACAAATTTCTCTTTTTATAGGAGCTTTAGAAGGATTAATTTTCTTTATCAGCTGCATGCTAAGTATCATATTATGTAGAAGAGGGTGTGAGCAGCTGTGTTGTAGGAAACCCTAGGGAGCAGGACAGACAAGATGAAAGAGGTAAAAGTGGTCCTAAGGGTACCAAAAGCCCATCTTTCCCTACTTGACTCTTCTGCACTGCTGTAAGCCTTGATTCATGCCAACCCTGGCTAATGGAAGCTCACAGGTATGGAGCTGTGTGTTACAGGAAAGGTGAAGATACTGAAATTTAACACTTTCCAGCCCTTCAAACTTTGAGCTTCTCTACATCATCACTGTGGCACATCAGCATCCTTTCACTCTTTTGGTTTCTGGGACATCCCAGTCATGTGTAATGACTATGTGATGTGAAACTGCTTCCTGCTTATTTCATAAACAATACTGAAGACAGGAGAATACATGCCAGAATCTACTGTGGTTTGCTTTTTGTTCCCTTAATGGTAGGAATAAGTACTATTTTAGTTAGGCGGCATCTCACAGCCAACAATACCTGTGAATATTGGGGGAGAATAATGGAGTGAGAAGTTAGCATTCAGGAAGAATTGAAAATAGAGTATTAGTTGCTCAGTCATATCCGATTCTTTGCAACCGCATGGACTATAGCCTGCCAGGTTCCTCTGTCCCTGTAATTATCCAGGCAAGAAGGGCATTCCAATAAAATTTATTTTAAAAAAGGAAGAAGGGCATTTTAATATATTCATAAACATTTTGTTCTTCACTAGGCAAAAGGCTTAGCAAAAGAGTCACTTAAATTGTTTTAATGTTTTAATCAAAACATACTCATCTCCTGTTGTACCCAACACTTTGTAATTGCTGTGGGTGTTGCACTATTAGTCTTAATTTTAAGAAAACTTGCTCATTATCAAAAAACACTGATAATTTTTCAGGAGATATAATTTCAAAGGCTGAAAACACACTTCCTTGCCATGTGAAATTATAAGCAAATACTCACTCTTTGATTTTGTGATCTCCATCACTAGCTGAGTATAGTTTTTTGATGCACTGCTCTGTAAATTATTACCAGTGATGTTTTAAGTGGCAGTTGCCTAAATTATGAGTGTGGGACTTTCCATATCCATGAATGTTTCTGTTTTTATCAGCAATGATTCTGCCTCCAGGCAAATACCAAATGGTTCACAAAGGAGATGAAGCTTTTAAGACTGATAAATATTCGGCAGATGTACTTGTTGCATTCTGGAGGGAGATGAGGAGGGAGAGGTAAATGGTGATGAAAATCACCATGTTGGAAGGATAAGGCAAACACTCTACCCTGTTTTTTTTTTTTTTCTTTGCTTGATGCATTATGGTAGATTTCGCCAACTAGGAAGCCACAGCTCCCATTTTGTAACATCAGAGTCATAGAAATAAAGAGTTATCTCTCTACAGTCATAGACAAGTACAGATGGTAGGATAATTGCAGTCGTCTACTCTCAAGCTGTGTAGCTTGGTTTTAGGACTCAGCTAAGGCTCAGGTAGTTACATTAAAAATATGAGAAGACTTTTATGGGAAGACAAATATCCTCAGGGAGTAGCTCACTGATATATGAGAAATGGAGCTAGCTTTATTTTTGAGTTATCAATGCATAAATAGTCATATCATCGGATGGAGATATAGTCCCCATGTTTGTTTCTGACTTTAGTTGTTAACAAACCAAGTGTCTTCATGTCTTCATTTATTCTATAGCAGTCTTGGGTTTTTTTTTTTTTTTTTTTTTGGACTGATCCTACTGTGTGCATTTTCTGAGATATGGAATCTACCCCCATGCTTTCTGTGGCTGCCACAGAGAATTTGCTAAATACAGTGTTTCTGTGACCATATCTTAGCAGCCCTCTGGTTAGGAAGGACAGGAAGAAGTTTAGTGAAAAGAAAATACAATGTGGCTACATTACAGCAAAGTTAGTATAAAAAGATGGCCAATACCAACTCAGTTTTGGATTGTATGGGACAGTTGCCCACTCTAAATGGGTGGAAGAAGCAGGGACTGTTTATATTAGGGCTCCTTCCGCCACAGCTTAACATAGGGCTTATGATCCTGCAGGAGTCAGCAATGTTCATTTATCATTAAGTTACATGAATTTGACTTTTAAATGTAGCCCTTATGGCCAAAAGCACATTTGTTTTTAAAATTACCCTTGCAAAGTCTTTATATCACCATAAAGTACAGTGTGCGTGGGCTTACGACCACAACATAATGATCAGGAGACCCAGTGAGGCTAGGCTGAGAAGAGGAAGACAAGACACTCCATGGATGCCTGGACCATTCTATTACAGGGATGACTAGCAAATGGCTAGTCATCCTAACCAGGAGGTGGAGAATGATAAGGAAACGTTAATGTTGCTAAGTACCTGTCAGATTTGGCTGTTCTAATACTGAATATTTGTAATTCAGACAGTAAAGCATCTGTCACAATGCTGGAGACCTAGGTTCAATCCCTGGGTTGGGAAGATCCCCTGGAGAAGGAAATGGCAGTCCACTCTAGGATTATTGCCTGGAAAATCCCATGGACAGAGGAGCCTGGTAGGCTACAGTCCATGGGTTGCAAAGAGTTGGACACTTCACTGAGCGACTTCACTTTCACTTTAAATCATCTTAATGGAACCGTTGTCATGGAGAGTAAGTGAACTGATAGGTTCAAAATCACCTCCCAGAGAGTCTGATCCATAGTAATTGCTCAGAAATATTTGTTGAATTTGAATCCAAGTAATATGAGATTAAACCCTCATGTTGTAAATAGCTAATAGTCACAGTTCTCATGACAAATTGTCTCATTCATTCCTTAGAGTATCACTAAAAAGGACCTATCATTTTGATCTTCCTTTTAGAGATGAGCAGTCAAATAGAGGGCTTAAGGGAAAACATGCATTTACTATTCCAAACCATGTTGACTCTAACACGCATTCTTTTTTTTTTCTTTAATTAATTTTTATTTTTTAGTTTGTTTTGCTTTACAATACTGTATTCGTTTTGCTATACATTGACATGAATCACCCACGAGTGTACATGAACTCCCAATCCCGACCCCCACCTCCCCCCTCCCGCCCCACACCTTCTCTCTGGATTATCCCCGTGCATCAGTCCCAAGCATCCTGCATCCTGCATCAAACCTGGACTGGCGATTT
>SJXQ01011832.1:109278-148983 GCA_006408695.1 Aepyceros melampus | reverse complement strand
TACAGGTTTATCATTACCATCATTCTAAATTCCATATATATGTGTAAGTATACTGTATTGGTGTTTTTCTTTCTGGCTTACTTCACTCTGTATAATCGGCTCCAGTGTCATCCATCTCATTAGAACTGATTCAAATGTATTCTTTTTAACGGCTGAGTAATACTCCATTGTGTATATGTACCACAGTTTTCTTATCCATTCATCTGCTGACGGACATCTAGGTTGCTTCCATGTCCTGGCTATTATAAAGAGTGCCGCGATGAACATTGGGGTACATGTGTCTCTTTCAATTCTGGTTTCCTCAGTGTGTATGCCCAGCAGTGGGATCGCTGGATCATAAGGCAGTTCTATTTGCAATTTTTTAAGGAATCTCCACACTGTTCTCCATAGTGGCTGTACTAATTTGCATTCCCACCAACAATATAAGAGGGTTCCCTTTTCTCCACACCCTCTCCAGCATTTATTGCTTGTTGACTTTTGGATCGCAGCCATTCTGACTGGTGTGAAATGGTACCTCATTGTGGTTTTGATTTGCATTTCTCTGATAATGAGTGATGTTGAGCATCTATCTTGAATGGAATTTTTCAGGATGCTTCCAAGTCTCAAATTCTGAGGCAGTGATTCTCAACTAAAGTTGATTTTACCCTGGGGCTATTTGGCACTATCTAAAGACATCCTATTAACATTAATACCACAGGACAACACCCAGTACAAGTAATTTTCCTGCCCCAAATGACAACAGTGAGAAGTTAACAAAGTCTATTTTAGACCACATCTTCTATAAGTTCACTGTGCATACAAATCACCAAGGTTTGTAGTTCAAATACAAATTCTGATTCATCAGGTCTCTAGAGCGCCCAGGGACTGCATTTGTAACAGTTAGGTGTTGTTGAAGCTACAGTTCTTGGTCTGTGGAGCACTGTTTGGGTAGCAAGGCAGTGGTCATGTATTAGAGACAAGTGTACATAGTTTTAGATTTCTCCAACAATGATGTTTTATTTATGTATTTAGAGAGAAATTTTCCCTCTCTTTATAGATGGTGGTAAATTATGTGTCCAGATATTTTAAATATAATAGCTCTTCTGTCACATGAAATAAAATATAAGAACAAAATAAAATAAAAAGACTTTGTGGTAGGCAGATTAAGGGAATCTAAAAGATGCCTCATGCTAAATGGAAGAACTTTGGAATATATTTGTTTCCATAGCAGGATAATTAAGATAGTAGTTGGAATAAAGTTACTATACATCTATTTCAGATAACAATTTTTCCTGAATTATCCACCTTGGACTAATATGATCACAATGATTCTCTGAGTGTGGAAGAGAGAGGAAGAAGAATTGGAGTCAGAAAGACATTTAAAGACTCTATACTGCTGGCACCATAGAAGGAGGAAAGACCAAGCTCCAAAGAATGCAAGTTGCCCCTGGAAACTGCAATGGAAAAAGGAATTAGGTTATTACCTGGAACATCCTGAAAGATCTAAGCCCTCAAGATTTCAGGCTTCTGATTTCTATATGTTTTTTCCAGTAGTCATGTATGGATGTGTGCATCGGACAGTANGAAAGACATTTAAAGACTCTATACTGCTGGCACCATAGAAGGAGGAAAGACCAAGCTCCAAAGAATGCAAGTTGCCCCTGGAAACTGCAATGGAAAAAGGAATTAGGTTATTACCTGGAACATCCTGAAAGATCTAAGCCCTCAAGATTTCAGGCTTCTGATTTCTATATGTTTTTTCCAGTAGTCATGTATGGAGTGTGCATCGGACAGTAAAAAAGGCTGAGCGCCGAAGAATTGATGCTTTTGAACTGTGGTGTTGGAAAAGACTCTTGAGAGTCCCTTGGACTGCAAGGAGATCCAACCAGTCCATTCTGAAGGAGATCGGCCCTGGGATTTCTTTGGAAGGAATGATGCTGAAGCTGAAGCTCCAGTACTTTGGCCATCTCATGCGAAGAGTTGACTCATTGGCAAAGACTCTGATGCTGGGAGGGATTGGGGGCAGGAGGAGAAGGGGACGACCAAGGATGAGATGGCTGGATGGTGTCACTGACTCCATGGGCGTGGGTCTGGGTGAACTCCGGGAGTTGGTGATGGACAGGGAGGCCTGGCGTGCTGCGATTCATGGGGTCGCAAAGAGTCAGACACGACTGAGCAACTGAACTGAACTGAAGACAGAAAGTTTTTTTTTTTTCTTAAGCCACTATTGTGTTAATTTCTTGTAGCAGCAGTAGGAATCCAATACAGATATTTATCCCATAAAATATAGTTGGCAGAAACTGAGTCTAAATTTTTCAACTTTCAGATAGAAACTTTAAGCAAGTTGTTGTGTGTCGAAACCTATTTTAAACAGGAGTGCATGCATGCTCAGTCTGTGTCCCACTCTCTGCAACGCTATGTACTGTAATCCTCCAGGCTCGTCAGTCCATGGGGTTCTCCAGGCAAGAACACTGGAGTGGGCTGCCAGGCCATCCTCCAGGGGATCTTCCCAACCCAGGGAACAGAACTGAGTCTCCTGCATTACAGGCAGATTGTTCACCACCAAGCCATGGGAGAAGCCCTTAAGTAGGAGTAATTAGAGTTAATTTAGAGATATTTGACACAATTAACTGGTACAGAGAATTTCTCATCACATAATGTAAAAACGGTTCTCACCTTAAAGGCTTTGAGAATTTAATGTAGTGAAAATAATCCCTTATTAAAGACAAGAAACTATAAAACTCTTAGAGGAGAACATAGGCAAAACACTCTGACATAAATCACAGCAGGATCCTCTATGATCCACCTCCCAGAATACTGGAAATAAAAGCAAAAATAAACAAATGGGATCTAATTAAAATTAAAAGCTTCTGCACAACAAAAGAAACTATAAGCAAGGTGAAAAGACAGCCTTCTGAATGGAAGAAAATAATAGCAAATGAAGCAACTGACAAACAACTAATCTCAAAAATATACAAGCAGCTTATGCAGCTCAACTCCAGAAAAATAAATGACCCAATCAAAAAATGGGCCAAAGAACTAAATAGACATTTCTCCAAAGAAGACATACGAATGGCTAACAAACACATGAAAAGATGCTCAACATCACTCATTATCAGAGAAATGCAAATCAAAACCACAATGAGGTACCATTTCACACCAGTCAGAATGGCTGCGATCCAAAAGTCAACAAGCAATAAATGCTGGAGAGGGTGTGGAGAAAAGGGAACCCTCTTACACTGTTGGTGGGAATGCAAATTAGTACAGCCACTATGGAGAACAGTGTGGAGATTCCTTAAAAAATTGCAAATAGAACTGCCTTATGATCCAGCGATCCCACTGCTGGGCATACACACCAAGGAAACCAGAATTGAAAGAGACACGTGTACCCCAATGTTCATTGCGGCACTGTTTATAATAGCCAGGACATGGAAGCAACCTAGATGTCCATCAGCAGATGAATGGATAAGAAAGCTGTGGTACATATACACAATGGAGTATTACTCAGCTATTAAAAAGAATACATTTGAATCAGTTCTAATGAGGTGGATGACGCTGGAGCCGATTATACAGAGTGAAGTAAGCCAGAAAGAAAAACACCAATACAGTATACTTACACATATATATGGAATTTAGAATGATGGTAATGATAAACCTGTACGCAGGACAGCAAAAGAGACACAGATGTATAGAACGGCCTTTTGGACTCTGTGGGAGAGGGAGAGGGTGGGATGGGTTGGCAGAGTGGCAGTGTAACATGTGTGATATCATAAGTGAGGTGAATCGCCAGTCCAGGTTTGATGCAGGATGCAGAATGCTTCGGACTGATGCACGGGGATGATCCAGAGAGAAGGTGTGGGGCGGGAGGGGGAGGTGGGGGTCGGGATTGGGAGTTCATGTACACTCGTGGCTGATTCATGTCGATGTGTAGCAAAAAGAATACAGTATTGTAAAGCAAAACAAACTAAAAAAAATAAAAATTAATTAAAAAAATAAAGACATATTTAGGAAAAAAAATAAAATAAATAAATAAAATCTTTTAAAAAAATAAGTAACAAATTCAATAAAGACTTTTAAAATACCCTAAAAAAAAAAATAAAAGAATCCCTTATTAAGATTAAAGTCACTCATGGTACTTTGAATCTTTATATAAAAATTGCTACACTTTTTCTAGGTAACATTTATTCAATTGTTATTCCCTTAATTTCTATCCCTTCCATCTCTCTCTTGGGTTTTTCAGGTTTTCTTTCAACATAGTAGATGAGAAATTACAAATGAGTCTATATATGTGCTTATTCATATGCATGAATGTGTTTAGGGGAAAGAAATGGTACAAATGCACATACCTGTATACACTTACACACTCCTGACTCTTGAATGTTTTCTTTGAACTCCTGTGTAGTTTTATGTGTGTGTGTGTGTGTGTATATATATACACACACACACATATATATATGTCTCCATCATATATATAACATTATTCATTTATTTCACTTATTTCTCACAACATTCACCTGAATGTTTATTATCCCACATTGCCTTAAGAAATAAGGATGATGCTCAGGTAGATTACATTTTAGGAAAGCAGCTGAAACTTATTCTGCATCTTCTCCAGTTACATGCAAATGAGTTCATGTACTCCTTTCTCCATTTAGTATTCTTGGCACCTTTGTCAAATATTAGTTGACTATATATGTATAGGCTTATTTCTGAGCTCTCAGTTTTGTCCCATTAGTGTTTGTGCCTGCTTTCTTCCCAGTGCCATGTTATTTTGATTACTATATTTTTTTGGTATATCTTGAAGACAAGAAGTGATTTCATCTTTTTCTTTCTCAAAATTACTTTAACTACTCAAGGTATTTTTTTGTTGTTCTACATGAAATTTAGAATTCATTTTCTATTATTGGAGAAAAGATATTGGATTTTTTATATGGGTCACATTGAAAGCATAGATGTCTGAGAGCAATATGGACATTTTAATGTTATTAATTCTTCTGATCTATGAACATGGTATTGTTATATGAACATATGCATCCTCCAATTTCTTTCATGTCTTAAATTTTCTGTGTACAGATATTTGATTTCTTTGTTAAATTGATTTCTATTTTTTATTCTTTTCTGATGTTATTGTAATGGAGAGAGCTTTCTTAATGTTTTCTAGATGGCTCAGGGGGTAAAGCGTCTGCCTCCAATGCGGGAGACTCGGGTTCGATCCCTGGGTTGAGACCCTGGAGAAGGAAATGGCAACCCACTCCTGTACTCTTGCCTGGAAAATCCCATGGACTGAGAAGCCTGGTAGGCTACAGTTTGTGGGGTCACAAAGAGTCAGACATGACTGAGCGACTTAATTTCACTTCAGTATACATACATACTGTTATTTACATATTGATTTCCTATCCTACAACTTTATTTACTTTATTTTGAATTCTGACTTTCTCAGTGAAACTTTTAGGGTTTTCAAACACAAATTTTTTTTTCAGTTTGGACACCATATTCTTGCCTCTTTGCTCCAGCTAGGATTTTCAGTACTATGTTAAATAGAAGTGATGAGACTGGACATTCTTGTCTGGTTTCTAATCATAAAGTAAAATCTGTCAACATTTTGCCACTCAGGATGGTGTCAGTTGTGGACTTGTCGTATATAAACATTTTACTATTGGAGTACATTCTTTCTGTATGCACTTAGGTAAAATTTTTATCATGAAAAAATATTGAAGTTTGTCAAATGATTTTTATACATTATAATACCATATGATATTTACATACAATTCTATAAAATTTGGTGTATTATGTTTATTAATTTGCTTAAGTTGAATGATCCTTGTGTCCCAGAGATAAAGCCCAGGTAACCATGGAGTATGATCCTTTTAATGTGCTGTTCTATTTAGTTTGCCCTTGTACTGTTTATAATTTTTGTGTATATGCATTAGGGGTATTGTCTGCAGTTTCCTTTTAAAGCTAAAATTATAGACTTTTAAAATCAGCTTTATTGAGATATAATTCACCTGCCATACAATACACCAATCTGAAAGGTACAATTCATTTTTTAGTTATCTACTGGTTGTGCAACCACCAACAACAAATTAAAACTTTTTCATCACTTCAAAAATAAATCTTATGTCCTTGATCTATTGCTTCCTCATTTTTATATCCCTAAGCAGCTAACAATCTGTCTCTGTCTACTGATCTCTCTATTCTGGGCATTCCAAATAAATGAAATCATATGATATATGGTCTTTTGTAACTATTTTCTTAACTCAGAATAATGTTTTCAAGTTCCATGCATTTTAAAACATGTATCAGAAGCTTTTAAGTTTAATTAGGTCCCATTTGTTTATTTTTGCTTTAATTTCCAATATTATGGGAGGTGGGTCATAGAGGATCCTGCTGTGATTTATGTAGGAGAGTGTTTTGCCTATGTTCTCCTCTAGGAGTTTTATAGTTTCTGGTCTTACATTTAGATCTTTAATCCATTTTGAATTTATTTTTGTGTATGGTGTTAGAAAGTGTTCTAGTTTCATTCTTTTACAAGTTGTTGACCAGTTTTCCCAGCACCACTTGTTAAAGAGACAGTCTTAAATCCATTGTATATTCTTGGCTCCTTTGTCAAAGATAAGGTGTCCATACAACAAAGGAAACTATAAGCAAGGTGAAAAGACAGCCTTTTTTATGTAGGAGAGTGTTTTGCCTATGTTCTCCTCTAGGAGTTTTATAGTTTCTGGTCTTACATTTAGATCTTTAATCCATTTTGAATTTATTTTTGTGTATGGTGTTAGAAAGTGTTCTAGTTTCATTCTTTTACAAGTTGTTGACCAGTTTTCCCAGCACCACTTGTTAAAGAGACAGTCTTAAATCCATTGTATATTCTTGGCTCCTTTGTCAAAGATAAGGTGTCCATACAACAAAGGAAACTATAAGCAAGGTGAAAAGACAGCCTTCTGAATGGGAGAAAATAATAGTAAATGAAGCAACTGACAAACAACTAATCTCAAAAATATTCAAGCAACTCCTGCAGCTCAATTCCAGAAAAATAAATGAACCAATCAAAAAATGGGCCAAAGAACTAAATGGACATTTCTCCAAAGAAGACATACAGCTGGCTAACAAACACATGAAAATATGCTCAACATCACTCATTATCAGAGAAATGCAAATCAAGACCACAATGAGGTACCATTTCACATCAGTCAGAATGGCTGTGATCCAAAAGTCTACAAGCAATAAATGCTGGAGAGGGTGTGGAGAAAAAGGAACCCTTTTACACTGTTGATGGGAATGCAAACTAGTACAGTCACTATGGAGAACAGTGTGGAGATTCCTTTAAAAACTGGAAATAGAACTGCCTTATGACCCAGCAATCCCACTGCTGGGCATACACACCAAGGAAATTAGAATTGAAAGAGACACGTGTAACCCAGTGTTCATCTCAGCACTGTTTATAATAGCCAGGACATGGAAACAACCTAGATGTCCATCAGCAGACGAATGGATAAGAAAGCTGTGGTACATATACACAATGGAGTATTACTCAGCCATCAAAAAGAATGCATTTGAATCAGATCTAATGAGGTGGATGACACTGGAGCCGATTATACAGAGTGAAGTAAGCCAGAAAGAAAAACACCAAAACAGTATACTAATGCATATATATGGAATTTAGAAAGATGGTAACAATAACCTTGTATGCAAGACAGCAAAAGAGACGCAGATGTACAGAACAGACTTTTTGACTCTGTGGGAGAGGGAGAGGGTGGGATGATTTGGGAGAACGGCATTGAAACATGTATAATATCATATAAGAAATGAAATACTAGTCTAGGTTCAATGCAGGATACAGGATGGTTGGGGCTGGGGCAATGGGATAACCCAGAGGGATGGTATGGGGACGGAGGTGGGAGGGGGGTTCAGGAATGGGAACTTATATACACCCATGGTGGATTCATGTTGATGTATGGCAAAACCAATGCAGTATTGTAAAGTAAAAAAGAAAAAAGAAAAGAAAAAAAAAACATGTATCAGTAAGCACTTCATTCCTTTTTTGACCAAATAATATTCTATATATATATTTTTATATATTCATATATATATATATATATAGAACATTCTACACGCAGTTGTCACCAGATGGTCAATATAAAAATCAGTTTGATTATATTCTTTGCAGCCAATAATGGAGAAGCTCTATTCAGTTAGCAAAACCAAGACTGTGGCTTAGATCATGAATTCCTTATTGTCAACTTCAGACTTAAATTGAATAAAGTAAGGAAAACCACTAGACCATTTAGGTATGACCTAAATCAAATCCGTTACAATTTTACAGTGGGAATGACAAGTAGATTCAAGGGATTAGATCTGATAGACAGAATGCCTGATGAACTATGGGAAGAGGTTCATGACATTTACAGGAGGCAGGGATTCAGATAATCCCCAAGAAAAAGAAAGACAAAATGGTTGTCTGAGGAGGCCTTACAAATAGCTGACAAAAGAAGGAAAACTAAAGACAAAGAGAGAAGAAAAGATATTCCCATTTGAATTCAGAGTTCCAAAGAAGAGCAAGGAGGATAAGAAAGCCTTCCTCAGCATTCAATGCAAAGAAATAGAAGAAAACAACAGAATGGGGAAGAATAGAGATCTCTTAAAGAAAACTGGAGATACCAAAGGAACATTTCATGCAAAGATGGGCTTGATAAAGGACAGAAATAATATGGACCTGAGAGATAGAAGATATTAAGAGGAGGTGGCAAGAACACACAGAAGAAGTATACCAAAAAGCTTTTCATGACCCAGATAATCACGATGGTGTGATCACTCACCTAGAGCCAGACAACCTGGAATGTGAAGTCAAGTGGGCCTTATGAAGCATCACTACAAAAAAATTGAGCTATTTCAAATCCTGAAAGATGATGCTATGGCAGTACTGCACTGAAAATGCCCGCAAATTTGGAAAACTCAGCAGTGGCCACAGAACTGGAAAAGGTCAGTTTTCATTCCAATCCCAAAGAAAGGTAATCCCAAAGAATGCTCAAACTACCACACAATTGCATTCATCTCACATGCTAGCAAAGTAATGCTCAAAATTCTCCAAGCCTGGCTTCAACAGTATGTGAACCATGAACTTTGGGAATTTTGAGCTGGGTTTAGGAAAGGCAGAGGAACCAGAGATCAAATTGCCAACATCTGCTGGATCATCAAAAAGCAAGAGAGTTCCAGAAAACATCTATTTCTGCTTCATTTACTATGCCAAAGCCTTTGTGTGGATCACAACAAACTGTAGAAAATTCTTCAAGAGATAGGAATACCAGACCACCTGACCTGCCTCCTGAGAAATCTGTTTGCAGGTCAGGAAGCAACAGTTAGAACTGGACATGGAACAACAGACTGGTTCCAAATTGGCAAGGGAGTACATCAAGGCTGTATATTGTCACCCTGCTTATTTAACCTATATGTGCAGAGTCCATCACGAGAAACACTGGACTGAATGAAGCACAAGCTGGAACCAAGATTGCTGGGAAAAATACCAATAACCTAGATATGCAGATGACACCACCCTTATGGCAGAAAGTGAAGAACTAAAGAGTCTCTTGATGAAAGTGAAAGAGGAGAGTGAAAAAGTTTGCTTAAAGCTCAACATACAGAAAACTAAGATCATGGCATCTGGTCCCATCACTTCATGGCAAATAGATGGAGAAGCAATGGAAACAGGGTCAGACTTTAATTTCTTGGGCTACAAAATCACTGCAGATGGTGCCTGCAGCCATGAAATTAAAAGACACTTGGCTCCTTGGAAGGAAAGTTATTACCAACCTAGACAGCATATTAAAAAGCAGAGACATTACTTTGTCAACAAAGGTCTGTCTAGTCAAGGCTATGGTTTTTCCAGTAGTCATGTATGGATGTGAGAGTTGGACTATAAACAAAGCTGAGTGCTGAAGAATCAATGCTTTTGAACTATGGTTTTGGAGAAGGCTCTTGAGAGTCCTTTGGACTGCAAGGAGTTCCAACCAGTCCATCCTAAAGGAAAGCAGTCCTGAATATTCTTTGAAAGTACTGATGCTGAAGCTAAAACTCCAATACTTTGGCCACCTGATGCAAGAACTGACTCGTTTGAAAAGATCCTGATGCTGGGAAAGATTGAAAGCAGGAGGAGAAGGGGACAACAGAGGATGAGATTGTTGGATGGCATCACTGACTCGATGGACATGAGTTTGAGTAAACTCCAGGAGTGGGGATGGACAGGGAAGCCTAGCATGTGGCAGTCCATGGGATCCCAAAGAGTTGGGAATGACTGAGCAACTGAACTGAATATTCTATTATATGGACATATCACACTTTATTTGTACATTCAGCAAATAGAATTTTGTATGTCAGTTATACCTCAATAATTTTTAAACGGACAAAGGATACAGAAATTTGTTCAAAGGATATGGAAATATTTTTTCCCAAAAGAAGATGCACAAATAGCAAATAAGCACATGGAAGCCTCCTCAGTATCTTGAAAGAAATAAAAATAAATTACAGTGAATTGCTTAGTTTTATTTTCAAGTAGCCTTTTGTCAGTCTTTAGTATCAAAATAATGCTGACATCAAAAAATGAATTAGGAACTTCTCACTCCTCCGCAATTGTTTGTAAAAGTTTGAGAAGGCTCAACATTAACTTTCTAAAATGTTTCATAGAATTCACTGGTGCAACAATCTAGCCCTGGACTTTTCTTTTTTGGAATTTTCTGATCCATTTCTGTACATATTTCCATGATTTTATATGATACTTTAAAATTTGTATTGCTTAAATACTGGAGAGGGTATGGAGAAAAGGGAACCCTCTTACACTGTTGGTGGGAATTCAAACTAGCACAGCCACTATGGAGAACAGTGTGGAGATTGCTTAAAAAACTGGAAATAGAACTGCCATATGACCAAGCAATCCCAGTACTGGGCATACACACTGAGGAAACCAGGATTGAAAGAGACACATGTACCCCAATGTTCATTGCAGCACTGTTATAATAGCCAGGACATGGAAACAACCTAGATGTCCATCAGCAGATGAATGGATAAGAAAGCTGTGGTACATATACACAATGGAGTATTACTCAGCCATTAAAAAGAATACATTTGAATCAGTTCTAATGCGATGGATGAAACTGGAGCTGATTATACAGAGTGAAGTAAGCCAGAAAGAAAAACACCAATACAGTATACTAACACATACATATGGAATTTAGAAAGATGGTAATGATAACCCTGTATGCAAGACAGCAAAAGAGACACAGATGTATAGAACAGCCTTTTGGACTCTGAGGGAGAGGGAGAGGATGGGATGATTTGGGAGAATGGCACTGAAACATGTGTACTATCATGTAAGAAACGAATTGCCAGTCTATGTTCAATACAGGATACAGGATGCTTGGGGCTGGTGCACGGGGATGATCCAGAGAGATGATATGGGCTGGGAGGTGGGAGGGGGTTCAGGATTGGGAACTCATGTACACTGGTGGTGGATTCATGTCAATGTATGGCAAAACCAATGCAGTATTGTAAAGTAAAATAAAGTAAAAATAAAAAAAAATAAAATGGTATTGCTGTGTTCATTGATGAAGAAGCATTTACTTCCTCCAGTCTTTGATGACTGCTCAGGAGAGAAAGATCTTCGCTCAGCCCTGTTAGGGATTCTGATGTACTGTCAGTTTTCTATGGATATTCTTGCTCCACACTTCTTTCTTCCTCTTATTTTGGTTGGAGGTTTTTCTCATGACTGTATACTTTCTCTGGTCCTGCAAAGTCAGTCAAGCTGTCAACAGACTTCTGTTTGCTTCTCAAGGATGGTGATACACATTGAAATTTTTGTGGTTTTTGTCCCATCCTAGTAGATCCTGGCTTGATTTCTGCACATGTGCATCAGCCTTCTCCAAAGCTCATTCTTGATGCCCCCGGGGTCCCTAGGGAGCCCTCCATTATGTGTGTGTTGGGGTGTGGTGGAGTTGTAGATGAAGTGCATTGACTCTTCATGATGTCTATAGCCTTGTCAGAATGATCCAGAGGTGAGGGCTCTTAGGGACTCATTGCTGGGCTTCCTGACACAGTTTGTGATATAGAATCTACTTACTTTTGATGCCCTCTGAGAATCTTGACTACTGTTCATTCAGTCCCTCTCCTCCCCTGCTTGTGATGGAGCTCACATCAGTTTTCTCAGTGAGCATAAAAGAACTAGGTCTTATACACAGCTGGGGAAGCTGGGCTCTTGCTCATATGCTCTAACTTTCCCCTGTGTGTGAAATTGAAAGGTTGTTGTTGAATCACAATGCCAGGATTCTTGGCCCCTGGAGGAGAAGAATTCAATCCTGGGCCAGAGATAAGGCTTGATCACTCAGAGCTTTTGTGTAATAAAGTTTTATTAAAGTATAAAGGAGATAGAGAAAGCTTCTGACATAGGCATCAGAAGGAGGCAGAATGAGTACTCCCCTGCTAGTCTTCAGCTGGATGTTATATAGTCATTAGCAGTCTGTTAATGAAAGAAAGGAATGTCTCAAAACTCAGAATGGCACCAGGCCCCTCACCCATAAGATGCATTTTGGGATAATCTTGGCACCAAATGGTCATCCATCCTGGGCCATAAAATGATTAACTTGAATCTTGAAGAAGGACAGATCACCATACAAATAGTTTCATTTACATAGATTAGAGGAACAATATCTGAGTATAACACACTGGTTTGTCAAGTAGGTTCTGAGCCAAAAGGCGGAACCAACTTGAAGACAGAGTTTGAGGTAAATGCATAGTACATTAGCATAGCTTAAGATAAACATTTCCGTAAGAAAAAGGCATTGGTTTTCTCTAGGTTTCAGAATAGTTACCTTCAGGTGAAACCAGGTGTCATTATGGCAACAAGGTATTTTAAGAGAAACCTCCCTTTAAATTTGTATAGAGAAGGGGAAAAATATCGCTAGTTTGTTTCCCTCCTGCCACTTAAGAGATATAAAAATGTCTGACACTTGCAGGCTCTTTCCTCCGTTTGGAGACCCCTGGCCTTCCTGCCTGTTACCCTCTCAAAATCATGGGTCAAAAAGTTTCTCTTGGCATGGAGCTGTTTCACCTCATGGGATGCAGACTCCAGAGCAACCAACTAGCTTGACACCTAAAGAAAACCAGAAGCCTCCAACAAGAGACAAGAATGTGAGGAAAAAAAAAAAAAAAACTTGCTTGGAAAAGACCTCCATACAAGGAGACGATGTTTGATGTAAAACCTTAATGAATTACTTTAGGTAAGGTGTGATTTTGTGTCAAAGAAGAAATATATTGCAGTGGGAATTATTTTGCTGCAACTACTAAATAAGTTAGCAGAGGTTGACCAGACAAAGCTGTTTGTCAGATAAAGCTCTTGGACAAAGAACTCCAGGGGCTGGCTGTTTGTAGTTGGGCTGAGAAAACTAATAAGATTAAAAGAATCAAAGTGATATGTGTAGAATATAACCAATATCTAATATAGATATAGATGCAGTGCTGTATCCTCTGGGACGTTTTTGAAAGTATACTGTTTTTAAATTTATTGGTGTGAGGTAAACCTAGATAGTATATTCAAAAGCAGAGACATTACTTTGCTGACTAAGGTCCGTCTAGTAAGGCTATGGTTTTTGCTGTGGTCATGTATGGATGTGAGAGTTGGACTGTGAAGAAGGCTGAGCGCCAAAGAATTGATGCTTTTGAACTGTGGTGTTGGAGAAGACTCTTGAGAGTCCCTTGGACTTCAATGAAATCCAACCAGTCCATTCTAAAGGAGATCAATCCTGGGATTTCTTTGGAAGGAATGATGCTAAAGCTGAAGCTCCAGTACTTTGGCCACCTCATGCGAAGAGTTGACTCATTGGAAAAGACCCTGATGCTGGGAGGAATTTGGGGCAGGAGGAGAAGGGGACGACCAAGGATAAGATGGTTGGATGGCATCACTGACTCAATGGAAGTGAGTCTGAGTGAACTCTGGGAGTTGGTGATGGACAGGGAGGTGTAGCGTGCTGCGATTCATGGGGTCACAAAGAGTTGGACACGACTGAGCAACTGAACTGAACTGAAACAAGTTGGTGTAGTGTTTAGCACATTGAGGTGAAAAGATAACATGTAATGTACCCAATGTAGAGACTCACACCTGTATGGACTCATGAGAATCTAAAAATTGATCAGAACAACTCCATCATATAATCCCATTTGATAATAAAGGCACTGTAATAAACCACATAATTTAGGACAGTTTGTTATGCAGCAATAGCTAACTGATATAAAAGTCAAAGCAAAAAGCAAAGAGAGCAGATGTAATGATCTACTACTTTTTATTTTTGCTATATGTTTTGATTTGGAGACTATATTTGATTATTATTTACATTTATGTCAGATAACTAGACTATCATTCAGCTGAAAGAAACTTGGAGAGATTGAAAGAACAAGCATGTTGTATAGAAATAAATGATGATACAGAAATCATGTGATTGGGTAGAAATTTAAGCTTTCTCATGAGTCAGCCTTTGATCATGAAGACTGAAAATTCCTGAGCATGAAGGAGTTATGTAAGCTTTTACTTTGATATTGCTCATTTACATTTAATCATTTAGTGGCTATGACAAAATTTAGAAGAGGAAGTCCTTTGCTCAGGCAATAGTATACTCAAAACTGTAGGCAGAATGGGAATTTTTGAAGCAATAAAGAAATGATCAATAACACACACACACACACACACACACACTAGCACACTGATTTTCCTTTCCTCCATGAGTAGATGTATGGATGGAAATAAATTTTTACACAGTAATGAAATGTGATGTTTAAAATACCACATATTTAAGTTCATCTCTGACAATAAGACAATTAGGTCAATCTACTTATTCACATTTACTGTTCATTATAGATTCTACAGGAGATACACATTTGATGATCATTTTTTATAGGTGACTATGACAGATATCGGATACTCAGGCCAAATAAATATATAACACCAGGAGACCAGTTGTAAAACTCAGTAGCATTAATAAACTTGATATTATCAGGAAGAACAGTTAAGGTAATGATGTAGGAAAAAATGACAGACCCAAAGTGAAAATGTTGGTTGGTTTCAGTCTATAGATAATTTTTATAGCAGATATAAAAACGTACTTGGGAATATACATGTCACAAGAAAAAATTGTAACAAATATAATTTTTCCTATGAAATAAATAGAAATTTCCAAATATTTCTCATTAATTTGGAAAAACTTAGGGAAATCAGAAGAATAGGAAAAAATGGAAAACTGTCCATATATAAGACCAAAAAGAAAGCTTAATGAAGTGAGTTATTTAAATTGTATGAAGAAGGTGAAACCAAAGAAACGGCAAAAGCAAGTAATAAATATAAAGAGCAAGGGTTCTTGCCAGATTCTGATCAAGAATCACAATTTCTACCTCTAATACTTTGAGCACTGCAATAACCAACACTTCTTTCATCCCAGAACAATTGGCCCTTTTATAGCTGATATCCCAAAGAATCTTTTTAGAGTTCACTCTGTGTCTTTATTTCTCAGACTATAGACGATGGGGTTCAACATAAGTGTGACCACTGTGTACATCACCAAGGCTGTTGCACTTGAGTGTAACCTATGGGAAGCAGCAGAGCTAAGGTACACTCATAAGCCAGAGAAATAAATAAGGAGACAACTGAGAGGTGAGATACACAGGTGGAAAATGCTTTATATGTCCCCTAAGCTGATATGATTACACAAATGGAAGAAACTATCTCACAGCAAGATCCTCTAAGACCCACCCCCCAGAATAATAGAAATAAAAACAAAAGTAAACAAATGGGACCTAATCAAACTTAAAACCTTCTGCATAATGAAGGAAACTATAAGCATGGTGAAAAGACAACCCTCAGAAATGGAAGAAAATAATAGCACATGAAACAACTGACAAAGAATTAATCTCTGAAATATACAAGCAGCTCATGCAGCTCAATACCAGAAAAATGAACAACTGAATCAAAGAGTGGGCCAAAGAACTAAACAGATATTTCTCCAAAGAAGACATAGAGCTGGCTAGTAAACACATGAAAAGATGCTCAACATCACTCATTATTAGAAAAATGCAAATCAAAACCACAATGAGGTATCATCTCACAACAGTCAGAATGGGCACCATCAAAAAGTCTACAAACAATATATACCTATGACTGATTCATGCTGAGGTTTGACAGAAAACAGCATAATTCTGTAAAGAAATTATCCTTGAATAAAAAATAAATTAATTAAAAAAAAGAAAACTGTAAAAAAAAAAAATTTAAGTCTACAAACAATAAGTGCTGGAGAGGGTGTGGAGAAAAGGAAACCCTCTTATACTGCTGGTGGGAATGCAAACTAGTACAGCCACTATGGAGAACAGTGTGGAGATTCCATTAAAAACTGGAAATAGAATGGCCATACGACCCAGAAATCCCACTGCTGGGCATGTACACAAAGGAAACCAGAATTGAAAGAGATACATACACCCCAGTATTCATTCTAGCACTATTTACAATAGCTAGGACATGGAAGCACTCTAGATGTCCATTGGCAGATGAATGGATAAGGAAGTTGTGGTACATGTACATAATGGAATATTACTCAGCTATAAAAAAGAATGAATTTGAGTCAGTTCTAATGAGATGGATGAAACTGGAACCCATTATACAAGTGATGTAAGTTAGAAATACAATAAACCAATACAGTATATTAATGTACATACATGGAATTTAGAAAGACAGTAATGATGATTCTATATGAAGTGAAGTGAAGTCACTCAGTCGTGTCTGACTCTGCAACCCCATGGACTATAGCCTACCAGACTCTTTGGTCCATGGGATTTTCCAGGCAAGAGTACTGGAATGGGTTGCCATTTCCTTCTCCAGGGGATCTTCTCAACCTAGGGATCAAACCCGGATCTCCCACATTGTAGGCAGACACTTTACCATGTGAGCTACTATGCAAGACAACAAAAAAGACACAGATGTAAAGAATAGACTTTTGGACTATGTGGGAGAAGGCAAGGGTGGGATGATTTGAGAGAATAACATTGAAACATGCATATTACCATATGGAAAATAGATGACCAGTGCAAATTTAATGAATGAAGCAGGGCACTCAAAGCTGGTGCTCTGGGACAACCCAGAGAGATGGGCTGGGGAGGGATGTGGGAGGTAGATTCAGGATGGGGGGACACATGCACCCATGGCTGATTCATGTCGATGTATGGCAAAAACCATCCTGATATTGTAAAGTAACTATCCTCCAATTAAAATAAATTAAGTTAAAAACAAAAGAAACTATCTTAGAGTATGAAAAGCATATACCAGCCAGAGGGACACCACCAATTAGTCCAACTGCAAAATACATCACAATGTTATTAAGAAAGGTGTCAGAACAGGCAAGTTGGATTACCTCTTTGAAATCACAGAAAAAGTGGGGAATTTCCAAGACTGTGCAGAAGGACAACCTCAGTACCAGTAAGTTTTGTAACAAGGAATTCAGGGCACTTAGCATCCAGGACACCAGAACTGGCAGTCCACAGAGAATAGGGTTCATGATGACTATGTAATACAGGAGGTAGCAGATGGCTTCAAAGCAGTCATAGGACATCACAGTAAGGATTAAATTGTCCAACTCTACAAAAAGTATGTAAAAATACATTTGAGTGATGCAACCTTCATAGGAAATGCTTTGCTCTGGGTCTGGATGTTCCACAGCATCTTTGGGATAGTAGTAGAAGTGAAACAGATATCTACAAAGGACAGATTGGAGAGGAAGAAGTACTTGGGTGTATGCAGGTGGCAGTCTGAGATGACAGCCAGGATGATAAGCAGGTTTCCAAAAACAGCGATCAGGTACATGGAGAATAAAAGACCAAATATGAAGGGCTGCACTTCTAATTCCTCTGAAAATCCCAGAAGAAATTGTGAAATTCCTATATCATTATCTGGTGCCATGTGGTGGTGATCACTACTAAAATATATATACGTATATACACACACATATATATGTGTATATATAACATAATTAATTTCTACATGTGAGCATTAGCATAGTGAAATGTTATGAATTACAATATTTAATCATCTTTAAGGAATTTACTGTGACATCTGTGATTAGAAATTCCAGTCCAACACTCAGCCTTTTCCCCAAGAGACCATGATTATACAGTTTTAAAGCAAAATTATTTTATATATTTCATATATTTTAGATATTTATGTTGAGTAAATACCTAAAATTTCCAACATTCACTGAATCATAAAGAAAGCAAGGAAATTTCAGAAAAACATCTACCTCTGTTTCATTGACTACACTAAAGCCTTTGACTGTGGGGATCATAACAAACTGTGGAAAGTTCTTAAAGAGATGGGAATACCAGACCATCTTACCTGTCTCCTGAGAAACCTGTACAAGGGTCAAGAAGCAACAGTTAGAACCCTGTATGGGACAACTGATTGGTTCAGGCTTGAGAAAGTAGTACAATAGGGCTCTCTGCTGTCACCCTGTTTATTTAACCTATATGCTGAACACATCATGACAAATGTCAGGCTGGATGAGTTACAAACAGAAATCAAGATAGGCAGGAGAAACATCAACAACCTCAGATATGCAGATGATAACAATTTAGTGGCAGAAAGCAAAGAAGAATGAAAGAATCTCTTTTTATTTTTAATTTTAAATGTATTTATTTATCAATTGAAGGATAAACAATGACTTACAGAACTGTGTTGGTTTCTGCAAAACATCAACATGAATCAGCCATGCTGCTGCTAAGTCAATTCAGTCGTGTCCGACTCTGTGCAACCCCATAGATGGCAGCCCACCAGGCTCCCCCATCCCTGGGATTCTCCAGGTAAGAACAATGGAGAGGGTTGCCATTTCCTTCTCCAGCACATGAAAGTGAAAAGTGAAAGGGAAGTCACTCAGTCATGTCTGACTCTTCAAGACCCCATGGACTGCAGCCTACAAGATTCCTCTGTCCATGGGATTTTCCAGGCAAGAGTACTGGAGTGGGGTGCCATTGCCTTCTCCTGAATCAGCCATAGGTGTATATATATATATATATATGTCCCCTCCCTCTTGAACTTCCCTCCCATTTCCCTACCCACCACACCCCTCTAGGTTGTTAGCAAGCCCCGGTTTGAGTTTCCTGAGTCATACAGTAAATTCCCATTGGCTATCGATTTTACACATGGTAATGTAAGTTTCCATGTTACTCTCTCCATACAACCCACCCTCTCTTTCCTCCTCCTCCCCATGTTTATCAATCTGTTCTTTATGT
The DNA here is from genome assembly GCA_006408695.1 of Aepyceros melampus. Lineage (NCBI taxonomy): Eukaryota > Metazoa > Chordata > Mammalia > Artiodactyla > Bovidae > Aepyceros > Aepyceros melampus. Next base: position 129,708 of record SJXQ01011832.1, on the reverse strand, counting down.
CTGTCTCTATTGCTGCCCTGCAAGTAATTTCTTTGCTATCATTCTTCTAGATTCCATATATATGCATTAGTTACAATATTTGTTTTTCTCTTTCTGACTTACTTCACTCTGTATAATCAGCTCTAGGTTCATCCCTCATTAGAACTGACTCAAATGCTTTCCTTTTTATGGCTGAGTAATATTCCATTGTATATATTTACCACAGCTTCTTTATCCATCATTTGTCCATGGACTTCTAGGTTGCTTCCATGTTCTAGCTATTGTAGATAGTGCTGCAGTGAATGCTAGGATACATGTGTCTTTTTCAACTTAGGTTTCCTCAGGGTATATGCCTAGGAATGGAATTGCTGGGTCATATAGTGGTTTTATTCCTAGCTTTTTAAGGAATCTCCATACCGTCTTCCATATTGGCTGTACCAATTTACATTTCCACCAACAGTGCAAAAACATTCCTTTTTTCCACACCCTCTCCAGGATTTATTGTTTCTAGATATTTTGATGATGACCCTTCTGACTGGTGTGAGGTGATATCTCACTGTAGTTTGGATTTGCATTTTTCTAATAATGAGTGATGTTGATAATCTTTTCATGTGTTTGTCAGCCATCTGTATGTCTTTTGGGAGAAATTTCTGTTTAGGTCGTCTACCTACTTTTTAATTAGGTTGTTAGTTTTTCTGGTATTGAGTTGTATGAGCTGCTTGAATATTTTGGAAATTAATTCTTTATCAGTTGTTTCATTTGCTATTATTTTCTCCCATTCTAAAGGTTGTCATTACACCATGTTTATAGTTTCCTTGCTGTCCATTAGCTTTTAAGTTTAATTAGACCCCACTTGTTTTTGTTTTTATTTTCATTACTCTAGGAGCTGGGTCATAGAGGACGTTTTTGTGATTTATGTCATTGAGTTTTTCCTATGTTGTCCTCTAAGAGTTTTATAGTTTCTAGTCTTACATTTAGGTCTTTAATCCATTTTTGAGTTTATCTTTGAGTAAGGTGTTAAGTATTCTAACTTCATTCTTTTACACATAGCTGTCCAATTTTCCCAGCACCACTTACTGAGGAGTCTATCTTAGACTCATTGTAAATTCTTGCCTCCTTCATCAAAAATAAGTATGTGGGGTTGTCTCTGGGCTTTCTGGCTTGTTCCATTGGTCTATATCTCTATTTTTGTGCTGGTATCATAGTATCTGATGACTGTAGCTTTGTATATAGTCTGAAGCCAGAAAGGTTGATCCCTCCAACTCCATTCTTCTTTGTCAAGATTCTGTTGGCTGTTCAGGGTCTTTTGCACTTTCATATGAATTGTGAAATTTTCTTGTTCTAATTCTGTGAAAAATGCCATTGGTAATTTGATAGGGATCACTTTGAATCTGTAAATTGTCTTTGGAAGTATAATCATTTTTACAATATTGATTCTTCCAACCCAGAAACATGGGATATCTCTTCATGTGTCGATGTGACCTTTTATTTCTTCATCAGTGATTATTTGGTTTCTTTCATCAGTGTCTATTAAGTTCAGTTTAGTCTCTCAGTTGTTCCCAACTCTTTGTGACCTCATGGACTGCAGCATGTCAGGCTTCCCTGTCCATCACTAACTCCAAGTTTGCTCAAACTCGTGTCCATTGAGTTGGTGATATCATCCAACCACGATATCATCTCTGTTGTCCCCTTCTCCTCCTGCTTTAAATCTTTCCCAATATCAGGGTCTTTTCCAATGAGTCAGTTCTTCACATCAGGTGGCTAAAGTATTGGAATTTCAGCCTCAGCATCAGTCCTTCCAATGAATATTCAGGACTGTAGGATGGACAGGTTAGATCTCCTTGCAGTCCAAGGGACTCTCAAGAGTCTTCTCCAAATCACAGTTCAAAAGCATTGATTCTTTGGCACTCAGCTTTGTTTATAGTCCAACTCTCACATCCATACATGACTACTGGAAAAACCATAGCTTTGACTAGATGGATCTCCAGCGTCAAAGTAATGTTTCTGCTTATTAATTTGCTGTTGACTTTTGTCATAGCTTGTCCTCCAAGGAGCAAGCATCTTTTAATTTCATGGCTGCAGTCACCATCTGCAGTCATTTTGGAGCCCGAGAAAATAAAGTCTCTCACTGTTTCCATTATTTACCCATCTTTTTGCTATGAAGTGATGGTACCAGATGTCATGAGCTTAGCTTTTTAAATGTTGAGCTTCAAGCCAGCTTTTTTCACTCTCCTTTTTAACTTTCATCAGAAGGCTCTTTAGTTCTTCCTCACTTTCTGCCATAAGGATGGTGTCATCTGCATATCTGAGGTTATTGATATTTCTCCTGGAAATCTTGATTCCAGCTTCTGTTTCATCCAGCCCATATTTCTAATTCTGCAGTCCATGGGGTCGCAAAGAGTTGGACATGACTGAGTGACTGAATTCAACTAAACTGAACTCTGCATATGACTTAAATAAGCAGGGTGATGATATACAGCCTTGACATACTCCTTTCCCAATTTGGATCCAGTCTGTCTTCCAAGTCTGGTTCTGTTTCTTCTTGACCTGCATACAGATTTCTTAGGAGACAGGTCAAGTGGCCTGGTATTCCCATCTCTTGAAGAATTTTCCACAGTTTGTAATGATCCACACAGTCAAAGGCTTTAGCACAGTCAATGAAGCAGAAGTAGATGTTTTTATGGAATTCTCTTGCTTTTTCTATGATCCAGTGGATATTGGCAATTTGATCTCTGGTTCATATGCTGGAAAGAACAATATTGCATAGGAATCTGGAATGTTAGGTCCATGAATCAAGGTAAATTGGAAGTGGTCAAGGAGATGGCAAGAATGAACATCCACATTTTAGGAATCAGTGAACTAAAATGGACTGGAATGGGCAAATTTAATTCAGATAAACATTATATCTACTACTGTGGGCAAGAATACATTGGAAGAAATGGAGTAGCCTTCATAGTCAACAAAAGAGTCTGACATGAAGTACTATGATGCAGTCTCAAAAACACAAAATCATCTCTCTTTGTGCACAGGCAAGCCATTCAATATCACAGGAATCCAAGTCTATGCCCCAAACACTAATGCTGAAGAAACTGACATTGAACAATTCTATGGAGACCTACAAAACCTTCTAGAACTAACAACAATAGCAAAATGTCCTTTTCAACATAGGGGACTGTAAATGCAAAAGTAGAAAGTCAAGAGATACCTAGAGTAACAGACAAGTTTGACCTTGGAGTAAAAAATTAAGCAGGGCAAAGGCTAACAGGGTTTTGCCAAGAGAATACAAAACCCTCTTGCAGCAACACAAGAGATGACTCTACACACAGACATCACGAGATGGTCAATACCGAAATCAGATTGATTAGATTCTTTGCAACCAAAGATGGAGAAGCTCTATACAGTCAGTAAAAACAAGGCCAGGAGCTGACTGTGGCTCAGATCATGAACTCCTTATTGCCAAATTCAGACTTAAATTGAAGAAAGTATGGAAAACCAATAGGTCATTCAGGTATGACCTAAATCAAGTCCCTTATGATTAACAGTGGAAGTGGCATATAGATTCAAGAGATTAGATCTGATAAACAGAAAAACTGTGGACAGAGGTGCACAACATTATACAGGAGGCAATGATCAAGACCATCCCCAAGAAAAAGAAATGCAAAAAGGCAAAATGCTTGTCTGAGGAGGGCTTACAAATAGCTGAGAAAAGAAGAGAAGCTAAAGGCAAAGGAGAGAAGGAAAGATATACCCCATCTGAATGTAGAGTTCCAAAGAATAGCAAGGAGAGATAAGAAAGCTTTCATCAGTGATCAACACAAAGAAATAAAGGAATGAGAAAGACTAGAAATAAAGGACAAAGAAATAAAGGAATAAGAAAGACTAGAGATCTCTTCAAGAACTTGAACTTCCAGATATTCAAGCTGGATTTAGAAAAGGCAGTGGTTGTACTAATTTGCATTCCCACCAACAGTGTAAGAGGGTTCCCTTTTCTCCACACCCTCTCCAGCATTTATTGCTTGTTGACTTTTGGATCGCAGCCATTCTGACTGGTGTGAAATGGTACCTCATTGTGGTTTTGATTTGCATTTCTCTGATAATGAGTGATGTTGAGCATCTTTTCATGTGTTTGTTAGCCATTCGTATGTCTTCTTTGGAGAAATGTCTATATAGCTCTTTGGCCCATTTTTTGATTGGGTCATTTATTTTTCTGGAGTTGAGCTGCATAAGCTGCTTGTATATTTTTGAGATTAGTTGTTTGTCTCACCCTCTCCAGCATTTATTGCTTGTTGACTTTTGGATCGCAGCCATTCTGACTGGTGTGAAATGGTACCTCATTGTGGTTTTGATTTGCATTTCTCTGATAATGAGTGATGTTGAGCATCTTTTCATGTGTTTGTTAGCCATTCGTATGTCTTCTTTGGAGAAGTGTCTATTTAGTTCTTTGGCCCATTTTTTGATTGGGTCATTTATTTTTCTGGAGTTGAGCTGCATAAGCTGCTTGTATATTTTTGAGATTAGTTGTTTGTCAGTTGCTTCATTTGCTATTATTTTCTCCCATTCAGAAGACTGTCTTTTCACCTTGCTTATAGTTTCCTTTGTTGTGCAGAAGCTTTTAATTTTAATTAGATCCCATTTGTTTATTTTTGCTTTTATTTCCAGTGTTCTGGGAGGTGGATCATAGAGGATCCTGCTGTGATTTATGTCAGAGAGTGTTTTGCCTATGTTCTCCTCTAAGAGTTTTATAGTTTCTTGTCTTACATTTAGATCTTTAATCCATTTTGAGTTTATTTTTGTGTATGGTCTAACACACATTCTTAACTGAAATACTGTATTATCTCAGGGTAACACATAAGTATTGGCCTATGCTATTTGTCTCACTTGCTTTTCCTGTAACCCAAAGAAACATGTAGGACCCTTACTAGTTTCATGAAGAGAGTATCATTTTTTTTTTTTTTGGCAATAGCTGCTTCTCTGACCATCCCCAACTGCCCTACAGATGGCTTCTGTTCTGTTGCGTAGGCTTCATGCAGTCCCAGCTACCTGTAGAGGCCAATTTTTCCCCATTCCAACCACAGATACCCTAAACTGCCATCTCCTGCTGTACCATTATTGTTCTTTGACCTTGCCTTCTGTTATAATTATAGTATCTATTTGGAAATAATCAAAGATCCATGTGTTAAGTCTGACTCCAAACATTATCATGATGTTCTAGAGATCTTAAATCCTGCAGATATGACTTTGTCCAGAACCTCAGACTACAAGTTGCTGGTTTCTCACTCTAAGCCCCCAAACTGGAGGTAATAGGAAGTAATAAAAACTTACAAAATACTAAAGTTCCGAAGCCCTGGCCTTTGTTAACTCCAGTTACTACAGAACATGGAAAATATGAATGACTATTTTCTTAATTCTTCCAATTCTCTAAATATCCCTGCTGCTAAGAAACTTGTCATGTCCAACTCTGTGTGACCCCGTAGACAGCAGCCCACCAGGCTCCCCCGTCCCTGGGATTCTCCAGGCAAGAACACTGGAGTGGGTTGCCATTTCCTTCTCCAATGCATGAAAGTGAAAAGTGAAAGTAAAGTCACTCAGTCGTGTCTGACCCTCAGCGACCCCATGGACTGCAGCCTACCAGGCTCCTCCGTCCATGGGATTTTCCAGGCAAGAGTACTGGAGTGGGGTGCCATTGCCTTCTCTGATTTTCTTAATTCTTCCAATTCTCTAAATATCCAGTACCATCCTAAATTCATAAAAGAGAAGTTAACTCATTATGTATAATGTATGCCTTAGGGCCTCTAGGCCTAATTACCTCTGGGAACCCTTTTGAAGAAAGAATTCTCTCTTCTTCATTCTAAATTCAGCTTCTTTTACAAGTTCCTTAAATATATTATGTACAAGATCCCACTACCATTCTTATTCCTTGAACTGTTTTTTCATTTCTTAACAACTGAAACTGACATGTTTGCAATATAGTTAAAAATACAGTAACACTCAAATGCAGTAAGTGTTCTTAGATAAAATTTTCTTCTAAGATGAACACTTTCTTCTATCACCTTCAGGTATCATGGTGGGTGTAAATATCATCCAGTGTAACACTGTTAATTTGTGTATTTTCTTGGTCCAGTAGTAATTAATGGCAGCCCAGGGAATAGGTGAATGTTTTCCTCATCATTTGTATAATTCATAATTAAATGAAAACATCATATTTGGACACCATCTATATGCCCATCATTCTGTTTTTGTTTTTGTTTTTTTCAGTAAAGATTTACATGATGAGCTTATCTGGTCCTACCCAACTCCACTGAGTCATCGATGCTGGCTGCCCTATCTGTGTAGCCGTCAGCACACAGCAGTGGAACCCTACCTTGTATATGTTCTCAGTCACAGTGTAACACTGCTTGCCCTCACCCACCCCCCCCTCCATTTTCCAACCTGTTCCCAGCCTTCCTCACTTCTATATCAACTTTCTGCTTATGACCTTGTCCTAAGCTGGTTTGTTACCCTCAGTTCTGCTTTTCCACCTTTGATGAGGGCTTTCTTCCTCAACTGTGGGGTGAGTTTTTCCTGTTTTTCTCTCTAGCCTTCAGCTATCCTGGATCATCACCCTACCTGGTGCCCTCTTGTCAGCGTATGAAAATCCCCTCTCTGGATATGTGCATTCCCATGGAGAGGCTTGCATCAGGCGATTGTGTAGGTAACATAGGTACTCAGGGACTTCCCCTGTGGTCCAGTGATTAAAACTATACTCCCAGTGCAGGGAGCACGGGCTCAATCCCTGACCAGGGAAATAAGGTCCCATGTCTCACATGCTGCATGGTGTGGCCAAAGAAACAAAGAGAGAAGCACCCACGCTTCAGAGTCAGGCCAAAACTGAGTTTAACGCTTGGCTTTACCACTCACTAGATTTGTGACTTGGACCATGTTACTTGACATCTCAAACTTTAGTTTCTCTCTATATAATCTGAGGTAGTCAGATAGCATCGTAGAGTTGTTTTCAAAATTAAATGAGAAAACATGTACAGGGTGCCTAGATCAGTGTCTGGTGTTTAGCCTCTATAAATGGTCACTATTGTAATTAAAGGCTTTGTGGTAGAAGAAACCTGGAGACTGGTCTTAAAGGATTAGCAGTTGGGGCACCACTGTGTCACTGAAAATATAAATAAGGTTCCTAATATTCCTCTCCATTTATTAATTCCAGTTACATTGGTCAGATGACTGATTTTGAATCCTGTCAGAATTGCACCTTCTGAGCTGAGGCAAATGGAAAGGGAAATCTCTGTTTCCCAGAAGCAAAAGCCATTTCCCAAGAGGTGTCTGTTCATCTCAAGCATGCAATGCTGCTGTGATGGTTTCAGCAGAGAAGGTTCAGGACATCACATACCAATGTTAGCCTTAAAGAATGATACTGGGGCTCTTGCCTCTTGATCCACAGGGTGTGCCCACAGGAAAATAGAAACAAAAGCAAAGGTAGGTAGCCCCACTTGGCACAGTTGATTGACTTTATTAGGTCCTGATTATGCTGCTCATATTCCATGAAATTAAAAAGCTTACAAATGTTATGAGCCATTACCCTTCCATTTAAGAGAGCTTATGACATGTTAGCAACATTTAATGAAATTCTTTCAAAATGCCATCGGCAGACTCAATGAGATTCCATGTTGAAACCCAACTTGAAGAATTGTTTGAGAAAGTTTGTTCTATACCTGCTTGTCAGTGTCATGGTGTGTGAAACCCACCTCAAGGCCAGAAATTTCTCATCAAAGGTGACTTAAACCTTTGATGTAAAGAAAGATTTCTGCTTTGACCCTGAGAGTGTTTTTCCAGTTTACAAAGTGATTATGAAGCCTCCCATGTTTATGTTTGTGCTTACAGTGGCAGCTCAGAATAGCCTGCAGTTTTACACATTGACACAACTTAAAGCTTAAGTCCTTTCTATTTAATTTCCGTTGTATATTTGTTGAAGATCTAAAACATTCTAGCAAATAAGCTGAATATTATTGCCTGCTCTGTCTTCAGTGAGCTCTTATAGTATAATTTGGGAGATAAGACTTTGTGCAAAAAGACAATTAAAGCATAGGAAATGAGATGATTGAATCCTTGATTATATGGTACTGATTATTTATATAATTAAAGCTCAAGAAATAAAAGTATTACAGACAGTGGAATGGGAAGTTTTACCAAGTATAAGAAAGATGAGTAGGAAGACATAAATTATTTAGGAAGGATTAATACTTTCTGGTGAATCTTTCATTTTAACTTTTATGATGGTATATTGAATGGCAATATCCACTTATTTTGTCTGATTCTAAAGGATTACTTCTTATACCACTATCTTGTCAGTAATGTCCCCTAGTATTTTTGAGATGTTATAGGTCAAGGAGTATACTAGGTGCTTGATGTATATTTTTGTTAAATCCTCTTAGCAGTCTTAAAAGGTTGATTATATTAGGATGCCCAAAAATTCCATTCAGGTTTTTCCTATAATATCTTACGGAAAAACTCAAACAAGCTTTGTGACTGACCCAATATTATGTTCATTTTGTAGGCAAGGAGAACTGAAGTGTAAATTAGCTAGGTAATTTTTTCCAGTTCATCTGTGGAGCAATAGGAATTCCAGTCCAGGTTATGAACTACCCCAAAGCATGTGCTTTCTATCTCTGTATCAGTCTGTTTTGAAAACAGGATATGTCAATAAAGCCACCCTTCTATTCCATTGCTTTGTGAATTTTGTGCAAGAATAGAGAGTTCTGTTGTAGGTCTGTTGCAGGAATCCTATTCTAGGACTTATTGTTGTATTCATTGTCCATCATAGTGATTGGCACTCAGCAGATACTCGTTGAATAAATAAGTAATTTATAAAACAAAAGGATTTAACTTGTAATTACATAGAACTCATAATTAAGATGTAACTTTATTTTTGTCTTTGCTATTCCTTTCAAATTTGACTTGGGAATGGTCTTCCATTCTCTCTCCTGCATAAAAACTTGGGCAATTCCTAGTGAATTTTCAGCCCACCTAAAAGCTAAGAGTGTGGTGGTATTTAAGGGACAAAGTACAGGTCACTTCAGAAATTTTAGATGTCTCCTGTGACCTATTTATCACTTCAGACCTCATTCAACATTAAGTGTTTATTTCTTTTCCCTAAATACAGCCTTTAGCTAGTGACTGCCTTTGGAAGTAAGGGTAAGTCCCATTCTGGCTGTCTCTGCTCTCATCTGAGTTACTAGCTGCTGGCTAGAGGTTAAGACCTTACCAGGGTAGTGGTAATAGTAGAGGGTGGGATATTCGTTACTCGACTGGGTGCCTTTGTGCCCTCTGGGACTGGTAGATGGTTAAACTGCTTTCCTCCCTCCTGAAGCATTTCCTGGAGTCTTTGTGATGTTTACTTCTCCTAGAGCTCCTATGGAAAAGCAGGTGAAGCATTCCATTCCTGGACACGGTACCTCATCCCTCTTTCAGTTCTACATGAAAACTTCTTGCCTCCCAGGAAGTCCCCTTCAGTAGGACTTCGGATGTCTCTGAGACAGCTCTCTTTCCCATTTAGCCTACCTCTGTTTTGTGAAAAACAGCCTTCCTTGGAAAACTCTGAGAGCATACATGCCCTTCCTAGATCAGCAGCCTTCCCCTGCAGTGCACTCTGGATTAGAAGTCTGTGATGACTTCAAAGATGAGAAACACATGTCAGGATCCCAGAGTGAGTTCAATGTTGCCTTTTCTCAATGGACTTGAGATTAGAAAGTAGCAGCCCCTCACTAAAAATATGTATTCACACATCCCCTCAACTCCCCATGCACGTACAAAGTCTGATGGAAAACCTGTTTTTACTATCTTTCTGAAGATTTCCTGTGATTAGCTGACATTAACGGTAAAATGGTTAGGAGTGCTGGCTTAACTTGTCCTACCGTATACTGTATATAAAATTCTTAACGCCATGATGGAATCCAGAAAATGGATACTCAAATGAATAGAAAGAAAAACAAGAATGCTACTTGGCTGGAAGAGAGATTCTGCTTTTACGACTTTCCTTGCCATCTCACTGCTCTGGGCCCAGAGAAGCACACTGACTTTCCTTCCTGTAAGAATTAACTAAAGGAGAGAGGATATATTTCCCTCACTTCTGAGCTTCAATAGGCCTGTTCCAGTGTGCTTTCAGAAGATGTCTAGGTTAATAAATCTTTCTTGGCTTTCTCAGAGCCCTCACGATATTTAGAGTAATACATTAGCCAACGCAAACATGGAATAAGGTAAGCTAAGTGGTTGGCTGAAGGTGATTCCATTCCATAGTATAGTGATGTCATTTGGAACAATTCACTTCATGTTTTAAAGGAAGAAGGCAAATATTTGAAGAACAGATGAGAAAAACTGCAATGAAAAGATGTTGCTTCCATTGAAGGTGGTCGCATTTGGAACTGAATATGTTCTGCTTTTGTGTTCATTTTTTTCTTTTGATACTGTGCTTCACTGACTCAGTTACTTTGGAGTATTTGAGGATGAGTGGCCAGAACGACTTTTATGTCCTATTCCTAGAGACTTCCCTCTCGTGATCAGTTGGAGATGCTGCCTGTGAGCTGGCTGCCATTTCAGTTACTCATCTCTGTTCTTGGGGCTCTATGGGTAATCTGCTCCCAGTGTTTTGTGCAGAGCAGGTACTTAGCAAGTGTTTGTGACCTTAATGTGAATTAAATCCCCTTCCTTTCTTTTCGGAAGTACTGCTTGTTAGGTAATATTTTAAAAAACACTCTAAGTTACTTCTGTTTGTATACTGTTATAGTAAACACTTGACTAAACTCTATGGCACACAGTAGGTGCTCAACAAGTTATTACTGAGTGGATGAAAGTTAAGGAGAGAGGGAGAGGGAAGGAGTTTGGGAAGAGATGTCTGTCGTCTACTGGGATGTCTTGACCTGGCCCAATTTTGCAAGGTTTGTGCTTTCCCTTCATCTTTTCAAATTTCTCTGTTTCATTCTTAATTCTTTTCTAAGTAATTCATAATTGCAATATATTGCAATAAAACTATAGATAATAGCTAACTGTTTCATATATTAAACTCAGAGGATGTGTGCATTATGGGAAAGGGTTACAGAGAATTCAGAGTTCAAAACAGCATTTTCGGGCCTTTTGGCAGAACCTTTAGGAAGACCCTGTCAGAGGGTTCCTTGTGGTCATAAAATCATGTCAAAAAATACACCACTTGCTCTGTGCATATCTGAGTCCACCCTTTGTATGTTGAGCAATGCTTCTGAGAGCTGTAGGGAAAGGAAAGTGTGCCTGCTGGTCTTAACACTCTTGGTTCTCCCTCTGTATATGAGTTTCAATTCTGACACAGTTCAAAGATGGATTTATCTCTAGGGCAACAGGTATATTCTACAAATCACAGTCTTTGGGACTATACAGGTCTCGAACAAATTGCTGAATCTCACAAGTGATACTTTCCTCAGTTGTAAAATGTGAGTATGAGCTCTTGGAGTCAGGAGCCGAATAAGCACCATACACAACATTAAGTGAATAATAGATTTGCTGTTTTACATATACAGCACCTCTTCAAATTATGAATGACTGCCAGTGCTTTAGGGAAGAAAACAAATGAGTTCTGAGAAGGTTTTAATTTGTCCGAAGCTTTTCAGGCAGTTAGGACTTGAACCCTAGACTCCCTGACTCCAAAGTCCATATGCTTGACCAGGATGTCACGTTGCCTAATTATCCCAAATTTGGTATGGCTTAGAAGTCAGGCAGAAATAATGTATGTACAGCACTTAGCACAGTAGGGCATGCTGTGTACTCAAATGGTAGAAGTTATTCATATTTTACTTATGGTTTTTCTCTGTATTTAATACCAAGTTATTTAATGGAGAGTAAGAATTACAACTTTCTCTCTGGGGGAGGCAATTGGTGTACCAGATGCTTTTTGTTTTGTTTCACTTTTCTCCATATTTATATCTGTGGCAGAATTTGGATGTCTCCCAAGAGGATGTCTTCCCTTTTGTATCTGTAACCCTAGCTAGGCCACATCATTTAAATGGAAAGTGTACTTCTATTCCTCCCTGAATATTTATGTGAACATTAAATTCTCCTGTACCTTAAGCTCATGATTAATTTAACAAGTATCCGTCCATTGATCCTTACTCTGCATCACAGTTTGCTGCTTTGTCTCACCAAAGGGCAGGTCAAATCTTGATGGCCATGTTCTCCATGTTAGAAGCAGTCATGCAGAAGTGTAGTATCTACCCAGTTGCTTTGCTGTCAACATGGTGGTCATGCATAATTTTTATGGCAGTCAATTATTTACTTTTTCTGCAAATATATATTGAGCACGTACCCCCACCCTAGTGATAGGCTGGATACTGTGAGCTAGGGATACAATTTTTTCAAAAGAAAAATATTTTCCAGTTTCTATGGAGTCAGTAATCTATAGGGGATGAATGGAGGATAAACAACAATAAAAATGAGTAATTAATAATTGAGCTCTGAGGAAAACAAAATGAATGAGATAGTTGCCGGGGTCCAGCCCCGGTGGATCCAGGGATATTCAAAGCGGGGACAGAGCAGGCGAGATAGGACAGGACAGGATAGCTCAGGACAGGATAGGATAGTAGGAAATTAGTAGAAAAATAGAAGGCTGAATAACTTGGTTTACGGGGAAAGCCAATAAAATCTCAAGACAAGAGATTTGCACCATCTACGTGGGCCACCGGCATCCGCTTGAATCTCTAAAGGGGCCCCACCGTGGGTCCCCTTTTCTTGCAGAACTTAGAGCCAGGGCAAGTAAGTAGACATGGTGAGCCTCCCGCTCCAGATGGGAATTCAGCCTGGAATTAAAGTACAAGAGGACAGAGACAGAGAGACATGGGGGGAGCCAGATATCTTTAAAGACGAAGCTCGGGAGAGCAAGTCATTTGAGAAACTGGTCCGTGAAGCTGCTCTGAGAAAAGCTGGTCCGGAAAAACTGCTCAGAGAAACTGTTCCCGAGAAAAACTGGTCCAAACTGCTCCGAGAAAACTGCTCCTGAAACTGGCCACCGACAGATAGTGACAAATTACAGAGGACAGTCTAATTTAGATATTGTTATAGAAGCTAGCCATGGCAAGAACAGGGAGAAAAATGTTTCAAATCAAAGGGATGGGAATGCAAAAGTTCTAAGGCAAACAGCTTGATACGCTAAAGGAGCAGAAAGACTAATACATTTAGAGGAGTAAGGAAAGGAGAAAGTTATACAAGCTGAGGACACCTTGTACTCAAGAACAGTGTGTTGAGTACAACAGGTGCAAGCAAGTCTGTACAGGTAAACTTGATGGGCTGAGGTTTTATCCCAAATGAGCTAGGGAGTCAGAGAAAATTTTAAGCTGACAAAGGATATATTTTGGTTTGTGATAACTGCTGCATAGAGGAAAAATGGACCATAGGAGGGAGCAGAGGTGGGAGCTGAGAGACGACAGAAGCAGCTGCTCTAGGGTTTGCGTGACAGATGCAGTAGTTCCAAATGGAATGGTGGCAAAAAAGATGGAAAGTTGAGAGATTTGGAAAGTATTTTGGGGGTACAGTTGACTGAGCTGCCAAGACAACTCTGGAGAGCAGGAAGAAGAAGAGAAAGAGAAATAAGTGATGATTCTTGGCTTTCTGTTGGAATGCATTTAAAAATCTGTTAGTCTTGCTGAGGTCATAAGTTAAATCCTTAGTGTGGGTCAGGGGCAGTGGAGGAAGGCATCATAAGAAGGACAAGGAAATGAGGCCTAACATGTATGGAGCCCCTAAAGTATGTCAGGGACTATGCTAACCTTGCATATGCTATTTAATCTACTTAATAGCAATCCTAGAAAGTAAAAATCATGACATACTCATTTTACATACATGGAAACGAAGTCTCAGAAAGTTAAGTAACTCACCAAAGGTCATAGAATTGGCAAATTAGGGAACCATAAATGAACCAGATCTATCTCTTTCTGAAGCCTCATCTCTTTCTGCAATAGCATGCTCTTTTCAAGAGCTGACATAATGCCAAAGTGTTCAATATTTTATTCCTTGAAAAGTGACTAGCATTATGCTAGGTATCTGTTGAATATTCATTATATGCTGCTTAAGTAATAGATTTGAGTCATCAGTGCAAACATTTGTCTTTACTGAAATGTCAAAGATTTCAAAGGCTAGTGAATCTCATATATATATATATATATATATATATATATAGTATATTTCAAGATGGGTGGATCAAAACAGTAGACAGAATATTAATGGTAAATTTAGAAAACATTTATTTCCTCCCTTCTTCAATAAACTTGGTGGCATAAAGCATGCATTCTCCTTATCCCCAACTAAACTGTTTGAAACTTTAAATATAAGCCATGCTAAAAGATGCTAACCAGAAGCTCCAAATTATTGGTATTAGAAGAGCTGTGAGGGAGAGAATTCCCTATATACTCAGCTGCTCAGAGGATTACATCATATGTTTGACTTCTGTTATATTTAGCTTTGTGTATGTTTGTTTATAACATGTCTGGGGCATACTATTCTACATCTGATGCACTTAGAGTTTGACTGCCTTTACCCTGGACAAAGGGCTGCATGTAGCTTAAATGGAAAGAGAACCTTACAGACTAAGTTATTAAAACTCGGGGGTAGAGTTTACAAACTGTAAGACAGGTCTAATTTGGAAGGTGTGTGTATATGTATGTGTGTGTATGCATGCATACACTCAGGTAAATATTTGTGTTTATTTTGGGAGGGAGCAAAGGCTGTAATTTTTAAAAATATTTTTGGGTGAAATATACTATTCCCCATATTGACACAGCCTCTGATAGTCCCTTTTTTCCTAATACAATCATTTCACCTACATATAGTAACTGTCTTCCCTTTCAAGGTGGTTTAGTTTGAAATGGATATATTAAACATGGTCACCTTTGATTTCTACATCTAAATGCAAGAGTTTATCAGAATGGTCTCTCTGTATTACATGAGTGCAACCTGACTTTCTGAGACCAGCTTATATGAGCGCAATCAGCTTTTTGGAAAACAATTAAGTACTCTTTCATATACAGTCAGGTAATATGCATTATGCATATTAATTCACATAATGCTTCTAGAAACCCAGTGAAGCAGGTACTATTATTATCTCTATAATGCAGGTAAGAAAAGAGTAAAGTAAGCCTCAGAGATATGGAGTAACTTGCCTTCATGCTAATTAAGTACACAACCAGCATTCCTACTAAGTCACTCCAAATTTAGAGAAACCCACTTTTGTCTGTGCTATCTCCTCATAGTAATAGCCCACCTTGTGATTTCTGCTAGGCAACCTTGCAGTGGCTCAAAATAAAAAAAAAAAAAAACTGTCCAGACTATCACAGCAAACCAGGGGCAACTATAAAACAAGAAATTCTGAGCAGGAGAGCCTGATACTGGTCCCCAGTCTTTAGAGATTAGGACTTGAGGACCATATAAACTAGGTATATGAATTCAGGTGGTGCAATGGTAAAGAATCCACCTGCCAATGCAGGAGAGGCAGGAGATGTGGGTTCAATCCTGGATCGGGAAGATCCCCTGGAGTAGAAAGTATCAACCCATGCCAGCATTATTGCCTGGAAAATTCCGTGGACATGGGAGCCTGGTGGGCTACAGTCCATGGGGTCACAGAGTTAGACACAGCTGAGCGACAGAGCATACACACACAACTTAAGACATAAATGAAAGACTGAAGTCCAGAGGAAGGCAAGGCCATCTCGTGGATCTAGAAACCAAAAGGGATTCTTTTATAATTCTTTTTTTCAATTGGAGTATAATTGCTTTACAATGTTGTGTTCTTTCTGTACCACAACATGAATCCGTGCTATGCATACATATATCCTCTCCCTCTTGAACCTGTTTGCCACCCCCCACCCCCATCTCACCCCTCTAGATCATCACGGAACACTGCCCCAGGCTCCCTGTCCTATGCAGTAGCTTCCCACTAGCTAGCTATTTCACAATGGTCTCTCCCGTGCCCTGTAGGCTTACTGATCTTTACCCAATAGATGTGAGGAGCATCTCATGTAAATACCCATCCTGACAGTCAGAAAACATCTGCTAGATGCCCCCATTGACAACCACAGACCTAGATGAAGAAAGAATGCAAGAGAATCCATTCACTCATTCAACAAATGCTTGCTAAGTGCTACTCAGTTTTAAGTATCATGCGACTTCAGATCTTTCGTAGAAAAAGCTCAGCAAATGAGGACTTCTGAATCATAGGATTAATCTGGAGACTTCAGACAACATGGTGCTTTTGTGAAAGGAAATGTGCTCTGGGTTTAATCCATTTCAGGTTTGGGCATTTTTACCTTGGGCAGCTCACTAGCTCTCCTTGAAATACAGTGTCGCTCTCTGCAAACTAGAGATAATAATAATACTGAACATATGGGTTTGTTGTGCGGATTAAATGGGATAATGAAAGTAAGAGGCTGGGCCAAGTGCCAAACACACAGTTAAGTGCTTAAGTTGTCCTTATCATAAGTGAAGTCTGTCATATTCAATGTGACCCAGAGATACTCTTTGGTGCTCTAAAGCATGGTTCTAACTACTGAATCTATTTAAATGAATTTGCTTTTAGGACAAGTGTCCAAAAAATAGCCACTGAAGTAACTGTTCTGTGAAGTTGGGAAAATGTCCACAAACTCTGATAGACCAATGTGGAATCAGTCCAATGGGCAGACTGGCTTGCAGTTTTGTCCTTAAAGGGTTTAAGAGAGAAATAGCATCTCTTCAGGAAGCAGCTTGCAAAGCTCGGCTGGGTGTATTTCAGAAAAGAGGGACTTTGAATTAAATCTCTTCTTTGAGAAGCAAAGTATGTGTGTAAGGATGAAGTAAGGAGAGGGACCTTTATTTCAAGACAACAAGGAGTTGGTTACTTAGTCTATGTTACATCCAGCAGCCTAGGTGATATTAGCAACAAAATTGAAGAGAGGCAACAGACAAGTTGCATCATTATTCTTCCTTTCTGTAGTCAGGGCAAGAAACTGGAATATCTTGCAGTAAAGAGATAGCCAGATAAACTCACCTAGCCAGTTAAAACTGGCCTTCTAATCCTCAGTTCTTTGAGTAACTTCCTGGGGGAACTTGGATAGATCACTCAGCCTACCTGACCTCTCAACCTCTCAATTAAATAAACAGATTATTTGAGAATTGCCAGATTATGGAAACCAGTTTCCAGTCTTTTCTTTCCCTGCAAATATGGAATGTCTGGCTATGGGTACACATTCTCCTACATCCCATGTTTCTCCATTGGAGCCGTGCAAGCAATCCACAGTGAGAGACCCAGAAGGTTCCAGATCAGGGGTGAGCTGTGGATGACCAGAGGAAGCAGTCTCTTCATTCACTAAAAGTATTAATAGAATTTTCTGAATTATAACCACCCACTACAGATTGGGCCCAGGATATAGTAGTAGTATAGTATACTATAGTATAATAATATGGTATAGTATGCCATAGTATAGTATAGTAGTAACTGTTGTCTGGATACTGAAAGAAGAGTCTACCAAGGGAGAAAAGAAAAGGACTTTTATCTAGGGAGAAAAGTAAAAATAGCTTGTTTGCCTTATTGAGCATCTTGGGCTCAGCCCCTACATGAGAACTTCATAGGTGGTGTTCCCATCCGTGTGCCTTCAAATGTTGGATGTGAAGGTTTTCAGGTACATGGATATAGTCCCAGCAATCCTGGGCATCCCCACTCACGATTATTTTGGCCCATGAAGACATTTGAGTTTTGTTTCCACCAAGTGTGAAATAAAACCCATGCTAGCATGTTGGCAGCAACAAATGCACTGGTAAAACAAAAGTAAAGGTCACAGTGGTTTTATTCTTGGCCCAAAAGGCAGCCTTTTCAAAGGCCAAAGAAAAAGAAACTACAGTAGACAAACGCAACATTTTCTCCATAAATATGGGCATTGGGATGTTTTATCAGGAAGTGATGATGATAATGGTTAATATTATTCTGAGTTAGGAACTTAAACGTGTATCCACATGAAGGTACTAATAGTAAGAATGACCCTAGTAACTTCTATTGTCATTGACCATGTTAACTAGCGTTTGCTTTGTTTCCCTTAATCTTTTTATTTTTGACCCATTTTAAAAGTTTCTGTTAAGTTTGTTACAACTCTGCTTCTCTTTTATGTTCTGTTCTGTTTTGACAGGAGGCCTGTGTGCTCTTAGGCCCCAGACCAGGGGTTGAAGGCTCACCCCTTGCATTGGAAGGTGAAGTCTTCACCCCGGGGCTGCCAGGAAAGTCCCCGTTTCCCTTAATCTTAACACTCAAAGCTAGATAAGAATAGCCTCTTTTTTTTCCTCCGAAGGATATCTATTTTTTTAATGTAATACTTTTTGTGAATTAAAAAAGAAAAGAAAGTGATCAAACTAGAAGACTTGAACTTATTCCTGTAATAACAGTTCAGGGAGCTCAGCTCAGTGCTCTGTGATACCTACATGAATGGGCGGGAGGTCCTTGAGGAAGGGGATACACATGTGCATACAGCTTATTCACTCTACAGCAGAAAGGAATCACCTCACTCTTTGGGAAAGGAGACTTGTTAGAGAGATGAAGTGAGTCGCCCAAGGTCCAGAGTTGGTAAGGGAAGAAGTCTAAGCTGTCTTCTGACCAGGTGACCGATTTATATGCTGGCTGTGCCACTAACTAAGCTTTCTCTCCTTTTGAGCACCTCAGTTTCTTTGACTGAAATGAAGAGGTTGAACCACATAGTTCTTCAGATGTCTTCTTCCTTTACCATTATTCTAGATAGTACATTTTTTTAAAGCGTGTATCCCATGAAATGAACTATATAATAATATAATGAGGCTCTGTGTGTTTGCAAGTATATGCCAGGGGCAATAGATTGTTCCTTCCCATGCCCAGTCTTTATCAACCAGTTTTATCTATGGCTACCGTGCAAAGAAAGAGGAATGCAGTGATCGCAATATGTTAATATGGAGAGCGGGAACCTCAGGGTTCGGGTCCCAGCTTTGCCGCTGCAACCATGGCTGTGACCAAGATGCTGAGCCTCTCTAAAGCCTCAGTTTTATCGTCTAGCAAACGGGAACCACACATGCCCAGCTTGTCACACGGCATTTGGAGGTGGAGGCTTGCAGGTTTGCATGCGCAGGTGGCAGAGTCCAACAGTAGGGGATGCTGAAAGGGGGTTGAGGTCACAAAATAAATGGAATGAGGATAGAGTTCACAACCAAAGCCATTTGGCTTTGGCTCCCGGTTCTGTAACTAATTAGTGAATGTTTCACATGGGTATCAGTTTCTTCATTTGAAAAATGGAAGCATTAGTCTATATCAGTGTTTCTAAATTGTCTGGCAAGGATGAATATTCTTCCTAAATGTCCTAGAGATAACATTTGGAAAACAAAGCACAATCTCTCCCCATCTTAGATTCTAGCACTGGCCTATTCTGAGACGCTCTGGAGTAAAGAAACATTTAATTTAATTGAACTCATTTTTCAAATTAAGTTGAGCATGGGATACTTGTTAACATCCCATGAAATATAACTGGGAAATTAAGGTTAGGTGCTGTGGTTCTGTGAGGAATTATAAAGAGAGATTAAGATTTATATGTTATATCTAGTTTACATCTACAAGGTCAGGGATCATTTTTCTTTCTTCTCTTTTTGTTATCTCTATCTCTTACATAAAATGTACCTTCTTAGTTGGTAAGCCAGTGGATATACATGGGTCTATTTTATTAGCAAGTACTTTGAACATTATTGTGCCTACTACTGTGGCAGATGCTTGTGGAAAACAGAACAAAATAAAATAGAGCTCTTTAACCTCCACCATGGACTTTACTATTTATAAAGGAAGTCCAGATGCTGAATAGTTTTTAGGTTATTTCACTGAATTCCATGGCACTGAATGTGAGAGAACACAAAAATGATGATCATCATGGGCTGAGATAATTAGAGAAAGCTTTGTAGAACAAATTGAATTTTGCTAGACTTTGAAAATTTGTAACATATGATACTGTCAGGTAGAAATGATATGGAATAGTCAAAAATTAGCCAGGATTTGAAGGGCAGGAAAAGTAGCTGGACTTGTTGCAGAGGGCCCTAACAGCCACCATGAGTTATCAAGCAAAGAAATAGCAAGGGGGAAATTGGAGATATCTAGGAGGTGAGATGCATAGAGCATTTGGTATAATCCCAGGGCAAGTGACTGACTACAGTAGCAAGGCATCATTATGCGGGAAGAAATACACTGAATTTCAAACAAGAAAGATTGTGTTTATGTCCCAATTCTTTTATTTAAAAATATTTTTTAATTAATTTTTATTTTTTAGTTTGTTTTGCTTTACAATACTGTATTCGTTTTGCTATACATTGACATGAATCAGCCACAAGTGTACATGAACTCCCAATCCCAACCCCCACCTCCCCCCTCCCGCCCCACACCATCTCTCTGGATTATCCCCGTGCATCAGTCCCAAGCATCCTGCATCC
>SJXQ01011832.1:76803-109124 GCA_006408695.1 Aepyceros melampus | reverse complement strand
ATGAACATTGGGGTACACGTGTCTCTTTCAATTCTGGTTTCCTTGGTGTGTATGCCCAGCAGTGGGATCGCTGGATCATAAGGCAGTTCTATTTGCAATTTTTTAAGGAATCTCCACACTGTTCTCCATAGTGGCTGTACTAATTTGCATTCCCACCAACAGTGTAAGAGGGTTCCCTTTTCTCCACACCCTCTCCAGCATTTATTGCTTGTTGACTTTTGGATCGCAGCCATTCTGACTGGTGTGAAATGGTACCTCATTGTGGTTTTGATTTGCATTTCTCTGATCATGAGTGATGTTGAGCATCTTTTCATGTGTTTGTTAGCCATCCGTATGTTTTCTTTGGAGAAATATCTATTTAGTTCTTTGGCCCATTTTTTGATTGGGTCATTTATTTTTCTGGAATTGAGCTGCATAAGCTGCTTGTATATTTTTGAGATTAGTTGTTTGTCAGTTGTTTCATTTGCTATTATTTTGTTGTCTAGTCAGTCAGTCATGTCTGAGTCTTTGCAACCCTGTGGACAGCAGCACGTCAGGCTTCCCTGACCTTCACCATCTTCCAGAGTTTGTTTAAACTCATGTCCATTGAGTCAGTGATCCCATCCAACCATCTTGCCCTCTGTTGTGCCCTTCTCCTCCTGCCTTCAATCTTTCCCAGCAACAGTCTTTTCCATTGAGTTGACTCTTCATATCAGGTAGCCAAAAACTGAACCTTCAGCTTCAACACCAGTCCTTCCAATGAATAATCAGTGTTGATTCTTTAGGATTGACTGATTTGATATCCTTGCAGTCCAAAGGACCCTCAAGAGTCTTCTCCAACACCACAGTTCGAAAGCATAGATCCTTTGGCACTCAACCTTCTTCATGGTCCAACTCTCACATCCATTCAGGACTAATGGGAAAAACATAGCTTTGACTATATGGACCTTTGTTGGTAATGTCTCTGCTTTTTAATATACTATTTACGTTTTGTCATGCTTTTCTCCCAAGGAACAAGTGTCTTTTAATTTCATGGCTATCGTCACCATCAGCAGGAATTTTAGAGGCCAAGAAAAGAAAGTCTGTCATTTTCCATTGTTTCCCTGTCTTTTTGCCATGAAGTGATGGGACCAGGTGGCAAGATCTTGGTTTTTTGAATGTGGAGTTTTAAACCAGCTTTTTCACTTCCTCTTTTACTTTCATCAAGAGGCTTTTTAGTTCCTCTTCACTTTCTGCCCTAAGGGTGGTGTCAACTGCATATCTGATGTTACTGATATTTCTCCCCACTATCTTAATTCCAGTTTGTGCTTCATCCAGCCTGGCATTTTCACAATGATGTTCTCTGCATATAAGTTAAATAAGCAGGGTGACAATATATAGACTTGACGTACTCCTTTCCCAGTTTGGAACCAGTCCACTGTTCCATGTCCAGTTCTTTTTTTTATATATATAAATTTATTTATTTTAATTGGAGGTTAATTACTTTACAATATTGTATTGATTTTACCATACATTGACATGAATCCACCACGGGTGTGCATGTGTTCCCCATCCTGAATCCCCCTCCCACCTCCCTCCCCATCCTATCCCTCTGGGTCATCCCAGTGCACCAGCCCCAAGCATCCTGTATGTGAAACGAAATGCCAGTCCAGTTTCGATGCATGATACAGGATGCTGGGAGCCAGAAGCATTTCTTTTTTTTTTTTAATTTTACTTTATTTTACTTTACAATACTGTATTGGTTTTGCCGTACATCAACATGAATCCGCCACGGGTGTACATGTGTTCCCAATCCTGAACCCCCCTCCCATCTCCCTCCCCATACCATCTCTCTGGGTCATCCCAGTGCACCAGCCCCAAACATCCATGTCCAGTTCTAATTGTTGCTTCTTGAGCTGCATACAGGTTTCTCAGGAGGCAGGTAAAGTGATCTGGTATTCCTATCTCTTGAAGAAGTTTCCAGTTTGTTGTGATTCACACAGTCAAAGGCTTTAGTGTAGTCAATGAAGCATAATTAGATTTTTTTTTTTAATTATCTTGCATTTTCTTTGGTTCAACACATGTTTGTAATTTGATCTCTGGTTCCTCTGCTTTTTCTAAATCCAGATTGAATATCTGGAAGTTATTGGTTCACATGCTATGGAAGCCTAACTTAGAGAATTTTGAGCATTACTTTGATAGCATGTGAACCGAGTGCAATTGTGTGGTAGTCTGAACATTCCTTGGCATTGCCCTTCTCTGGGATTGAAATGAAAACTGACCTTTTCCAGTCCTGTGACCACTACGAGTTTTCCAAATTTGCTGACATATTGAATGCAGCACTTTAACAGCATCATTCTTTAGGATTTGAAATAGTTCAGCTGGAATTCCATCACCTCCACTAGCTTTCTTCGTAGTGATGCTTCCTTCCTAACACTCATTTGACTTCATATTCCACTAGGTGAGTGATCACACCATCGTGATTATCTGGGTCGTGAAGATCTTCTTTGTATAGTTCTTCTGTGTATTCTTGCCACTTCTTAATATCTTCTGCTTCTGTTAGGTTCACACTGTTTCTGTCCTTTATTGAGCCCATCTTTGCATGAAGTGGTATCTGATTTTCTTGAAGAGATCTCTAGTCTTTCCCATTCTATTGCTTTCCTCTATTTCTTTGCATTGTTCACTTAATAATTCTTTCTTATATCTCCATGCCCTTCTTTGGAACTCTATATTCAAATGGATATATATTTCCCTTTTGCCTTTGCCTTTAGCTTCTCTTCTTTTTTCAGCTAGTTGTAAGGCTTCCTCGGACAATCATTTTGCCTTCTTGCATTTCTTTTTCTTGGAGATGGTTTTTGTCACTGCCTCCTGTACAATGTCAGGAACTTCTGTCCATAGTTCTTCAGGCACTCTATCAAGTCTAATCCCTTGAATCTGTTTGTCACTTCCACTGTATAATCATAATGAATTTGATTTAGGTCATACCTGAATGGCCTAGTGGTTTTCCCTACTTTCTTCAAAGTCTGAATTTGGCAATAAGGAGTTCATCATCTGAGCCACAGTCAGCTCCTGGTCTTGTTTTTGCTGACTGTATAGAGCTTCTCCATCTTTGGCTGCAAAGAATATAATCAATATGGTTTTGGTATTGACCTTGTGGTGATTTCCATGTGTAGAGTCTCTCTTGTGTTGTTGGAATGATTGATTTATTTAAAAGTATATGTTGCCACTCGGGAATATATAAGCCATCATGTTGTAGGATGTTTAGCAGCACCCTTTACCTCTACCCCCAGAGGTGAACACTCCCTCACCCAACAATGCCAGATGCCCCCCCCCGGGGGGGGACAAAAATGACCTTGGTGGTGAACCACTTGGGGTGTTCCAGAGGTGTTTGATAAAGAGGAATCACTGTACTTAAAGGTGGAGACAATGTTGATATGATTTTTACATCAATGAAAGAGTTATAAGATTGAATTTTGACTTCAAGGGCTCTGGTCTGTGTAAACGGAAGAAGATTAAAATTTCTGTCAATTATGAGATTCTTAATAATACTTTGGGCTGCAAGTATCAACTGTGCAAACTTGAACAGGAAAGAAACCTATTAGTTCACTTGATATGTGGTCTTGAGATAAGTTAGACTCCAGTTTTGGTTGATTCAGTAGCTTTCAGTTTCATCATGGGCTCACTTGTTCCTGGGCTTTGGACCTATCACCCATAGAATTGGGCTTGTTCCCCTCTGAGTTATCAAATGGCTATCAGCAGTTACTGTGTCTAATCACTTCCTTATTTGTGTCCAGGGATACAAAAATAGCCAGATGCACAACAGATTAATAATGTTTCTTTCCCAGGAACCATCATAAATCTTCTGTTCATGAATTCCTGGCCCAAACTAGCTTAGCACCCTACCCTACACCCCGTTCCCTGAGCCTCTCTGATGATATAGATAAGATCTGTTTTGTAAAGTGGATGTGGGATTCTTCACCATGATATCCCCCGTACTATCTTTAGAAAGAAAGAAGATAATCAGACGAGTATGGAATTTGATGAGTTCAAGGTAAAACCTTATGCATTTTGAGCTAATCACCATTCAGATGCATTTAGTGTTTGGGTCAGTGAGAAGGCCAAATTGACTATAAGCTGAGTCATGAGAACTCTCAAAGGAAGAATGTATTGAGCATGTGTGCAGGAGCAGAGAGGGCCAAGGACTGTAATCTTGGAGGAAACCAGATGTGGATAATTAATTCAGAGATGTGAGAGATTTGGTCTAGCCTGAACATAGAACTGGCTCAGGCATCTGCTGGGCATGTGATCTTGGCCAAATCATTTTTCATGTGTGATCCATGTTCTTTGTTTTAAGATTAGAAGAGTAAAACCTTCCTCATAATGCTGGTGAAAGGGTCAAATGAGACAGTACACACAGCACAGAATCAAGTGGTAGGTTATGGGAGCTTTGGTGAACCATCACTGGTGATGGTAGGTGAGGTGATTGTTAGTGAACCTGAAGAGTGAAAGGAGTGAGGAGAGGAGGAGAGAGGCCTTTGGAAGAACAGGGTAGGTGCCTGTGATCTTGCAGGAGGAGATGACTTCTCTGAGCATTCTAGAAGGATTTTAAATAACACTCTTAAAATACTCTATATCTGGCTAAGCATTACAAGACTGAAATTTAGCCCAGCTCGAAGCCATTTAAAGACCTGCCAATTTACAAAAGCTGCCAACTCAGACAGGAAGTTATTTTGATGATCTTTTTCTTCCCACTACCTCATTCCCTTTCCTATGTCAACAGGCAACATCCACAAGTTTTTAAAATATCAACTTAAATTAGAAATATGTTCAGTATGTTTAGAAATGTTCACTATTCCATGAGCATTTAAATATTTACCTTGCCCAAAATACAATATCATCTTTGATCACAGATTGGTACTAAAGGAAAACATCTGTTCCATGTTTTGATTTGTTTTGTTAGCAAAACAGAACATAGAATATGTCCATCATCCAAGCAGGATAAGCTCAGATTGTTAGCCTAGATGTAAACATGTAAGAGTATTCTAGCACTGGATTTTCAAGATGTATTAAAAATGTGATTCTACTGTTTAGCATACTTGCCTACAAATATTCATCCATTGCATTAAACACACTTTGCTCAAGCACCTGCTCTGTGCAGGGCATGCACTTGGTTGGGTGCCCCTACAGGATAGAGATTCCTAGGGGAGGCAGAGGATAGGGACCTAGAAGGACTTAGCATTTGCAAGGTGCTCCTCTAGTAAAAGAGCATGGAATAGGACATGTTAGATAGAAGGATGTGTGTTATCTTGCCTAATCCACTTAGCCACCTCATTGCACTATGTGTCTACTGCTAATGAGGTCATTAGCTTCTTAGTTACATAATCTTTAGGTACTTTGTTTAAACACAAACTGTTTATTAATAGCCTCTCAAGCTCTTGGTTTTCCACACTATTGCCTAAACTCAGAGCTCATATATAGCTGAACTGAAATCTCATTGTCTAATTCTGACTGTGGTGTCCAAAGACTTTCTGCTAAATCACTCTGCTTCAGAGGTAGACAAGACATAATGGCTGCCTCCAAGAAACTGGCTGTTTCATAGGCAAGTGAAAACTCAACACAAATAACCATTACCACCATCATAAAAGCGAAAAGAGTACTGAGCCCTTGCTAAACACCAGACAGTAGTGTGTAGTGTTCCAAATATTTTCCGTACATTAACTCATTCACAGCAAGCCCCATGAGGTTTCTATCATTATGAGAGCAATGCTGCAGAGTACGTAAGTTGAGGTACAGAAAACGTCGACACACAGAGTTAAAAAGAGGTGAATCTAGGGTTTAAAATCAGTAAGTCTTTGGTAAAGCTCATTACCACCTTGCTACCTGTCATAACCACCCTTCAGGGTTATAAGTGCAGACTTGGCTGGTGGTCCAGTGGTTAGGACTCTGTACTTCCACTTCAGTGGGCTTAGGTGGACTGTATCCCTGGTGGGGTAAGTTCCCATGGAGCCAAAGAAAACAAAAAGAAAACAGAATAAAAGGTTGCAAATGCACGGAACCTAAAAGAAGTTATCAGTTCAGTTCAGTCGCTCAGTCGTGTCCAGCTCTTTGTGACCCCATGAATCACAGCACACCAGGCCTCCCTGTCCATCACCAACTCCTGGAGTTCACCCAAACTCATATGCATCGAGTTGGTGATGCCATCCAGCCATCTCATCCTCTGTCGTCCCCTTCTCCTCCTGCCCCCAATCCCTCCCAGCATCAGAGTCTTTTCCAATGAGTCAGCTCTTCGCATCAGGTGGCCAAAGTATTGGAGTTTCAGCTTCAGCATCAGTCCTTCCAATGAACACCCAGGACTGATCTCCTTTAGGATGAAGGTTGGATCTCCTTGCAGTCCAGGGACTCTCAAGAGTCTTCTCCAACACCAAAGTTCAAAAGCACTGATTCTTCAGCGCTGAGCTTTCTTGACAGTCCAACTCTCACATCCATACATGACCACTGGAAAAACCATAGCCTTGACTAGACAGAACTTTGTTGGCAAAGTAATATGCTTTTGAATATGCTATCTAGGTTGGTCATAACTGTCCTTCCAAGGAGTAAACGTCTTATAATTTCATGGCTGCAGTCACCATCTGCAGTGCTTTTGGAGTCCCCAAGAATAAAGTCTGACACTGTTTCCACTGTTTTCCTATGTATTTCCCATGAAGTGATAGATAAATTGTATTTCTTATCTGAGTAAATGGAAAAGGCATGGAACTGTGAGGAGGAAATGGTAATCGATCTATTCTCTAAGGAACCGGGAGGATTTGATTATATAGAACTGGGGAAAGGGGCATTTCAGGATAAGGACTTTTCAACTTTGAGTAAAAACAGAAGAGGTGCTGATGCCTATGCAGAATATTGTTTCCCATTCTGGTGAGTTTTGTGATAAGCTATAGGCAGGCCTTGCTGGCCTCCCACCCCCAGCCTCACTGCCACCACTGAAACCTGTGCACTGTGAGCCTGGGACACACTGGCGGCCCAGGAGAGCTGACTTTATGTCCATTGATTTATCCTCAGACTCCTGTGTTCACAGATACATCACCAGGCATTCCTGCTCCCAGAGTCAGTGGAGGGAGGTTTATGACTCAATTTTATCGGTTCGCTTGTGCAGACAAGTGGCTTCAGTTGTGGAGGAGTCGTTTGAAATAAAACATCATTATTAGATGTCCTCTCCCTCAGCCCTATCTCTTGGCCTGCCGTTCCCTCTGAGCTAAGGGTCAAACGAGGACCTGCTGGAGAACTTTTCCCCTGTAGACTAAAGATAGTCCTGTATTAGCAAATAGAAATTTAAGAACTGAGCACAGTGCTTTTTTTTTTTTTTTAGTTACTTTATTTTAATTGGAGGCTAATTGCTTTACAGTATTGTGGTGGTTTTTGCATACATTGACATGAATCAGCATGTGGTGTTGAAGGGATTCAGGGATTATCATGCTCTACAAACGTAGCACTTAACATTTCACTTTTCCTTTCTCAATGCATCATCTCCTTTGCTTCAATTAAGTAAATAACTCAGAGATAAAGAGAGACAGTTTTCACGGAGGGGCATCTCACTGAGTTTACATGTTCCTCATAGCATGACCATTTTGTCCTTCCAGTATCCCTTCTAGCCTCAGCTATTATCCTTATTCTCCATACCTGAACAGGGTCATGCCCTCATGACCTTTTGACCATAGTCACCAAAACCTGTGCAGTACCCTCCCCCAACCCCGATAATACAAGTGTTCTTTGCACTTACTATTCTTGCTGCCTGGGAAGTTTTTTAGTTGAGATATCTATCTCATCCTCTGTCTTTATTCAAATCTCTGCCCAAATTCTCACAATGTCAGAGTGTCATTCCATTGAAAAATTCACTATTCCCAACACTTAAAAAATTGTTGTATTTTTTTTCTTAGC
Organism: Aepyceros melampus; assembly: GCA_006408695.1. NCBI lineage: Eukaryota > Metazoa > Chordata > Mammalia > Artiodactyla > Bovidae > Aepyceros > Aepyceros melampus. Next base: position 101,234 of record SJXQ01011832.1, on the reverse strand, counting down.
ACTGATCAGTTCAATTATTTACTTTCCTTCTGTCTCACTCTACTCTGTACCTATATACACATATGCACACACCTGGATCTTCTCTGATCTCCTAGACTTTTGCTCTCTGAAGGTCCCTGTCAAGTCTAACCTTTTTGGCTCCTTCTCTTGAATGTGTTTGTTCATGGGAAGTGGACAGAGAACTTTCTGTTTTGTATTCTTTATCTTTAATGCTTGATCCATGGTGAAAATGTGATAGTTATTGAATGCATGGAAGCATGAAATGGAAAGAATGAAGGAGAAAAGGGGAAGGACGAGGAGAGGAAGAGAAAGGAAGAAAGAAAGAAACGATACGCATTTTTCCTTTCCCATGTTTCTTCAGTTAACCAAGGCACAGTGACATCCAGTTCTTAGACACCCTAGCCTACCACTGTCTCCATCACGATCTGTTGTCATACCCTTTGATCCAGAATTCACCATTTCCTTGCTTTTCCATTCCATGCATTCCTACATTTTACTTTTCCTCAAATTTCTACCAATTATTTTCCCATTCTTCAAAGGGCAGATGAAGCTATCATCTTGCCATAAAGCCTTTCCTGACTAATAGGAATGAATGAAGCTCTTCTTTGTTTTCTTCAGTTGACCTGACCTATCACTGGGGCATTTGATTAGGCTTGTTTTACTCTAAGGGGTGGCATCTCTGATGCACTGCCCAGACAAAGGTCCACAGTGTAGACAGCTATAAGCAGGTCTTCCCCTCAATGGATCTGACATTCAATGTTGAGAGTCAGCTGGAGCTCATGCCGCAGACAGATAAGCACATGTTTCTCTCCAAACTTCCACTTTTCTCTTCATTTCCCTGGTGACATCTGGGTGAGAGCCTTTAGGACAAATGTGTAAATAGTTTTCCTCTTGGTTTCCAACTCAAAAGGTTTGATCCTGTCTGCCTACAGTACATGTAAAGAGAAATTGGGAAATTGAATCTGAGCCAGGTAGAGAAAGGAGGGATTGTAATGGTTATTGATAAGCAGTGCCTGCCTTAGGCTAGGCATCGGAGTAGAGAACTGTTGATGCCATGGTTTCCTCTTTGCCATCCCTACCCTAGTAGGATTTCACATTCGGTACTTTTGTTTCTAACAACTAACTGAAAGCAAGCATGCTTCTATTATGTATTCATTTTTTATTAGAACCAAGTGTAAACAGAAGACTTTTTTTTTTTAACCAAATATATGGTTCAAGTACAAATGGGTCTGGAAGCCATGTAAATGGGGATTAAGCAGCTGACCTACTAAGAATAAGGATCAGCTCATTAGAAAATAAGAATTCACTCCTGGAGTACCCTCCATCTGTTATTTCTGAGATAACAATAATTATTAATGATAATAATAACAATAATAATAATATGGGCCATTTTACAGTGGAACACAGCTGTTCTCTGTCATTAGCCCCAAATACTTTTAGATTCTTTTTCAGAACCCTCTTTCATCCATTAATTTGTCTAAGCCCTTACCAAACCTAACTTCTTAGTTCATTTCCCCATAAAGGATATAAACCATACAAATATATATCTTCTTTAAGATGCCCTAAAATCACTTGTTAGCAAACTTTGAAAAAGGTCCCCTGATTTTATCCATATGAAGATAAGACCATGATCAGCTAGAATTTCAATCGGCATTGCCCTGAATCTGTTGATCAGTTAGGTGAATAATGACACATTAACAGTATAAAGTCTTCCAGTCCATGAACACAAGATGGTTTTTCCACTTATAGATCTTTAATTTCTTACAACAATGTTTTGTAATTTTAAGTGTACATGTCTTATGCTTCTTTGGTTAAATTTACTCCTAGAGTTTTTCAAAAATTTTATTACCATTAGAATTATTTTTCAAAATCTCTTAAGCTTTAGGTATTACTCCTTTTGAAGAGTCATCTTTTCTGCCTATAAATTCACATTTATGTCTTCATAATCTTTCTTCCTATAAAGATATAATTCATATAATATAAAAAGTTTCTTTTTAAAGCATATGCTTCAATGGATTTTGGTATATTCACTATATTGTGTAACAATAACCACTGTCTATTTTAGAACATTCCCATCACCACAAAAAGAAACCTGATACCCCTCAGCAGTTACTATCCATTCTCTCTTCCCAACCACCATGCCCTGATGACCCCTGACCTGCTTTCTGTATCTATAGATTGGCCAGTTTGCAATTTACTTAAGTGGAATCATATATAATATGTGGCTTTTTGCATGAGGCTTCTTGCACTTAGCATCGTGTTTTCGAGATTCATCCCCATTGTGGCATGTATCAACTCTTTATTCCTCCCTGTGACTGAAGTACTCCATTGTTTGGAGGTACCACATTTTTGTTTATTCATTCATCAATTTATACACATTTGAGTTGTTTCCATGTCTTGATTGTTATGAACAATATTGCTGTGAATATTCATGTGCAAGTTTTTGTGTGAACATATGTTTTCAGTTTTCTTGGGGTGCATGTCTAGGAGTGGAATTGCTGGGTCATATGGCGACTTTATGTTTAACTTATTGAGACACCACCTGCAAAATGTTTTCAACAATGCCCATATCATTTTAGATTCCCACCAACCATTAAATTTTTCTAATTGCTTCATGTCTTCAGTTTTCTGGGGTGCTTTTTGTTTTGTTTTCATTGTAGTCATTCTAATGAGTATGGAGTGTTGTCTCACTGTGGTATCTGTATGTGTTTCCTAGATGACTAATGATGTTGAACATCTTTTCAGGTACTTGTTAGTCATTTGTATATCTTCTTTGAAGAAATGTGCATTCAAATCTGCTGTTCACTTTTTTCATTAGATTATTCATTTTTGTTAGTTACAAAAGTTCTGTATGTAATCTGGATACTAGACCGTTTTAGGATAAGTAACTTTGTAAATATTTTCTCTAATTGTGTGAATTGTCTTCACTTTCTTGATAGTGTCCTTTGGCACCAAAAAATATCTTTATATTTTGATGTAAGTTCGATTTATCTATTTTCTCTTTTATTGCTGTATTTCTGGTATTATATCAAAAAATCTTAATCCCATTCCATTCATATTTATACCCAGATGTTACTATCAGAGTTGATAGTTTTAGCTCATATTCAGATCTTCGGTCTATTTTTAGCTAACTTTTTAATATGGCATGTAATGGGGGTGGGGAATTAATTCTTTTGCATATGGAGACCGAATTATCCTGGCACCATTTGTTCAAAAGACTATTTCCCCCACTGAATAATTTGGGTATCCTTGTTGAAAATCAGCTGTAAATGTATGAGTTTATGTCTGGACTCTTGATTCTATTCCCTTGATTTCTATGTCTGTTCTTATACCAGCACCACACTTGATTACTGTAGTTTCATAGTAAGTTTTGAAATTGGCAAGTATGTAGCCTCCAAACTTGCTTGTCATTTTTAGGATTGATTTGGCTATTTAGAATCCATTGCCTTTCCACATGAATTTTAAGATCAGCATGTATATTTCTGATAAAATATTTGTTGAAATTTCAGTAGAGATTACACTGAATCTGATCAGTTATGTGAATATTGCCGTGTTAACAGTATCAAGGCTTCAATCCCTGGACAACAAATGTTTTTCCACTTATTGAGATCAACAATGTTTTGAAATATTCTTATTCCTAAGAGTTTTTTCAAATTCTATTATCAGTGGAATTATTTTCTAAAATATCTTAAGCTTTAAGTGTTTTTCCTTTTGAAAGTTGATCTTTTCTGCCTGTAAATTCCATTTTAGTCAATAATCAAATTTCATATATGTATTTAATTTCCTGAGCAGTTACTTGAATACTTGATACCTAAAACATTTTCTGATATAGTGTTTGGAATGGACCCAGAATCAGGCTCCATAAACCCATTTACCTCCCTCCAAATAAGCTAAGCCCAGACAATCTTACTGTGTTCCTTAGTAGAGCAGGAAGCCCCTTAAGAAGATTAAATTACTCATGGTTATTTGTCACCTAAAATCTCCCATATCATTTTTGTCATAGTCTCTCCCTTGAAGGATCATTATTATTTTTTTAGAAGTTATCCTTTGCTGTGATTTTCTAGATTCTCACTACCCCAATATCTAACTCAGTTCTGCCCATCCTTGTTATTTCCCTCCTGAAGACTTTTTCTTCCTTTGCTGTATCACTCAGTGCACAATAGACATCTACAAACCAGGGAAATCATCTGTGGTTAACCATGGCTTAAAATGGCTTTCAACTAATGCTGAGATCCTCATGAGTTGGCACTTTATTTAACTGCATCCCTCCAGTTCCTCTGTTTTTCTGGAGTAAAAAGAGTGAAAAACAGTCCTGTTCATTTCACAAACTTTTATCTAGCATATAATGCGGGAGACTCAGGTTCATCCCTGGGTTGGGAAGATCCCCTGAAGAAGAGAATGGCAACCCATTCCAGTATTCTTGCCTGGATAATTCCACAGACAGAGGAGCCTGGAGGGCTATAGTCCATGGTCGCAAAGAGTTGAACATGACTGAACAACTAACACTTCTACTTTTTCAAGAACCAATGTGAAGTCAAATTATATACATTTTATTCTTGGCTTATTTAAGAACTATATTAGACCTTTCTTAAACTTTTCTTTTTTGATAGACAACTACATAAATTTTAGGACATGATATGAATATCTTTGCAGACTTAGAGGAAATAGCCACTTTTTTGTAACAGTGGTTACAGGTTATACACCAAAGAGTCATATTTACACATACAGAGCTACATATTTTACTACATAATAATTTCTATTGTTAACAGACATAATGTTACTTAATTAAAAGGACATTGTGAGTGATAAGGGGGTCTTGGTGTTTCTATTCTTAGTTGCCAATGCTTTCCCAACTTTTAGTGTCTTTTTCTGCTGTGGAGGATGAGTGGTTTTCATTTTCCATTTTTGACTAGTGGATACTCTTTATTTGACAAAATCAACCATGGATCTAAAATTCCCATCTGCAGAATATTTCTATCTTCTAAATATTTTCCCAGGAAGTCATCAGTTGGTTGATCATTTTCAGCCTGCAACCACATAGTTATATCTGCTGCTGAGGAGGATGTTGAAGACTCCATAGCAACACCATCTGTTGTTCACAGAATGTTTTTCTTTCTGATAAAGCTGGGAGGTGTTAGTTGTAATTAGACAAGTTGCATGCTGGGATCAGAAGCTTATTTGATTTACCAGGATTTCTGCACCAATAAGTACCTCTGACCCTGTGGGTATTCATAAATTCAGGGAGAGTTAGAACTAACACTGCTATTGTCAGTTATAATTTTTCACACTAGAACAGGGGTCTGCAAAGTACAGATCCTGGGTCACATCCAGCTGGTGGTTTGTTTTTATAAATAAAGTTTTATTGAGACACATCCACACCCATTCATTTATGTATTGTCTGTAACTGTTTTCACAATATAGCAGAATTGAGGAGTTATGACAGAAGTTATATGACCTATGGAGCCTGAGATATTTACTATCTGACACTACAGTTCTCTTGCCCTTATACTAGAATATTATTAGATGATTTTTCTGTTGTCACTAGATTTGTATGACTTTCGTGTCAGGCACATGACCATTTTCGATTTGAAAACATTAACTTACAACAGAGTATCACATCTCTAGGAAGCCTTCATTACACTTCACCTTTATTCCTTATCAAGTTGGGCGTAATGTTCTTTTCCTGGCCTCATCTAATACTATAGATAGGTCTCAATTACTGATTATATCATATGATTTTCAATAACTTAATATATAAACCAATTAATGTCTTTGCCTGCTATTTTCTGTAAGCTTGTGAAAATTCTCACATTATGTCCTGATTTAGGTAGACATTCATAAAATAAGGGAAATATTATCATTCTAGGGCAAGGAGACTGCTTTATTTGTATTCCTGTTGCCTAACATCAGTACCTAGGGCAAAGAAAGCACTTGGAAAACTGTTTAATGAATGGGTTGAATGAGTTATTAATTAAAAAGAGGATATTATTTGACTCTATTTATGTCTGGGCTGGGTCTTTGTTGCTGCGGGCAGGCTTTCTCTAGCTGTGGTGATGGGGGCTGCCCTCTAGTTGTGGCTAGGCTTCTCACGCAGTGACTTCTCTTGTTGCAGAGCACAGGCTTCAGATGTGCAGGCTCTGCAGCTGTGCTGCCTGGGCTTTGTTGCTCCATGGCATGTGGGATCTTCCTGGACCACAGATCAAACCCATGTCCCCTTTCCTTCCAGGTGGATTCTTTACCACTGGGCTGCTAGGGAAGTCTCTACTTTTTTTTTGAAGGCTGTTTTGGGTATAGGTTAATTGTGTGGTGTCTAGACTCCAATTTTTTTCTTTTTTTTAAGATTTTTTTAAAATATTCAATTTTATATTGGATTATAGCCAATTATTAATGTTGTACCAGTTTCATTAGCAAAGGGACTCAGCCATACATATCCATGTATCCATTCTCCCCTAACTCCCCTCCTATCTAGAATGCCATGTAATATTTAGCAGAGTTCCCTGTGCTGTGCGGTAAATCCTTGTAGATTCAGTCAGTTAAGTTCAGTTGCTCAGTCACGTCTGACTCTGTGACCCCATGGACTACAGGACACCAGGCTTGTTGGTTATCTGTTTTAAATATAGCAGTGTATACATATTGCTCCCAACTCCCCAACTATCCCTTTATCCTTTCCCCCCATCCCTCAACCCTGGTAACCATAAGTTCATTATCTGAGTCTGTGAATCTAGACTCCAGTTTCTTGATGTGAAGCTTCATTTCTACCACTTATGAGCTCTACGTCTTTGCTCGTGTTACTTACTCTCTCCTGCTTCAGCTTTCTCATCTATAAGCTGGAAATAGCAATATAACCTCTCTCCTGTGTTGTTGTGGAGAACAAAACTGAATCATCCATGCAAAGTTTTAGCATAGCACCTGACTTGTACTAAGTATTCAACATACCATGGTCATTCCTGGTGACTTATTATTTTTTTTTTAATCAAAAGTCAGCTCACTATCATGTCACCATTAGTTTTGTCACACTTCTGAGTTATTACTTGCAAGTATCCATGAAGATATCATTTATACAAAGAGCCACTTTTTTGGTTTCCTACCCTGTGTCAAAGTGATGGGGCTAGAAAGATCAGATGTCTTAATGATCCTTAAGTTTCTCATAATCTAGTATACTGAGCCTAAAGCTGCCACCTGGGGAAGGATGTATATAGCTCAGTCACAAAGAGGGTCAGAGATTATCACTGAGGACTATTGCCTTTTCTGATACATGTTTATGGTGAAAGAACAAAACCCTTAATGAATGAAATAAGTTGTATCTAAGGAATGTTAGATACCAATCAAGGAGTCCAGTTTTGTGAGCAGAAAACCTTCCAGATCCTCAGTGTTCCTCTAGGCATCATTTCTGTCTGCAGATTGCTCTAGTTCAAAACAAACAAAAAATAAAACAAGAAATTCAGATTGTTGTGAGAACCTAAGAAAAAGTTCTATATTCATTAGCTTTGAGTTGGGTGAATAGGACTGCGAGTACCTGGAAGGGGAAACGAAGGCATTTGATGAGTGCCAAGGTCATTTGCTATGCAGAGAATAGGGCTAGGAGTTCCTGTTCTGGACTCTAACAGATAGGGGTTGAATGTCAGTTCTACTATTTAGTAGTTAGGTGATCTTGGACAGCCTTCCCCCTCTCTGTTTTAGTTTTCTTTTTGCTAAAATGTGAATGGTCCTTTTATAAACTTCATCAGGTGGCTGTGGGATGAAAGGAGATAACAAAGGGTTTCATAGTGCCTAGGACATAATAACAACTCAATAACATGAGCTTTCAATTAGAGTAGAGGTTCAATACAGAGAAAAACAAAGGACCATCAAGATTTTGTTTAGTTATCCAGAGGAAGAGCATGTGAATGAAGGTTGACCTCTTTCTAGTGGAAGAAAGATGAGCATCTTAGCCTCTAGCCTCAGGAACACTGATCCGTTTTCAAAAGCACCCCTGATTCTCTCAGACCAGGAGGTTTTCCATCATGAAGCCATCAGACTGAGATTCCGCCATCTGCCACTGCCCTCTTCCCTGTGCTCAGCCTCTGTGTGGTGCTTCTTCACACTGTGCAGTATAAGGAAGTTATCAATTGGCCAGGCAGCAGGGTCTTACTTGTACTGCTAAGCTTGCAGAGAGGAACTTGGGTTCAGTACATGTTGGAGCATTGAAAACAAAAACAAAATGATAAGTGCTGTCTAGATAGAGATTGAGGATACTTCTTCATAAAAAAAAAAATCTATGGTAGCAAATTGCCATGAGAGTCAGAATAGAACAATAATTAAAAGCACAGAATTGGAACTAAGTTTCAAGTTTGCTGTTTTGTAGCTATGAGACTTGGAGTATGTTACCTGACTCTCCTTAATTTCTTCATCTGTGAAATGGGAATAATGATGTGGACATCTCTGAGGTACTGGGGGTAATGAAAGGTTTCGCATATACCTTGGTAATGGTGACGTTAGGCAAGATGCCAAGTTCCTGCACTTCGATAGGTAACGTGTATCCTCTACTCTTGAGTTTCTTGGTGATCTATGCCTATATAAGGAAATTTTCCTTCCCAGGCATGTCCCCAAAGAATTTTTAACTCCAGATTCTAAAGGTACTGAGAGGACATCCCTAGTGACACAGTGATAGGAATCAGCCTGCCAATGCAGGGGACATGGGTTGACCCCTGGTCCAGGAAGATCCCACACACTGCAGAGCAACTAAGCCCGTTTGCCACAACTACTGAAGCCCACTCATGTTGGGGCCTGTGAGCTGCAAGTACTGAGCCTATGTGCCACAAATACTGAAGCCCATGTGCCCTAGACTCGCACTCCACAACTGCTGAAGCCTGTGTGCTTAAAGCCTATGCTCCAAAATAAGAGAAGCCACCGTAATGAGACACCTTCGCAGCACAACTAGAGAATAGCTCCTGTTTGCCGCAACTAGAGAAAGCCCACAGGCAGCAATGAAGAGCCAGTGCAACCAAAAATACGGTGTTATTTTCTGTCTAATGATAATTATCCATCCTAGGAGATCAAAATTGTGGGTGTCTTCATATTGTTCTATCCAACAGGAGAGTTAAAAGATCATTATCAGAAATTTTCATTAAAAGCCTCCAGTGATAATAGAGATCAGGGTAGGGAAATATTATTATAAATAAGCTTTTCCATGGCGATGGAGTGAGGATTCTGTTATGAGCTTGTTTTATTCATGATTACTTATCTCTGTCAGTTTTCTTTCATCACCTTTATGTTTTCTTTTTCTCTCACATTACAAAACAATTAAAGAATTTGGCAAGGAAATGGAGCCAGATGTAACAGTTTCCTCTTACATCCCTTAATAGAAGCAAACATGCTGTAATGTAATTTTTCTTCCCTCGGCCAGAACTGCTCCCTCCCCCAAATTCTCAGCTGTAGAGGAGTTACAAAACTCCTTGAAAGTGGAAAAACCCTTATTGTCAATGCAGTGTAATTAAATTTATATAATGTTGCATCAGCCGGCTGAAGAGGGAAATCTGGAAAGAAATCCTCCCATTTTTCAAAGTTACTTTGGGCTATACCCAGAAATCCTGCTAACTGCTGACATGAGTTTCCTTATGGGGGTGGCATAGATGCAACTGTGGGCTGTATTTATGCCATAATGGAGACTCATGGAATTCAGAGATTCAGAAAACAAAGTTTAACTGAATTTTTAATAAGGAAACATACCATGTAGTAATTATGAACATTGGCTCTGGAGTTAGACAGTTTTCTGACCAGTTTTGTCTTCTGCCTGTGGTTCTTTGGATGAAATTAGATGACTCAGTTGGTGTCCTTGATCTTTACTTTCCCCACCTGAAAAACAGATGTGGGATAATAAAAGTTCATAATTAATGAGATTGTTATTGTATTGAATTGGTTCAACGCATGTAAAGCTCTAACTCTAGCACAACATATATACTCAATAATGATAGCTGTTAGTTCAATTATTTATTAGCCATGAAGGCTCCACAGCAACCACATTAATTAGAATTCACTCCACGTGGAAGAGAGAAATGCATGGGAAAAACCAATCTTAATTTAGGATAAGATTGAATTAGAGAAAATGTAGACAGATGTTCCATGCAGGAACTCCCACTTGCATATAGAACACCATGTCCTTCTCTTCACAAGGGCTGATTCTTCTTCCACACTTTGGGCCTTTTTCTGAAGTCATTTCTCAACTCTGGCCCTGAGTTTTCCTCTGCTGCAAATAAGGAAGTCAGAATAGATGATCTTGGAGGACCATTCTGGGTCTGACTTTCTGAAGATTCTTCCAGGATTGGCTCAAGCCATGTTTAAGCTATTGTTAGAAATATTCATGCTTGCCTGAATATATAAAAACAAAGAATGGTTCTTCATTTGAAAGAAATTAACAAGCAAGAAAATAGCAAGAGACCATCTAAAATATATTCAACTTTATGTTTGTCCAATAAACAAAGCAGGGAAGCTCTTAGAAAGGTGCTTCCTGACTACTCAGGCTTGAATAATTTAGTTTTGATGGGTTAGAAACATAGGTCAGAACTGTTCCTGTTACAGTAGGGTCAGTATTGCCTATTTCTCTGAATGTACAATAAATCAACCTAATGGTACTGAATGGACTTAAGTGGTTTTCTCAGTGTCTAGGCAGGTTCCTCAAGTCGGCCCTTCCAGTGCAGATGCAATCCATAAATGGGCCAATTTTTGTTACATGTAACCTTATTTCTTTATTGATGTACTAAGATGTGGTCTTTTTTAAATTTATTTTTAATTGGAGAATAACTGCTTTACAGTGTTTTATTGGTTTCTGCCATATATGGACATGAATCAACTGTAGACATACATATGTCCCCTACCTCTCTGAAGGAACGGCATCCCACTCCAGTATTCTTGCCTGGAAAAGTCCATGGACAGAGGAGCCTGGCGGGCTATATCTGTGGGGTCACAAAGAATTGGACATGACTGGAGCAACTGTTGTTCGCTCCTAAGATGTGATCTTATGGAAAGAATGCTAAATTTAGAGTCAGGGACTTGGGTCTAAGTTCCAGGTCCCATATCCATCATCTTAGATGTTCCTTCAATTCTTGCACTGAATTTCAGCCATCTTCTCTTTAAAAATAGGGCCAGTATTAATCATATTAAAGGGTCAACAGGAAGATTAAATAAGAACTCATGCAGAGCCCCAAGCATGTATGTTGTACATGTCAGGCACTAGATATATAAATGACAATTTTCTTGCATTTAACAAATATCTCCTGAGCACTTGTTATGTGCCAGGCACTGTCTTAGCAACTTGAGATACATTAAAGACAGAAAGATCCCATACTTTGGGGGCTTAGTTTATAGTGGGAAGAAACAGACAATAAACATAAAATGCTGTACAACACAGGCAGATAGCCAATATTTTATAAAAACTGTAAACGGAGTATAACCTTTAAAAATTGTGAATCACTGTGTTGTACACTTGAAACTTATAAATTACCCTTACCTCGGTTTTTAAAAATTTAAAGAAAATTAAAAAATCCGATAAACATAGAAAGTCAGTAAATTATGTACCATGAGAAAAGGTAATCATTACTGTGAGAAAGAAAACTGGAGCCCAGTGTGCAGGACAGGAAGGGCCAGTGTGAGTGGAAGAGGCTATAGACTTAAATTGGTCCAGGGTAGGTTGGTGGTCAGGGTAGGTGTCCTGAAAAGTTGCCACTTGAGGACATGAAGGAGGTAAAGAAACTAGCTATGAGAACATTTGCTGGAGAAATTTCCAGGTTGAGGTGCCAGGGCCCTGAGGCAGTGACCAAGAACGGGGACAGCAGTAGAGATGAGATCAGACGGGTAATGGGGTCCAGACCCATGGAGGATTTTGCAGGCCATTGTAAAGGCTCTGGCATTTCCTCTTAGGCAAAGGAGGAGACAGTGAAAGATTTTGAGCAAAGGAAACACATCATCTAGCTTAGATTTTCAAAAGGACCACTTCAGTTGCTATTTTAGGATAGCAGTGGTGCAGAGGATGGGAGAGGTGAGGCTGAAGGCAGGGAGACCAGAGAGAGGCTGTTCAGAATTCCAAGGATGAGATAAGGGTGGTCTGGCCATAGATGGTACAAAGGGATCAGAATCTGAACATCATGCAAAAATCTTTCTTTCTACTGACCTTTAATTTCTTGGTTATAATAACAATATTTACCTAATTAACTTAAAGAGCTATTAACAAGAGGAATATAGTGATGACAGACAGTTTTATTAACACTGACTCTGATACAGGCACTGTGAAAACTACTCATCAGCCCTAGGAGATAGAAATAATTATTAACTGTTTTTGACAGATGATCTGAGGCACGGAGAGACCAAGTAATGTACCCAAAGTCTCACATTTCCAAAGTGTTACAGCTGGGAGTTCAGCATGTCGCATTTGACACTGAAGTTATGCTCTGAGAATGTGACCAGTGCCATGAGACTCTCAAAACTGTTCAAGAGACGTGCCACACTCAGTGTCTTCTATCTGGAATCTTTATCAAATAATAAGGAAGTTAAATATGATACTTAGTGGTAGAACTTTGTCCTCTGAGATGCTAGTCTGTTGAATGGTTAGTGAATTGATTTATTGGAAAATAAGGAAAGAAAAGAATGAACAGTTATATCAAAACACTTTGTTTTTTAATATGCTCTCACTGGTGGCTCAGACGGTAAAGCATCTGTATACAATGTGGGAGACCTGGGTTCAAGCCCTGGGTTGGGAAGATCCCCTGGAGAAGGAAATGGCAATCCACTCCAGTACTATTGCCTGGAAAATCCCATGGACAGAGTCCATAGGGTTGCAAAGAGTCAGACACGACTGAGCAAGTTCACTTCACAAGGTCATGGTGCGTTTTTAAAACATTTTTGATTGTGGTAAAGCACACTTAAAATAACCCACTTTTACATGTACAGTTCAGTGTATTCACATTTTTGTGCAACCATCTCTACCATCCATCTCCAGAGCTCTTTTCATCTTGAAAAACTAAAACTCTGTACCCACTAAGTCCTCATCCCTGTCTGCCCCTGACCTCTGGCACATCCCAATCAACTTTCTGGGTCTATGGAATTTAACTCTTGTAGGTAATTTATGTAAGTAGAATCATGCAGTATCTGTCTTTTTATGACTGGTTTAATTCATTAGACACAATGTCCTCAAAGTGTATCCATGTTGTAGCATATGTCCGAATTTAATTCCTTTTTTAAGGCTGAATAATATTCCATCATGTGTATATACCACATTCGGTTTATCCATTCATCTGTTGATAAATCAAACCATATTTTGAGAATCTTATAGCACATTAGCTGCTTGCATTTTAGAAATCACATCATTTCATATAAAGAAGAGGCTTAAAAGTAGAAAATTCCTTCTGAGCTCCTAGACCATAAAGAAAAAGATCTGAAGGCTCAGAGACTCAGAAACTGATTTGTCTAAATTAACAGGACAATCTCAGAGTTCACAGAGCATAAGTCTCTGTTGACATTTCTTCCATAGAATCATAAATGTGGAGTGTTTTTCACTGTATATTTTCATCTCATTTATTGTGTTTCATTTGTCTTAAATTAAGCTAATCATTTTGTTTGCACAACAATTTGCTTTTTGAGCTGTATTTGGGTTTTGTGAAAATTTAACTTTCCACAGTAAAGTAATAAATTTGTTCAAATATTAACCTTGGGGAAATGCTATTTGACAGTTCTTCAAAGAATGTATAAAACTAATTATAAGTGAAAGTCTTTCAATTTCAATAATTAAAGAAAAAACCTGCCAGTACTGGATTATTCTCTTTCAACTCATATCATAGATTCATCCGTCTTACAGTCCTGCATGTGCTTGCTGATCAAATTGCATGAATCAAAGAAGTGAAAACCTAATTTTGTTGGTGTTCTATTCAGACCGTATTTTTCAAAAATGTGCATAAAATTAATTTCATAAAACTGATAGATATCTGCCAAAATGAAGATATTTCTTGTGTTTACATCTGAAAGTCACTTACTTGGTTTATTTTACCTGTTTTAGATGTCATTCTATTTTATTATTGGAGTAAAATAACACCAGCTTTAAATGGCCAGGGTACAGTATTCAATAGAATAATCAAATGTCAAGATAAAAAAACTTACCCTAAAACTTTCCCAGCCCCCATTCTCAACCTAGGCTCAATCTGTGTGGTGGTCTGTGGTCCTCTAGCCTTTGCTTAAATGTCCTCTGTCCTGTGTCACCCACAGTATAGACATCTGTGCACTCCTGGCATAATAATATGTCCTTTTTACTAGTTTTACTTAATGTTTTCCTTTTACAATACTCCTTGCTTTTTTGATGCTTTAAAAGAGAAATTAATTTTATTCTAAGTGAAAACTAGTGTGATTTCCCATGGATAGAAGACAGATTTTTTAAAATACCTATAAACAGCAGGATAGTAAGCTTGAAGCCAACTCTGCCTTTGGTAAAAATGAAAATGTGAAAGTGCTACAGAGATATTGCTTTCATTGTGTGCTCAGAGTGAGATAGTATATCTAACATCCCAAAAGGTAGAAGCGAGTTGGCAGGCAGTGATTTTCTTATATGTAATGCCATGTTCTGTGACACCTAAAATCATCTTGAATACTACTGCATCCCAAACCTTGGGAAACAAGGACTCTTCCTCTCATTCCATTGTTTGGAACAGCTTGGCAGTTAGAAAGTTCTCCTCTCATCAGTTAGACATCTGTCTACATCAATGGATCACCCACAGATTGTCCTATTCTTCAGAGCCATCCAGGTAAATTCAGTCTCTCTTTCCATAACAGCCCTTTGTTTATGTTCAGATAGCTCTTACATTTAAACTAGCCTTCTCTGGACTAGATTGCCTCAGTTCTCTGCATCTTTTCTCATATGAAATAATTCTGTAGTAGTATTCACCCACTTTTGCTACCCCACTATTTTTACTGTATTTATTAGTTATGATTCTCCACAGAAATAAAACCAGGGGTGTGTGTGTGTGTGTGTGTGTGCACGCGCGCGTATGAGTGGATGGGTAGATGGATAGATGGATAGACACAAACATACATACATTCATAACATTAAGGAATTGGCTCAGGAGATTACGGAGACTGGCAAGTCCAAGATACACAACGTGGGCTGATAGGCTAGAGGTAAAAGTGCAGCTCAAGTCCAAAAGTCATCTGCTATAGAATTCTCTCTTGCTTGGGAATTCAGCCTTTTGTTTTAGGGACTTCAACTAATTAGATGAGGCATACCCACATTATACATGGTAATATGCTTTCTCAAATTTCACTGGTCTAAGCACCGATTTCTTCCAAAAACACTTGAAGCTGACACATAAAACTATCCACTGCCGTTAGTATTGGATCATGCCTTAAGTGCCATGATTAACAAAATAAGCTAGGAATTAGTCATTTTTCCAAAGCATGATATGAAGCCTATTGAAATGTGTGAACCTCTGAACATGACAAATTCAATATTCTCCTGAAGATTTTAACTAAGCAACCTGGAAATTTTGGTCAGTGAATGATAGGTGCTGGATGATGACAGTGCTATTATGATGATGGTGATTAGCCATGTTTACAATAGTGGCTAGTAATGGATTTGCAGTGGGCCCTGCTCTCACTGCTTTCCTCACATTATCTAATCTTTATAATAACCTATAGCATAGGGTCACTTTGGGGATGGAATTGAAACTCATGTAGTCTAGTTCCAGAGCCCTTATCATAGGCGTCTCTATCCCCAGTCACTATCCTTCACCCACTGAATCCGTGCAAGTGTTGTAGAATACACAGGGCAGCCAGAAAGTCTGGAAACATAAGTGACATATTTTAACACAGGCATCACCCGTTAACACCCATACTTGACTAAGCTAGGAATTTGCTCAGTGGCTCCACCATTCCACACCAGAGTGGTCAGGGTCTGCTTGACTGATCATCTCTAAACCTGCTTTGGACATGTGGACACATGCAGTGGATTGCCGTTGTGCCAGATATGAACCCTTCTGACATGCTAAAAATGCAGGCTTATTGCATAAAGAGACAATCATCTGAGTGCCAGAAAGTCTGGAAACATAAGTGACATGTTTTAACACAGGCATCACCCGTTAACACCCATACTTGACTAAGCTAGGAATTTGCTCAGTGGCTCCACCATTCCACACCAGAGTGGTCAGGGTCTGCTTGACTGATCATCTCTAAACCTGCTTTGGACATGTGGACACATGCAGTGGATTGCCGTTGTGCCAGATATGAACCCTTCTGACATGCTAAAAATGCAGGCTTATTGCATAAAGAGACAATCATCTGAGCCAATACATCATAGATACTATGCAGGCTTGAAAATTTGTTAATATACCACATTTATTGCAATTTCTCAGTTCATTGAACTATGCATTGCTAATGAGAAACACATTGAACATATCATATAATACATTGTGCATTGTCATATAATACTATTGGAGCCATTTTTATGTATATACAGCAAAGTTTACAGACTTTATGGCCATACTGTATTTTCCATCTTGGTTGTTCGCCTTTTCCTATCTCCGTTAATGTGGAGTCTAGACTGAACACAGTATTCCAGATGTTCTCTGACTATTTTGAACTGTGGTGTTGGAGAAGACTCTTGACAGTCCTGTGGACACAGAGAGATCCAACCAGTCAATCCTAAAGGAAATCAGTCCTGAACATTCATTGGAAGGACTGATGCTGAAGCTGAAACTCCAATACTTTGGCCACCTCATGCGAAGAACTAACTAATTTGAAAAGACCCTGATGCTGGGAAAGATTGAAGGCAAGAGGAGAAGAGCATGACAGAGGATGAGATGGTTGGATGGCATCACCAACTCAATGGACATGAGTTTGAGTAAGCTCTGGGAGTTGGTGATGGACAGGGAGGCCTGGCGTGCTGCGGTCCATGGGGTCACAAAGAGTTGGACACGACTGAGTGACTGAACTGAACTGAACTGACACATGGTAAAGCAAGGCCATCTTCCTGCTCTTCGTTCTTTTAGGTATTGATAATACCATCTAAACCATGTAGACTTCTCCGGCAATCAGTCCAGTGAACACAAAGCAATATGATTTTCATTCATATGACAGTCATTTTTCATATCTACCTTGTAAAATACTGTTTTAGAAACATTGGAGACACAGTGGCGAACAAAACAAAGTCCCTGCCCTCAGTGATCTTTTTTAGTAGGAGGAGGCAGGTTAAAAACACACACACACAGTCAAATAATATACATAGTACATGTTGTGTTGTGCCAAGGTTAATGGGGAAAAAAAGCATTCTGCTCTTTCTTTATAAACAGAGAATGAAGAAGTTACTGCATTAGCCAAGTGAATATCTAGAGGAGGTCATTCCAAAAGCAAGGCACAGGAAATGCAAATGTATCAGGAAGGGGAGACACTTGATTTATTTGAAGAAAAGGAAGTTAGTGTCCATAGAGTAGACATACAGTAGTGGCAAGGGCCTGGGAGGGAATAAAGATTGGATAGAGAGAGAGACCAGATCACAGAATCTTGTAGTAAGGAATTTGAGTACAAGACTAGTTGTGATAGCCACTGGAGGATTTTATCTTTTTTCCTCTCATGGGAATGACATAATCTGTGTTGAATTTAAAAAGGATTACTCTGACTGTTTGGGGGATAATAGACTTTAGGAGGGCAAGAATGGAAGCAGGGAAATCATTATGAACTACAACAGCTATTTTTATATGTCCAAGATAGGTTGGTTTTTAATTATCTGTCTACCTTGATTTATAATTTAATTGCATTGCAGTCAGAAAATGTGTTTTGTATGACACTGGTTATTTGAAATTCCTTTGTGAACTAGCACCACGTCAATTTTTGTAAACGCTTTAGTGTATTTGAAAATTATGGAGATCCTCAACTTGTTGGGTGCAGGGTCTACATGTCTGTTACTTCAAACTAGGTAAATATTATTCATTCAAATCTTGGATGTTATTTGGTCAGCAGTGTTTATAATTTTGTGATAGATTTTGTTAAAATCTCATCCTAGGGTTTGCTAAATTTACTTCATGCTTCTGATAACTTTTAATTAACGTTTTAAAGCTGCATTGATTATTAAGTGTCTAGTCATGATTTTACAGATTCTTGAGTTTTTATTTTATATGTAGTATCTGCTTAGACATTAATACCTTTTGCCTTAAATACTAGTTTTTGTCTAATACTAGCATTGATACACCAGTCTTCTCTTAGCAAGTATTTGCATAGCATATCTTCCTGCCATATCTTTCTTTTCAGCCTTTCCATGTGGTTTTATTTTAAATCTTTCATAAATAGCATATAGTTTGATATTTTATATATATAATGAATTTTTTTAAACTTGTACCATCTTGGTTTATATTCCTTCTCTATTATTCTCTTGGCTTCTTTTTATTATTATTATTTTTTAATTTCATCTTTTCTTCTGGTGGATGAATTTGTTTTTTCCTCTTCCCTCTCTTTCTCCTCTGCTGGCTTCAGGACCGTAGATTGTGTTTCAATTTGTTTAATGACCACTTTAATTTATAACATATATGCTGACTAAGTAATTGTATCTTCCCCTTACATGTAGTATAGTCATCGGTCTATTTTAACTATCTACTAAGCTTCCTAGCACACACTCCTCCTCTTCCCCATCCCCAGCACAAAAGCTGTTACTGAACTCAGCTTTGCCTTCTTATTGCTTGGAAGGCAGTACTCAAGAGATGAGTGCTGGTGAGAACAGAAAGGTTGCTTTATTCAGCAGGTCAGAAACCTGGGGAGAAGGAGGACTCATCTCCAAAAGCAATTCATAGGATTCTGTTTGAACATCAGAGTCTTTAGAGGTAGAATCATTTGGGCAGGGCATCGTAGTCTTTCTTATCTTCCACTGTGTACAGATTTTTCTTCTGATTGGTTGGTAGTGAGGTAACAGGGTAGTGTTCCAGGAATCTTCTCCTCAGCCTAAAGTTTCCTTCCTCCAGCTGGGTGAAGCCCTAGTTCCTCTAGAAGAACGCAGAGGTATTGTTATGTGTATTTCTAGAGGAACCAGGTCTCTGTCCCAAGGCTGCACTGTTGCTTCTTGATGCCTCTTCCTTTGTTTCTGCATTCCTTCCCTTCCTGGAGAAGCAAGTGTTTGAATCTGCCCTTTGGAACTCAGGAAGGCCAAGTAGGCTGAATGAAGCCTATTTCCTACAAACAAGAAATGAGGGATACAGAAAGGATTTGTACCAGGAGGGCCCCGCAGGGTCTTTGTTTTTGTTCAGTCACTAAGTCGTGTCTGACTATTTGTGACATCATGAGCTACATCACACCAGGCTTCCTTGTCCTTCACTGTCTTCCAGAGCGTGCTCAAACTCATGTCCATTGAGTTGGTGATGCCATCCAACCATCTCATCCTTTTCCGCCCCCTTCTTCTGTTCTCAGTCTTTCCCAGGATCAGGGTCTTTTCCAGTGAGTCAACTCTTTGCATCAGGTGGCTAAAGTGTTAGAGCTTCAGCTTCAGCATCAGTCCTGCCCATGAATATTCAGGGTTGATTTTCTTTAGGGCTGACTTGTTTGATCTCCTTGCAGTCCAAGGGACTCTCAAGAGTGTTCTCCAGGACCACAATTCAAAAGCATCAATTCTTCAGCTCTCAGCCTTCTTTATGGTTCAATTCTACATCCATATATGACTACTGGAAAAACCATAGTTTTGACTGTATGGACCTTTGTCAGCAAAGTGATGTCTCTGCTTTTTAATACACTGTCTAGGTTTGTTATAGCCCTTCTTCCAAGGAGCAAACATCTTTTAATTTTGTGGCTGCAGTTACCATCTGCAGTGATTTTGAGCCCAAGAAAACAAAATCTGTCATAGTTTCCACCTTTTCCTCTTCTATTTGCCATAAAGTGATGGGACCAGATACCATGATCTTAGTTTTTTGTATGTTGAGGCTTAAGCCAGATTTTTCAATCTGGATTTTTCAATCGTGCTGTGTTAAAACCTCCTAGCAGGAGAGTCTCTAGTTCACAGAGAACTCTTGAAGTCCCCTCTTCTTTGCCTGAGCTAAGTACACAGTCATTATGGCCCACTTCTAGACCTAACTGTCAACAGACCCCTGTCTGTAGCCAACACTCCACTTAGTGGTTCTTTTTCTAGACCATGCACACGGTTGTCCTTTTTTTTTTTTTTAATTGTGGGAAAATACACATAACAAAATTTACTTCTTGAATCAATTTAAAGTATACAATTCAGTGTCATTAAGTACCTTCACAATGTTATGTAACTATCAGCACCATCTAGTTCACAATTTCTTTTTTTTTTTTTAATTACTCTAAACAAAAACCCTGTATCCATTAAGCAGTCACTCCCTAGTACCCTCTCCCCCCACAGCCTGACAACCACTAATCAGTTTTCTGTCCCTATTCTGGATGTGTATCTTCTGGATGTCTTATAATAATGGAAGCATACAGTATGTGGCATTTTATGCCTGGCTTCTTTTACTGAGTATGTTTACAGGGTCCATCCTTGCTGTGGCATGTATCATCAGCATTCCATTCTTTTTCATGGCTGAAAGATATTTCGTTATATAAACATACACCTTTTTTTTTTTAACATTTATCTGTTGCAGGGCATCTGGGCTGTTTTTACCCTTTGGTTATTGTAAATAGTACTACAATGAACATTTGTGTATTTTTTTTTTTAATATTTGTTTTCATTCTTTTGGGTCTATACCACAGAGTAGAATTTCTGGATAATATGGTAATTATATGTTTAATTTATTGAGAGGCTGACGAACTGTTTTCCATAGTGGTTGTACCAATTTTCATTCCCACCAGCAATGTTTGAAGATTCTGATTCTCCACATCCTTGCCAACATTTGTTATTTTCTGATGATGGTGATGATGTTTGTCATTCTGGTGGATGTGATGAGTTGTATGTTTTCTGAGTCCACCTCTGACTTATTGTTTTCCTCTTCTTGTTGCTTTTGTTGCTGATGTTACTGTAACAGTGCTATAGGCTTGGAGCACAGGAGTGTATCAAAGCCTGTTCTTTGGTAATTATATGTTTAATTTATTGAGAGGCTGACGAACTGTTTTCCATAGTGGTTGTACCAATTTTCATTCCCACCAGCAATGTTTGAAGATTCTGATTCTCCACATCCTTGCCAACATTTGTTATTTTCTGATGATGGTGATGATGTTTGTCATTCTGGTGGATGTGATGAGTTGTATGTTTTCTGAGTCCACCTCTGACTTATTGTTTTCCTCTTCTTGTTGCTTTTGTTGCTGATGTTACTGTAACAGTGCTATAGGCTTGGAGCACAGGAGTGTATCAAAGCCTGTTCTGATCTCTCCATTTCAACTGGAACCTCATATCAATTCTGGCCATGTTCTTATAGTGGAAAGCTGAGTTAGCACCCACAAGCCAAAGTACCTGACCACATGATATTGTTACTTTTCTACAGAATGAAGAAGATATCTTTCTGAACTGCTGTAGACTTTTACCCGTTTAGTTGAAGTTTACTTTAGCTGATTTCCTCTTTAGACATCTCCCCTTTTCCAGCTTTATTTTCCAAGGATTAATGACAACTACAAAATCATTCCTCTTCTCCCCCTTTTGATTTGCCCATAAAATTAGAAATTTTTGTCTTGCCAAAAAAGAAATTAAGAACACACAAAAATACTTAAGTAACTTACATATTGCCTGTAACTTTAAATATTTAATGACATGTCATGTTATTTTATGACTATGTTTTTATATTTTATATTCATGATATTCCTGATAATTAACATGTTGTCTATTCACAATTATATATGGTTGTGAAAATAATGTGTGCTTATTTCTTTTTTCTTTTTTGAACAAGAAAATTAAAGTCACATATTATCTTCCATTTCTTAGGAGCTGTAAGGACCCAGGGAGCATAACATTAAGTCCCAGCACTATTTTAGATTACCAGCCTGGGTTCTAGGTCAGGTTCCATGTAACCTGGGGATATTACTGCTTAACCCTTCTGTAAATCTGATAATTAGATGCATACAAAATGCAAACAGTGCCTCAAGTGTGAAATATTTTGTTTGAATACTCCCTTTCCTTTTCTGCCTACCCTTCATAAAATACCTATCCAGGCAGACCTGTTCTAAGGTCCCATATGGAATTTGTGTTCATGTCCTCACTTTGAATCAACAGTTACATATCTCCATCCTCCACTTACCTAGTTCTCCATGGCAGCTGGTGAGGAAGGCTTACATGTAAGGAGCCTGAACCATGAGCCCTTCACACCCCTTTTTTTTGGTCAGAATGCCTTCCATGCCTCCTTGATCACTCCAGAGAGTCATCTACTTACCTAGACACAAATGCTATGCAGGACATTCTTGTCCTCTTGTATCAGTTACTGTTACTATATGCTGAGCTCTTCCTCTCTAATAGGCACTGTGCTGTATGTCTTGCGTGTGTTGACTTACTAGTTTCAGCAGCCTATCAGATGGGTACTAGTCTCCCTCCACTTAATAAATGAGGCAACTAAGACACAAAAATGGTTCAGTTGCCTGCATGCATTCACATCACTTGTGTCTAGAAGAGCCATGTTGTATGCTCAGCTCATCTGCCTAAAATTAGGCTCTTAAGCACCATGGAAAAGCAGAAATGTTTCACATCCTCGTAACTCTGCCAGTGTATTGGGACTGACAGAGCTTTCAACTGTCAATGTCAGTGACCTAATACTCTTTTAAATATATATGCATACATTTAAAGGTACAAAGTGAAAGTGAAGTCGCTCAGTCATGTCCAACTCTTTGCGACTCCATAGATTGTAGCCCACCAAGCTACTCTGTCCATGGAATTCTCCAGAGAAGAATACTGGAGTGGGTTGCCATTTCCTTCTACAGGGGATCTTCCCGACCCAGGGATTGGGACCAGGGATCAAACCCAGGTCTCCCGCATTATGGGCAGACACTAACCTCAAACATAATGCTAAATTCCTTACCTGTATTTTATTTAATCCTTCCAGTTCTGTAAGGAGTTACAGTTAACATGTCCACTTCACACATAGTTAGCCCCATTTTCCAAGTGAGAAACCCCAGACTGTGTGGTCTAGGGCCCCTAACTCAGAAATGTCCAAGCTGGGTCTCAGCCAAGGGCTGCATGGCTCCAAAGCCCAACACAACCTCAGCAGCACAGCACAAGGAAAGGCTCGCATGACCCAGAGTTAGGGGTTGGTTGGGTTGTTTCTGTATCGCTAGTACTGGTTTGTTAAGAGGCAAAGTCTCTATTGTATCCCTTAGCATTGGGCTGGGTCTATATCTTGCAAAACAAATCACATTGCAACACTCCCACACCATAAAGTGGGCCTAAGCAGCAACTGCCTCTCTCTCCGTGTCAGCAACGCCAGCCTCCACTTGCACTTGCTTCCGACTGCAAGGCTCATATCATCTTGACCCAGATTGTTCCTCAGAGATGCTTGCTGCCTCTCTCGCAAGCCGCGCGCCATTCTCTGAAAGGTCAAGATCCAGAGCTAAAGGCCTCATTGATGGAGGGAGGAAAGCATGCAAACTGAGCTGAGGAATGTGCGGGGGCCACACAGCCAGACTTGCGCTCTGAGGTCTGCGGGTGCTCATGGGTCACTGGAAGGAAGAGCCCTGTTTGCAAATATGCCCCAAAGGCAGGCGAGTTTGGCCTCTGAAGTTTCTGTAGCAAAGAACAGGAGTGACAGAGGTTTTATCTGTTGTTTCCTGTATTTCAGTTCAGTTCAGTCGCGCAGTCGTGTCCGACTCTTTGCGACCCCATGAATCGCAGTACGCGAGGCCTCCCTGTCCATCACCATCTCCTGGAGTTCACTCAGACTCACGTCCATTGAGTCCATGATGCCATCCAGCTATCTCATCCTCGGTCGTCCCTTTCTCCTCCTGCTCCCAATCCCTCCCAGCATCAGGGTCTTTTCCAATGAGGCAACTCTTCGCATAAGGTGGCCAAAGTACTGGAGCTTCAGTTTTAGCATCATTCGTTCCAAAGAAATCCCAGGGTTGATCTCCCTCAGAATGGACTGGTTGGATCGCCTTGCAGTCCAAGGGACTCTCAAGAGTCTTCTCCAACACCACAGTTTCAAAGCATCAATTCTTCTGCGCTCAGCCTTCTTCACAGTTCAACTCTCACATCCATACATGACCACAGGAAAAACCATAGCCTTGACTAGACGGACCTTAGTCGGCAAAGTAATGTCTCTGCTTTTGAATATACTATCTAGGTTGGTCATAACTTTTCTTCCAAGGAGTAAGCGCCTTTTAATTTCATGGCTGCAGTCACCATCTGCAGTGATTTTGGAGCCCAAAAAAACAAAGTCTGACACTGTTTCTACTGTTTCCCCATCTATTTCCCATGAAGTGATGGGGCCAGATGCCATGATCTTCGTTTTCTGAATGTTGAGCTTTAAGCCAACTTTTTCACTCTCCTCTTTCACTTTCAACAAGAGGCTTTTTAG
>SJXQ01011832.1:7322-76364 GCA_006408695.1 Aepyceros melampus | reverse complement strand
AACCTCATTCCATAGTTCATCAGGCACTCTATCTATCAGATCTAGACCCTTAAATCTATTTCTCACTTCCACTGTATAATCATAAGGGATTTGATTTAGGTCATACCTGAATGGTCTAGTGGTGTTGCCCACTTTCTTCAATTTAAGTCTGAATTTGGCAATCAGGAGTTCATGATCTGAGCCACAGTCAGCTCCTGGTCTTGTCTTTGTTGACTGTATAGAGCTTCTCCATCTTTGGCTGCAAAGAATATAATCAATCTGATTTCGGTGTTGACCATCTGGTGATGTCCATGTGTAGAGTCTTCTCTTGTGTTGTTGGAAGAGGGTGTTTGCTATGACCAGCGCATTTTCTTGGCAAATCTCTATTAGTCTTTGGCCTGCTTCATTCTGCATTCCAAGGCCAAATTTGCCTGTTACTCCAGGTGTTTCTTGACTTCCTACTTTTGCATTCCAGTCCCCTATAAAACAAACTTCCTTGAATAAAGCTTATCTTTATCTTGATGCCTATTGAGTTTTAATGCTATAGTACTGAAATCAGCTTGACCTCATGGGGAAAAGATAGTGCTGCCTCCCAGTAGCAAGGGATTTCACTGTTAATTGGCTTTTTCAGAACCCTGGTCATGTCTCCTTCCCCCTCTGTGAAGACTGCCCTAACTATGCCAGCTGATACCAAACTCTTCCCTTCATCACAGCTCTTATCCTTTCTGTTCAGGTTACATGTCCCACAGCAATAGGGACATATAGGGGGAAAGTGCTTATGTCTAGAGTCCCAAGTTCTCTCTCTGTCATTTACCAGCATGCAGGCCTGGGCAAGTTGTGCTTCACACCTAACCTCAGTCTTCATATCTATAAAATGTTGATAACACCTGTTCACTAGAACTATAAACATTAATCAGTCCAGTAGGCATTATTGAGAGTCTGTCATCTGTCAGCTTCTCTGCTAAAAACTCCTTTGTTGGTTTTTAAAGAGATAAAGCCAGAGATACCTAAGTCATTTAAAGTAATGTACCACTCTCTACATGGGTCCTCCCATGTTTTCTGTCAACATGTAGTTTCAGAAAAATAAAGTTATAGGATTAAGTAAATTTTAGAACTCCTGGGTACACAAAGCTAAACAAATTATGTTGATGTGGGACTTCTTAGACCTGATAATAGACTAACAAGTATTATGCAGCTAGAAGTTAGAAGTAACATTGAATTTACTGAACTTTCCCACCCCTACAAAATCTTTTTGTGCAGGTTTTTATTTTATTTTGAAGAATGGCTACTGACATATTATGGAAAATTTTCTGCAAAATACTAGGAAATGCCAAAAAGAAGGTTAAGTCAGTTACTGAAGCTGGCATCACGATATCTGCTGTACAAATGAAACAGTCACCTGAGATGATATTCAGAAGAGTGAACAGGAATCGTCAGGTGAACAGTCACAGTCTGTCTCCGATGTCACAATGGTTTTGGAGTCTTGCTTAAATTTTAAGGTTATCTTTCCAAATACAGCACAAGCTCTAGGTGGGCTCTTACACTGCTGTTACAGTTTCTAGCACTATGTTGGGCAACTAGAAGGGTAACCAAGACTGACCTTGATATCCCCAGTCAAGCAAGTATAACACGTCTTTTTTTTTTTTTTCTTTTTTCTGTATGCCCAGTCTTTGCAATAGCTGCACCCTCTCAGAATTGAGTCCAGGTTACAATATATCCCTTTGGACTCTTTGACTGGAATGTGCAAGAAATCATTCTCAGCCAAGGTATCCCATTTAACCCTCAGATCTGACCTTACCCCCCATAGAAGAAAATCACCAGCATTTCCTTTTCTCCTATGAAGGTAGCTGGTGACTCAGATGGTAAAGAGTCTGCCTGCAATGCGAGAGACCTGAATTTGATCCCCAGGTAGGGAAGATCCCCTGGAGAAGGAAATGACAACTGACTCCAGTATTTTTGCCTGGTAAATCCCATGGATGGAGGACCCTGGGGGGCTACAGTCCATAGGGTCACAAAAAGTCAGACACAACTGAGTGGCTTCAGTTTATGGAGATTCTCAGCCAAGGTATCCCATTTAACCCTCAGATCTGACCTTACCCCCCATAGAAGAAAATCACCAGCATTTCCTTTTCTCCTATGAAGGTAGCTGGTGACTCAGATGGTAAAGAGTCTGCCTGCAATGCGAGAGACCTGAATTTGATCCCCAGGTAGGGAAGATCCCCTGGAGAAGGAAATGACAACTGACTCCAGTATTTTTGCCTGGTAAATCCCATGGATGGAGGACCCTGGGGGGCTACAGTCCATAGGGTCACAAAAAGTCAGACACAACTGAGTGGCTTCAGTTTATGGAGATAGCTATATTTCAGGAACCTTGACAAGCAAATTTGAATTAACTCATAATTATATGTTTCTTGCTGACTTGTTTATTGTATAAGTAAGTAAGTAAGTAAAGGCACTCAGTCGTGTCTGACTCTTTGTGACCCCATGGACTGCAGCCCACCAGGCTCCTCAGTCCATGAGATTCTCCAAGCAAGAATACTGGAGTGGGTTGCCATTTCCTTCTCCAGGGGATCTTCCCAACCCAGGGATTGAACCCAGGTCTCCCACATTGGAGGCAGACACTTCAACTTCTGAGCCACCAGGGAAGTCTTAGAAACCCACCCCTCCATCATCTTCTGGACAGACTCACACGCATTCGCCACACCAGACTGGAAGAACCGCTGCCTTTTATCTTCCTAAGAAGTCTCTCTCAATTCTTTGTAACTGTCAAACTATGAGAAATTTGACTTGAGATGTTACCTTTAAGTGAACGATTGCATTATTATATGTCTGCCCTCTCATAGGATCCCAAGTGATGATTTCTAGAGAAAGTGGAAAGCAAAATTTAAGCTGCCAGAAAGAATCAACTTGAAAGTGCACAGATTTCTGTGTGAGTTTTGCCAGTTGAGATAGTTTAATTGTGAACATTTTCTAAAGGAGCTTTTAGTATTCATTGGGGATGTACAGTGCAACTTAAAGATAGAATGTAGAGTTGAAAGAAATGGCAACTTTGCACCTCAATTTACCAGATTCTGAAGAAATTCATACCTACTGTGCCCCAGCCTGAATCCTTAAGTCTTCAACCTTCCACCTACCAAACTCTCCCTTCAAGTATTCTCTCTCTTCCACACTGGTCTCTGGGTCAGTGAATGGCCTACTACCTCTCCAGTTGCCCAGAAACACAAGAGCCATCCTGGACTGTGCCCCTTCCTCGTTCTCAAGCCTAGACACTTATGAATTCTGAAATATACATTTACCCTCTCTGCTAATCTCCCCTATCCCAACCCCAGGTCTAGCTGCCATCTTCTCCCACCTGGATGTCTACAGTAGTTTCCCTCCTGGTTTCTCACATCAATCCTCACAAGGTAGCCAGAGGTTAAGGTGAAAATAGGCTCACATCACTCCCTTGCTTAAAATCCTTTGATGACTTCCCACTTCTAGAGAAAGTCTAATATCATTTAAGTGGCATCTAAGAGTAAAAAGGGAAGATGAATCTATCAGATATTTAGATGTACCATAAACCATAGAAATAGAAGAATATAGTATAGATGCCCAAAGAGACAGACAATAAAATAAACTGGAAGGTTCTGGCACAGACTTATATATATTTGGGATAAAGATAACACCACCTATTAGAAGGGAAAATAATCTGTTGGTAGACAATGTTAAGGAAAATGGTTCTATTTGAATTCCCACCTCAACTATTTACCAAAGATGATTCCATGGGCAATGAGGACTTAGTATGAGAAATGACACCCAAATATGGGTAGACTAGAATACAATAATTCCCCTGTGTATGAACAAATTCTGTTCTAGGAACACATTCATAAGTCCAACAAAGTTAGCCTAGGTACCCAACTAACACAATCAGCTATATAGTATATACTAGGTTCATAATACTTTTCACACATGTAAAACATGTGAAATAAAAAACAAACACAAAAAATAAAACATTTTTAATCTTGCAGTATAGTTCCTTGATAAGTACAGTAATAGAGTACAACAACTGGCATACGGGGCTCGCATCAAGTGAACAGGCAAGAATTATTGACTGAAAATAAAAAAGAATTATTGACTAGAGGAGGTGGGAGATGGTAGAGTGGAAGGATCGTCAGTAATGGAAGATGGAGGGCAGGCTGCAGTTTCACTCTTGGCTTACATAATTGGCAGCTTCCCTGGTGGCTCAGAGGTTAAAGCATCTGCCTGCAATGCAGGAGACCTGAGTTCGATCCCTGGGTCAGGAAGATCACCTGGAGAAGGAAATGGCAACTCACTCCAGTATTCTTGCCTGGAGAATCCCATGGATGGAAGAGTCTGGTCGGACATGACTGAGCGACTTCACTTTCACTTTACTTTACATAATTGAACAGGCAAAACTACATTCATTTCTTTGAAAGTTTACAGGTTGAAGGTTCTTATGCAAGGGAATTACTGTGTAGAAAAAGAACTAAGGCAGGGAAAGATTTATTTGTAAAACTCCAAAGAACCATCCTTAAGGAAAAACAAATGAGTTTTCTTACATTACAATCAAACCTCCCTATTGGTCAGAGGACAGCATGGACAGAGTTAGCAAAACCGATGGCAGACTTGGGGGACATTTTTCCCTCTCTCCCTTGATCTTTAATCTCCTTCCATGTTGGCCTTTCTCTCTGTCTCTTAAAAAGGCCAAGCTCCCGCCTGCCTAAGGGCCAGCACACCTGCCATCACTCTGTGGAAAGTTCTTTCTCATCGGGTTTATTTAGCTAATTCCCATTCACTCCTATGATCTCAACCACAGTGTCTTGCCTTTAGGAAGACCTTCACTGACTGCCCAGATTAGGGTAGGTTTCTCCTGCATATGTGCTCAGTTCAACTTCTACTTCCTGTTTATTGTACTTGTTGCAATTGCAATTATATAATCGTTTAAGGAACTCTTCATTTCATGTCCATCCTCACCACTGGGGGTTGTAAACCTCCAGGAGAGCAGTACTATGCTCAGAACTTGGCACAGTGCTTTATGTCTAGAAGATAACCTTTGAAATGTTCATGAAATGAACAAATGCTGATTAAAAGAAGCTATATTCCATACATATGCCAGATGGATGATACAAGCCCAGGGAAAATCACAGGCACAATTTAACCTTTATGTCAACAAAAATTGAGGGTAACGATGCACGCCTCTGCTTCTCCCTGTCATCTAGAGTCTCAGCGTTCAGCTCTCATTTGTACCGCATGAGGTTCCTTGCACTCCAGTAGGTGGTGAACAAGTATTTGTTGATTACAGGTCTATACTGCCTCCTCCCACCCCTCTGTTTCCTGTGTTTATCACATCAGCCATGCTTACTGGCTTGCCTTTTGAAAACTCTGACAGCTGATGTCAACCTTCATTTAATTGCTTCTTTTGTTGACAACTCTCACTCTCTGTTGACTCTTAATTTGATCTGAGCATTCAGTTATTCAGCAAATATTTATTCAAAGGCTGGTGGATGCCAGGAATGTAACAAGCACTGGGAAAGCTGGCGGTCCACTTTCAGTTTTGATATGCTAACATGATACCTCAAAAGAATTGTTGAACAGAGCAGTTCAATTTACTTACATATCCAGAGAGACCTAAATGCACCCAAATTTGGGCACATCATGGAGAGTATCTGAACAGGAATGTGGTGATGGAAAAACTGGACCAGCTCCCAGCTTAGTGTGAGTAAGTGCTTCACAGTATAGCTTCATTATTCATGACTGGAAAATGTTTTCAAAACAATAGAAATACACAAAAGCATCGTTATAAAAAGATATTCCCAAGGTAAAATAGAAATGACCATACAATAATATTGTTCCTACATATTTGTCATGTTTTTAAAGGGCTTCCTTACTAGCTCAGTTGATAAGAATCCACCTGCCATGCAGGAGACCTGGGTTAGATCCACAGGTTGGGAAGATCCCCAGAAAAAAATGGCAACCTACTCCAGTGTTGTTGCCAGTGAAATTCCATGGACAGAGGAGCTGGTAGGCTACAGTTCATGAAGATCAACTCAAAGATAAATAAAACATCCTAACTTAAAATATTAATGATAATGAAAACATTTGATGCTTGCTAAAGTTATACTTTATACTTTGGAGAAGGAAATGGCAACCCACTCCAGTGTGCTTGCCTGGAAAATCCCAGGGACGGGGGAGCCTGGTGGGCTGCCATCTCTGGGGTCGCACAGAGTCGGACACGACGGAAGTGACTTAGCAGCAGTAGCAAAGTTATACTTACAAACTACCTTTTGATATGATTTTAATGGCAAATCTAAGTTTGTGTGAGTTTGCTTATTCTTAGTCACATCAAGAGTTAGTATTTCTTAAAAATACATTCAGACATAAGGAACTCCCTTGCGGTTGCCAAGAGAGTTGGGGGATGATGGATTGGTAGTTTAGGATTAGCAGATGGAAACGTGTATATAAAATGGATAAACAAAAAAAACATGGTCCTATGTATAGCATAGGGAACTATATTCAATATCCTGTGATAAATCACAATGAAAAAATATAAAAAAGAATGCAGGTATATATATACCTGAATCATTTTGTTGTACAGCAGAAGTTAATAGAACATTGTAAGTCAACTATACTTGAATTTTTTTTAAAAGCATTATTTAGTGAACATTGATCAGAATAGCCAGTACATTGTGATTCCTACCACAAAAGAAGCCAGCGACTTCTGACTACCCTATGTTCTGTAACCTGACCGGGGAGAATGAGAGCATATAAAGACAAAAGGCTTCCCTTAGGACCAGCTGGTAAAGAATCTGCCTGCAATGCAGGAGACCTGGACTCCATCCCTGTGTTGGGAAGATCCCAGGAGAAGGGAAAGGCTACCCACTCCAGTATTCTGGCCTGGAGAATTCCATGGACTGTATAGAACACGGGGTTGCAAAGAGTTGGACATGACTGAGCAATTTTCACTTCAGAAAGACAAAAGAAATGTAAATTTAAAAAAAAGAGAGACTGTATGTAAAGAGCCCTGGGTAGAAAATTGGCTGTGAGAGACCCCCTCCACTATTGTTTTCTCTAATATCACCAAGATAAAATCCTGTGGACATGTTTGTTTAGGGGAGAATTTTCAAATAACAAGATCTACTTCAGAGTGAAATCACATGTCCATAATGTGTTAAGCATTCTGCCTTCTCAGAGATGAGTGCCCTTCCGAGGTCTCTTCCTGAAGTTCTGGATCTTGGAATTTGGTAGCCTAATATAGCATACCAAAAGACTACTTAAATTTTTAAATAGTTTTATATATACAGATGGAGAAGGCGATGGCACCCCACTCCAGTACTCTTGCCTGGAAAATCCCATGGACAGAGGAGCCTGGTGGGCTGCAGTCCATGGGGTCGGTAAGAGTTGGACAGGGATGAGAGACTTCACTTTCACTTTTCTCTTTCATGCATTGGAGAAGGAAATGGCAACCCACTTCAGTATTCTTGCCTGGAGAATCCCAGGAACAGGGAAGCCTGGTGGGCTGCTATGGGGTCTATGGCATTCCGGAGTTGTACAACACTGAAGCAACTTAGCTGCAGCATATATACAGAAAGATTGTAAAGATTGTGCAGAGCATTCTTGTATACCCCGTAGTCAATCTCCCCCATTACTAGTGTTTAACATTAACATGGTACTTTTGTCACAGTTAATGAACCAATATTGATACATTGTTACTAGATTAAAATAAATCATTTTTTCAGATACCTTTTATTTTTGTGTAATGTCCTGTTTATATCCAAGGTTCTCATCCAGGATACTACATTTTGTTTGCCATGCTTCTTTAGATTCTTTATGGCTATGGCAGTTTCTCAGACTTACCTTGGTTTCACTGCCCTTACCATTTTGAGGAGTACTGCTCAGGTGTCTGCAAAACGATCCTCAATTAAGATTTGTCTGATGTTTTTCTCATGATCAGATGAGCGGAATGAGTTTTGAAGAGGAAGACTACCAAGATAAGTTCAGTTCAGTTCAGTTGCTCAGTCTTCTCCAACTCTTTGAGACCCCATGAACCACAGCACACCAGGCCTCCCTGTCCATCACCAACTCCTGGAATTTACCCAAACCCATGTCCATTGAGTCAGTGATGCTATCCAACCACCTCATCCTCTATCACCCCCTTTTCTTCCTGCCCTCAATCTTTCCCAGCATCAAGGTCTTTTCAAATGAGTCAACTCTTCATGTCAGGTGGCTAAAGTATTGGAGTTTCAGCTTCAACATCAGTCCTTCCAATGAACACCCAGGACTGATCTCCTTTAGGATAGACTGGTTGGATCTCCTTGTAGTCCAAGGGACTCTCAAGAGTCTTCACACCACAGTTCAAAGCATCAATTCGTCGGTGCTCAGCTTTCTTTATAGACCAACTCTCACATCCATACATAACTACTGGAAAAACCATAACCTTGACTAGAGAGACCTTTGTGGATAAAGTAATGTCTCTGCTTTTGAATATGCTATCTAGGTTGGTCAGAGCTTTTCTTCCAAGGAGTAAATATCTTTTAATTTCATGGCTGCAATTACCATCTTCAGTGAGCTCAAAAAATAAATAAATAAAGTCAGCCACTGTTTCCCCATCTTTTTGCCATGAAGTAATGGGACCGGATGCCATGATCTTAGTTTTCTGAATGTTGAGCTTTAATCCAACTTTTTCACTCTCCTCTTTCACTTTCATCAAGAAGCTTTGTAGTTCCTCTTTACTTTCTGCCCTAAAGGTGATGTCATCTGCATATCTGAGGTTATTGATATTTCTCCCAGCAATCTTGATTCCAGCTTGTGCTTCTTCCAGCCCAGCCTTTCTCATGATGGACTCTGCATATAGCTTAAATAAGCAGGGTGA
Organism: Aepyceros melampus; assembly: GCA_006408695.1. Lineage (NCBI taxonomy): Eukaryota > Metazoa > Chordata > Mammalia > Artiodactyla > Bovidae > Aepyceros > Aepyceros melampus. Next base: position 67,516 of record SJXQ01011832.1, on the reverse strand, counting down.
TAATATACAGCCTGATGTACTTCTTTTCCTATTTGGATAGTATCCTGAGGTAAAGTACCCCTCATATCAACATGACTTACCACTGTTGAAGTTGATCTTGATCCCCTGGATGAAATGATGTTTGTCAGTTTTCTCCTCTATGACATTTCTGTCCCCTCTTCCATGCTGTGCTCTTTGTATCTATGTTTAAGGAGCAGAGTATTAACTGAAAAATGTTTGGAATTCTTCTACATAGGAGAGTTGTTTGTTTGTTTTTTTTTTCTCCATTTATTTCTTTAATCATTTATTTATATCAGAACTAGACTCACAGATATTTATTTTATTATGCCTTGGGTAATAATTAAATGCTGCAATGTTTATTTTGTTGTTCACAGTGGGCTTCACAGCTTGGCCATTGGGAGCTTTCTCAGTTTGTCTCCTGTGTTCCTTTGACACGATCCCCCATAATTGTGAGGTGTTTTTCTGGGTTTTGTTTGTTTGTTTCTGAGCACTTCTTTCCTTCTGACCTGTAAGATGTTCCAGGCTCATCTTTCATATTTCTTGCCCATGTCCTTAAATTGGCTGTTTTCTAAGAAAACTTCCTTCTGTAGGTTTTGTTTGTTTGTTTTAGTTTACATACCATTTTGATAGCTGCTGTGCTAGGCCCTTGGCATATACAATCTTTTTTAATCCTCATATCAGCAGCATTAGGTAGCCTTTAATTTCATTTCATAAATATAAAAAGTGAGTCTCAAAAAGGATTTACCCAGTGCTACACAGTTAATAAAAGAGTTAGGATTCAAGCAAAATCTGACTCCAGAGCTTGCACTCTGAACCATTACCCACAGGCCAGGCTCCCCTGTGTTCTAAGTCAACATTAGGTGGAAGCTCTGCTATTGTAAACTGCTGTGCCACTTTGTTAGCAGAGAAGGCAAAAGCCAGCCCAGTTCTCCTCTGGGAAGATGCTGCAGGATGCCAGCCACACTGATCCTTTCCTTCTCTGAACCTCATTCCCACTGAGAGTTGAAAACCTTCCCCGAATATGGAAATTCTTTATGTGTTTTCTTGGGGTTTTCTCTGTTTATCTGCATTCCCAGATCAGATTGTTAGTTCCTCTGAGAGCAAAGGAAACACACTACCAGGTAGGATTATGAAGATAAATAACTTCAGAACAGACTGTGTTGATGCAGCTGGCATCAAAAGCAAGTATTAAAATCTGTGCTCTTCATACCTGCGCAGCATAGATCTCCATGGAAGGGCTGCTGCATTATTGTCATGGTTATTTTCCACTTCCTGACGAACTAGGAGCTTTTCCTTTCCTATTGTCCAGGGCCAGTTCAGTTCAGTCGCTCAGNTTTAAGTGTGAATTTGGTAATAAGGAGTTCATGATCTGAGCCACAGTCAGCTCCCAATCTTGTTTTTGTTGACTGCATAGAGCTTCTCCATCTTTGACTGCAAAGAATATAATCAATCTGATTTTGGTGTTGACCATCTGGTGATGTCCATGTGTAGAGTCTTCTCTTTTGTTGTTGGAGGAGGGTGTTTGCTATGACCAGTGCCTTCTCTTGGCAAAACTCTATTAGCCTTTGCCCTGCTTCATTCCGTATTCCAAGGCCAAATTTGCCTTTTACTCTAGGTGTTTCTTGACTTCCTACTTTTGCATTCCAGTTCCCTATAATGAAAAGGACATCTTTTTTGGTTTTTAGTTCTAAAAGGTCTTATAGGTCTTCAAAGAACCATTCAGCTTCAGCTTCTTCAGCATTACTAGTTGGGGCATAGACTTCGATTACTGTGATATTGAATGGTTTGCCTTGGAAACTAACAGAGATCATTCTGTCATTTTTGAGATTGAATTCAAGTACTGCATTTTGGACTCTCTTGTTGACCATGATGGCTACTCCATTTCTTCTGAAGGATTCCTGCCCGCAGTAGTAGATATAATGGTCATCTGAGTTAAATTCACCCATTCCAGTCTATTTTAGTTCACTGATTCCTAGAATGTCAACGTTCACTCTTTCCATCTCCTGTCTGACCACTTCCAATTTGCCTTGATTCATGGACCTAACATTCCAGGTTCCTATGCAATATTGCTCTTTACAGCATCTGACAAGGACAGTATATAGTATGTTCTAGACACTCAGTATACATAAGATGCTTAAGAGAAATTCTTGGGTCCTGGACTAGACACCATTTGCTCTTGACTTACACAGTTTAACCTGCTTTTTCCAGTTAAGAAAGCAGAAGTAAGAAATGGCCCTAGAGATAGACTGATAGCAGTGAGAAATGATAAGCCTCTGCTTCATTCAGAAACCTCACTCAAAGAGACAGTAAGAGGATAAAACTAAAAAGGAGTAAGCTCACATTGTCACAGAGAGAGGAAGAAAAATGATGGAAAGGGATGATAAACAGAGAGATGGGACTAACCAGGCAGAGCTGGGATCTACAAACATGCAGTGAAAGAGAATAAATAAATCAAGAAGAAGATCCATGATACAGAGCCTGGAAAGTCTCAGGAGCTAGATATCCCTGAAGACTTGAGAGTCACTGTCCAGAATCAGTAGAACAGGTTTACTTTTCCACAAAGCACTTGAGGTGCAGTGCCCAGAGCCCACAGTAGTCACAATGCACTCTGGAGTGAGGCTGACAAAAGGCACTGGTTGGAAAATCTGCATAAAGACCAACTGAACTCAACATCTATACTCAGATCCCACCCCCAACTGACCCAGCTAGGAAGTAACCTCTGCAGCCTAGCAAAAGATAGGAAGATTGTTATCTAGAATGTTAAGCCATTCAGAAGGATTAAAAAGTCTTCTCTAAATAGAAAAGAGACAAGAATATATAGGAAAGAGAAAAATCACAAATGGAAAATAAACCACTTAAGCCAGCACATAGAGTAAATTTTTGTGTGTGTGAAAGTGATGACAACTGCAATGAAGAGCAAAAGGATGAATATTAACTTGTAAATGAGGAGATCAAAATCATAAAACGTTGGGGAGGGGAGTAAGAAAATGAGGATTTTTTTTTGGAATTTGCGCCTATATGACCACCCATATGATTACCAGTGTAAAGCAAGTAAATATAATAAAGGTTTAACATACTTGAAAACAGGGTAATCACAAATGAGGAAACATTCAGTAGATTTACAAACCCAAAAGGAAGAGAATTCAAACATAATTCAAAAGAAAGCCATCAAGCCACAAAAGGAAAAACTGAAAGAAAGGAACAAAGAAAAAATACAAAATCAACTAGAAAACAGGATTTTAAATGGCATTAAATACATACCTGTCAATAATTACCTTAAATGTCAATGGACTAGCTGCTCCAATCAAAAGACATAGAGTGGCAGATTGTATAACAGTATGCTGCCTACAAAGGAAAACTCCAATTCAAATGATACATGCACCCCAGTGTTCATAGCAGCACTATTCACAAAGCCAAGACATGGAAGCGATATAAATGTTCATGGACAGATGAATGGATAAAGAAGATGTGGTACATAACACAATGGAATACTTCTCAGACATTTAAATAATGAAATAATGTAATCTATAGCAACATGGATGGACCTAGAGATTATCACACTAAATGAAGTAAGTCAACAAAAGACAGATACGTGCCACATGATATCCCTTATATGTGAAATCTAACATATGCAAATTAACTTATTTATGAAACAGAAACAGACTTCCAGACATAGGAAAAAACAAAACAAAACAAAACTTGTGGTTACCAAAGGGGAAAGAAAGGAGGAATAAATTAGGAGTTTGAGATTATCAGATACATACTATATATATATATATATATATATATAAAATAAACAACAAGGTCCTACTATATAGCACAGGAAATTATAGAGTTGACTCATTGGAAAAGACTCTGATGCTGGGAGGGATTGGGGGCAGGAGGAGAAGGGGACGACCGAGGATGAGACGGCCGGATGGCATCACGGACTCAATGGACGTGCGTCTGAGTGAACTCCGGGAGTTGGTGATGGACAGGGAGGCCTGGCATACTGTGATTCATGGGGTCGCAAAGAGTCAGACACGACTGAGTGACTGAACTGAACTGATTTTGTAATAAACTATAATGGAAAAGAATATGAAAAAGAATATACATATAGAAAATTGAATCACTTTGCCATATGCCAGAAACTAACACAACATTGTAAATTTACTATGTTTCAATTAAAAATAAAAGTTAAACCAGAATAACTCTAGGCTCTGGTTGTGAGACATAGAATGAAATCACTGAAAGCAGGTTTGGAGGAAAGTCTGTCTAGTGAATAGCAACATATCCAGCCCTCTCCCCCTCTAACATCAGAACTGATTTCTCAGGTTATATCTACCACCTGCCTGGCAGGAATTTAGAGAATCCCTCTTTGATGAAACTAACCTACAGGTACTGACTGCCCACAGATATTGACATTTGGAGGTTCTCCATTGAATTAGCCATTTCAGCACTACAGTACACTATGGCAGGGTTTGCCCTTCCAGAAACAGAAAGCTTCCAAAGTGCTTTTTTTTCCCCTATAAGAGAGAATGAAAGTGTTAGTCACTCAGTCAGTGTCCAACTCTTTGTGACCCTATGGGCTGTAGCTGGCCAGTTTCCTCTGTTCATAGAATTCTCCAGGGAAGAATACTGGAGTGGGAGGCCAGTATTCCCTTCTCCAGGGAATGCTCCCAACCCAGGGATCGAACCCAGGTATCCTGCATTGCAGGCAAATTCCTTACCATCTGAGCCACCAGGGAAGCCCCAAAGAGAGGATAGTGTATCAATCAAACAAAGAAGGGATGGTGTAAAAGGAAGGTTCAGAGAATAAGAAAAAGCTTTTGAAAATTACAGGTATGGAATTTTTTTTTTAAATCAGCAGAAATATTGGAACTTTAAAGCTGAGGTTATTTGCTAGAAAATAAAACCTAAAGAAAAGGATTCAACATTAGGAGGAAAAAGAAAGCATTTTTCTTACATGAAGGATTCATCTAGTCTACAAAAAGAAAAAAATAGCCAGAAAGGGAAAGGAAATGTAATTAAAGAGCTTGATTTCATTTAGCTGTGGACAGTATACACATAACCTTAATAATGTAGATTCTGAATATTGATTTGACCAAAATTATATGCAAGAGTCCATACCATTGCAGAAATTCAGTGGCTAACATCTAAAGCCAATCAATCAAGAGCGAGGCCAGAGCATATTTTGGGCCACAGGGAGGGAAGTACCTGAAGGAGAATCCTGGCAAGTTGAAAGCTCTTGTGATGGTAAGAGATGTGAACCACTGCTCTTCAATATAAGCTTTGGAGTTTATATAGACTGTCTTCATATAAGAACAGATAATTTCAAAATGCCAGCATGATGGATCCATTAAGTGTTCAAATAGCTACCTGCATACAGTAACCCCTGGAAAACATTGTGGGGCAAATAATGTTTATTGAGTGGTCCTGAGTCATCAGGAAAAGGTGTGATTCTGTTCTGCTTGTTGTGCTCTAGAGAAGCAAATTAATGGGGGCTCTTATCCATCCAAATGCTAGAGGCTTTAGTTGTTTGAGAGAGTCCTGATGTGGACTGTCCTGCTGTCCTGAAGTGGGGGAGATTTTACGTGCCTTCTTCCTCATGTCCCACACAGCTCAGCCTGTGTCCAGGAGAATCTGGGCTGATTGGCCACTGACTGACTTGCCCAGGTCCAGATCTCTGATAGTCCACAGCAGTTTTGGGTCTTCCAGACTCCTTTCCAGTAGGTGAGGCTAAGCCTCCCCCTGGTCTCCCACAAGCCCCTTGTCCTTGGATGGTTGCCTTGAGGTTAGTTAGGGAAATTCACTGGCCCCAGAGCAGGCTTTCCTGCAGCAGAAATTAACCTCCCCAGCCCCAGGGACTACAGTGGGGAGTGGGAGGGAGAAAGGAAATAGAAGCAGCTAAGTGGGCAGAATTTAGTGTCTCCTCAGACATGGAAGTGTTTCCCCTCCTCATTCTGATACCACAGAGACCCCAGGGGTGCTTTTCTTGGCTGCTTTTCCCTGGTTTAACCTCACTCAGCCAACCCAGAGAACAAATATGATGGCACTGACCCAGCTGTCAGGGGAGGCACTTCAGAGTTTGTTAGCTGGTGGTTCCTGCTGTTTTCCCAGCAACCTTTCTGTTATCAGGTATTTGGGAGGATCACAGCAAGGTGTCCCAGGCTAGAATGAGGCTTTTTGTTTAAATCCTTATGTAGCAAAGACGGTTTGCCAGCGTGTTAGCATAACAGATCAATTAATGCTAAGGTATTATATTTTGACATAGCAATAAAAGGGAATGGCTGGCTGTATTTTATCTTTCGCTGTAAACTTTGATCAAAGCTGTTAGGAGATTTTTTTTCCTCCTCAGTAGAATTTTGTGAATATTAAGGGCAGGCGGGTACATTTGAAAATACTAACGTTTGAAAGATAATAGTGGAAAACTTGCAACTATAGGGAGATCCTTTGAAATCTGGAAACAGAATAGTGGATGTAGAAGATACCCAAAACTTAGTTACACAGGTGGATTGTAAGGATGAGGATATACAAAGAAAGGTCATCTTCCCCACCCTCCATTCTTTCTTCCTCCCCCAACCCCCTCCTCCTCCTGCCTCTGTCACTAAACTTCCCTGTCCACCCTGTCCGCCACCCTACCAACTATAGGGGACTTACTGTGTGCGTGGAACATAAAAGGTTAATTACATATAGAATTTAATAGTTGTAATCAGATGTGTCTTTTAATAATAATAATATGTGCGACATCACATATCAAGAAACTTGAGACTTAGAACCCTTAACTCACTCAGTCAGCCAACTGGAATGCAGTAGAGATTGGAAACTAGGTAGCTTGACTCCGGGGCTTCCACTGTGTGCTTGGCTCATAGAAAGGGCTCAGTTATGTCAGCCTCAGCTGCTGCTGCTGCTGCTGCTATCTGTGTTGCAGAGAATGAACCACAGAGCAGTTAGGTTGCTCAGAAGCACACACTGGTCAGTGACTGTGGAGCTTATCCAGCTCTCTGATTCTGGGTCACCCCTCTCTCTGCAGCGTCGGGTTGCTCAATATATGAAGAGTTACTACATTAACTTCTGGAAACCTATATCCCCCTTGCAGTTTCCAAGTTCTGAATTCTCACATTGCTTGAACTTAAAAAGCTTACCTTTTAAGTTTTCAGTAGAAGAGTTAAGCACTGCCAGAAGCAATGGCAAAGACAAACAATTATTGGTTAATATTTGTTTTCTAACAGACAGGGGAAAAAAGAACTATGTCAACTTTAGATTCAGTATATTTCTTCTTCCCTGTTCCAATAAAAAAATAGAACAAAAAAATATTTTTTATTCACCAGGCAAAATTTTAATTTTAAGCTATTAATGGAGGATGGGGGTCAGTGACTCCGTGGTTGCCTGGATGTGGCAGTTCTCTCTTCCCTCAACATGAGGACAGGAGCCCTCACTCAAGGTTAGCTGTTTCCTCAGGGCTTGAGTGAGTCGTCCATCCATTTCAGCAGTTAACTTTGGCCGAGGGGGCCCTTGGCGCTAACCAGCAGTGTGTGGACACTGCCTGGGTGGTGGCCGCCCCACGCCCCGCTCCGCCTCTTGCAAAAACAACTCAGACCTCGACCTGAGCTGCAGTCAGCACAGCCTTGCCTCTTTACCATCTCCAGGCACAGGGCTGGGCCCACGAATCGCCAGTTTTAGAAGGAAAAAGAGATGAGAGAGTCCATAATCTTCCTTGTCTTTTTTTTGTTCCAACTTGGGAAAATCCTATCCTACCTTGGGAAATTCAGCTCACACATGACTACCCCCTTTGGTTCTCTCTGCGTGTTCTTAAGCCACGAATAGCCTCGCGCTTCAGGGAAGTCTCAGCACACCATTTGCCACTCTCTATTCAGACCTCGACCTGAGCTGCAGTCAGCACAGCCTTGCCTCTTTACCATCTCCAGGCACAGGGCTGGGCCCACGAATCGCCAGTTTTAGAAGGAAAAAGAGATGAGAGAGTCCATAATCTTCCTTGTTTTTTTTTTTTTGTTCCAACTTGGGAAAATCCTATCCTACCTTGGGAAATTCATCTCACACATGACTACCCCCTTTGGTTCTCTCTGCGTGTTCTTAAGCCACGAATAGCCTCGTGCTTCAGGAAAGTCTCAGCACACCATCTGCCACTCTCTAATCACCCTTGCCGTCCCCTGCCTGGTAGTGTATGTGTGTGTGCTGTGTCATTGTTCCCATCGGAACGTAAGACTTTGAAGATGAAGGGGGTCTTTCCCATCTTCATTTTCCTCACTATTCATGGCACAGTGCTTTCTCTGTATTTGAGACTGAATCCATAGTGGCTTTACTAAATTTTCAGGCAGATGCCATGTGGCAACAAGGGTTTGAAAAGATGAGGATGACTACCCACATTCTTTTGTCTAATAGCAACTATCTGGTTACTGACATGTTCTGTCAGAGATTCATCCTTTGTTTTATAGCTTTAGTTTATTCCAAGCAAAGAACATCTAAGTTGAAAGCTGACAAACTAAGGCCTATGGCTGCCTGTTCCCAAACGGCCAGTGTACTGAGGTAGTTTTTGTTGGTGGCGGTGGTTTAGTCGCTCAGTCGTGTCCAACACATTGTGACCCCATGGGCTGTAGCCTGCCATGGGGTTTTCCAGGCAAGAATATTGGAGTGGATTGCCACTTCCTTCCTCAAGGGATCTTCCCAACTCAAGAATTGATAGTTTTTAGTATTTTTAAAAGGGGGAGGGGGGAGAAGAATGATATTTTATGACATAGTAAGATTGTATTGTTTAAAATTATATGAAATTCAATTGTCTTTGTCCATGAAGAGTTTTATTGGAATACAGCCATACCCATTTGTCTACATATTGTCTATGGCTGGTTTGCACAAAAACAGCAGATGTGAGTAGTTAACAGGGAGACTATATGTCCCACAAACCTGAAAATATTTATTATCAGGACGTTTATAGAACAAGCACACCAGTGTTTGTTCTGAGTCATTCTCAGAAATGTCTGCCACCATGTGGAAGAGGAATCAGGTGCGCTTTTTGATAAAAGGGAGATGGACTGAAGGTAGAGGATGCCTGGAAGAAAAAAAGTCTGGATAAAGAAAAGGACAAAAGGGGAGGCAGAGGTCTTCTTGGAGATGCTGGATCTACTGGGCTGTGTGTCCACATGTGGTAAACATCTCTGCAAAAAGCAGACCATCCTCCCACAGAGCACCTGGATTCTCACAGCTGGTGGGCCTGCTGGAGGGGTAGACCGAGTGTATTTCACACAAGCATTTGCTCTCCACTGAGGGCTCTGCATGATTCCTTTGGAGAAACCAGTGAACTAGAGAGGGTGAAATTAGGAGACTATCATCATTCCTGATCATTCCGTGTACCAGAGATAACTACCATCTGCAGCAAGAGCTAAAGGGCTCTGTGTTCTTATAGTCTTGGATTCAACAAATTTGGGTGTATATGTGTATATGAAATCTCTTTTGAGTATGTCTATCTGTGTGTCTCTTTGGGGAAAATCCATTTTGGCTGAATGCCAATTAATTATCATGTATGTGGGGATAACTAAACAACTAGGATTTTCAAATAAAGATACATCAATCCGAATTTTATTTCCCAGGTGGTTCAGTGGTAAAGAATCTGCCTGCCAGGCAGGGGATGCGAGTTCTATCCCTGGGTTGGGAAGATCCTCTGAAGAGGGGAATGGCAACCCACTCCAGTATTCTTGCCTGGGAAATTCCATGGACAGAAGAGCCTGACGGGTTATAGTCTATGGGGTTGCAAAGAGTCAGACATGACTTAGCCACTAAACAGCAAAAAAAAAACAACAAAGATCAGTTCAGCCCTTGGAGAGTTGGGATTATAGTTATTTAGAAATCTTTTGTCACTATCTATAAAATAAAAAAACTGAATCTATTTTATAGTGCAGGGAACTTTATTCAATATCTTATAAGAACCTATAATGGGTAAAAAGAGAAATCTGCTATTTTCATGTGTTTCTCTTATTTTCTTATTACAGGGTAACGCCCTATACTTCAAATCTGCCAGAAATGTTACAGTGAACATCCTCAATGAACAGACTAAAGTACTAACTCAGCTCATAACAGGTAAGAAAAGAAAGAACTCAGCAGGGCCTGGTCCAGGTTAAGCACTCAGGAAGCATCAAATGGAAGGGTGAATGAAGCACCATGTGATGGATCTAAGAAGGAACGTCTGTCACACATTTTACAGCCTCAGAAAAGAGAACAAAGCATGTGTTCCATGATGCTACTCAAGGGTAGAGGCTCATTCTATACACACATTTAACTTATGCAAATCTGATGATACTCATTTAGGGGGTAGGGAGGAAGAATAAACAATTTTTCATGTAGCATGGCCCCTAAACACCAGCCAGCTGCTTCAGCTGGTGCTCAGCCACAGGGAAGCTCTCTCCTCCAGTGCCGCAGGAAAAGCTGGCTGTGTTGGATTAATTGGGAGATAGCACAGCATATACAAAACCATGCACATCATACTTTATGGATTGTAAAAGGGATTTGTAGTGATAGTTTGAATCCGTGCCATATTTGCCCTACATGCTGACTTTGAACCTAACTCCATTGCGAGCTGCAGCTGTATTCCTCCCCCACCCCGAATATGTTTCTGTGGTTCCTTTTAATAGAGCAGATCTGCTTCTAACAGCTATGAAAAGCACTCAGTGGGGTTTAAGCTGCATAGTCCTGAAATTTAAACAAGGATAGGTTATTCACAATAACGACTCTAATGATGAACACGAGTCTCATGGTCACATAATGTGTTGGGTGGTATTACCCACTCTGTAGGTTATGAACAGCAGTAAACAGATCCTCTGTGCACCCCCACAGCAGATGGGAGAAAGGGACTATGTCTGAATGGCATTGTTAGACTTCCAGACAGAAGATGCCATTTGTTTGGCTTCAGGGCTGAGAGAGAGGTATACAGATGGACATTTTGAGAAGCCAGTTGCCTGAATGTCCTGATAGATAACTGGGACTGAAACATCTGGAGCTCCACTCATCAACATGCCACAGGGAGGCAGGTGCCTTTGTGCCCAGACTCTCACTGGGGCAAGGGTGGGGGGAGGTGTGCCTCACTCTACCGCTGCAGGATGTGGGCGTCTGGAGGGACACAGTCAGCCGGTGGGTGACTTGGACCAGCTCCCACTAGAGGAGCTGCTGTGGCAGAGCCCAAAATCCATTAACAACAAGCTCTCCAGCTAGCGCCCGGCTCAGTGGCCTGGCTTCTCTAACATCTGGCCCGCAGTCACGATGCTAAATAATTAAATAAACAGCTTCAGTAAGCAATGATTTAAGCAGCATGTGTGAAAATTGCCTCCAGGAGGGAAATAAATCCGACCTCCAGCTCCCAGATTCCCACGTTCAAAAGGAACTTATTTAGCCTGTTGATCATTTGCCATTTATTTGCAGTGGGAGATTTGGTTGACTTGAGAGATTTTGTTTTGATAAAGCTGGAATTGGATGCATGACTGTTAGGAAGAGTCAGTCTCTTTTCCTCCCCTTCCCCACTCCTCCCCCCATCCCCGCTTTTTACTTCTCTTCCAGCTCCCCTCTATTTTCCTCTCCACCCGTTTTCTCCCTCCCTATCTCTCCTTCTCCCTGGTCTCCCTCTGCCTCCCCCATTTCCTCCCTCCTCTTTCCTCTTTCTCTAATTCCTTCTTTCTTCCTCCTCCTCCCTCCCCTTTCTCTCTCTCCTTTTCCTCTCCCATTGTTCTCTTGCTTGTCCCTCTCTCCTCCCCCATCTTCTTTCTGTCTCCCTTGCTCAGGGAAGACCCCAGAGCAGAGACCCCTGTTTACCTCTTAAGGTAAAGCACAAGGTAATATCAAAGAGATGGGCCAAGCGCCAGCCTAGCACCAGCTGGTAGCAGCCTTTCAAGATGCCTTCTAGAGTGGATAGTGCATACGTCTAAGTAGAATCTCCAACACAGATAGCCAAGCACAGACTCCCTAAGGTTTTTCTTCAGGGTTCTCCTTTTACACTGATACACGTGGTGGAAAGCACAGAGCAGGTCCAGGAGAAAATACCTCCTAAGGCCTGTTACACTTTGCGGTGTGCTTACCTGACATCAAACGCTACCAGCTGCCCGAGCAGCCAGGTTTACTAAGACAGTCCTGAGGATTCAAGAGTTCTCCTGCTTATTACCTAATGACTGTCTCAAAAGCCCAGAAGAAATTCTAGTGTTGGCAATTCAGATGATCTCTTCACAAGAAACAAAGTTCTAACTGAAGGTTAGGTTCCCAAGCGAGATCGCAAACACGTATTTGACGCATGCCTCTGCTGGTTTAGTACTGCCTTGGTAGTAGGTGCAAAGGGGGAACCCTCCGACCTGCAGAGAGGAAAGTTGCAGAAGTCTGACACAGCCATCTGTCCAGAGTGGGAAAAGGCCCCAGAATGAAGGGGATGAGGAAGGCCCCAGCTCCTTCCAGCTTCCAGATGGCAGTGCCAGGACTGGGACACGGCTGGCGCACCTTGATGGAGGAGGGAATTGAGGAGGTGCTTCACACGTAGACCACTGTCAGGGATTAACTGAAAATGAGTTTCAGGTTACAGATAATGATCTTTTCCATCCCAGAAAGGAACAGTGAGTTTGCCAGGAGACCTCCTGAACGGTCTCCAGCTCCATTTACTTTTCTCTGTAAAAAAAAATTTTTTTTTTAAAGATTTCACCAACATCCATGGAGGTTTGGCAGCCCCAGGTCAACAACAGAATAAGCCATCTGCACCATGGAGCCAGTGGTCTCTCTGTGGGGTTTTGGCTAAAACACCAACTACTAAGCTTTATATACCCAAATGATTCTGGCCCTGGGGATGAAGTCCACTGTGTATTCTGAGAAGGCCTGAAAAACAAATAACTTAATTGTCTCGTGTTCTCTGTTGCCTGTCATCTCTTCAGTACACGCACTTGCATCTCACACACCATTAATAGGTCCAGAGAAAACTCAGCTTACACACAGGCCAGTGTCCTTGACTCCTTGGGAGTGTGTCTCGTGGTCTTGCCCAAGTCCTTGAAAGCACGGTCCAGGCATTTGTGTTCCCAGGTCATTACACCATATCTGAATGAATCCAGATTGGGCAAATTGCACTCACCCCATGCCCATGCTGAGATCATTCATTCATTCATTCAGTATCACTAGACTTCCTTATCTACAGTCTTCACCCTAAAAAGAAAGAGTAACATCCTCAAAGCATTTCCAAGTAATACAGGTTTTACTGAAGGTTTTGCTGTGACTGAGCAGATAGCTACATCTTAGCCATCCTTAAGCAGCCTAATCCCAAACCCTCATTGTACATGTCTGTCCTTACAAGCCTCTCTCGTCCTTGACTCTAGCTTCCTAATACCTCGCATCCTCAAGAGCTCCTCTTCTCATCGCACCAGCCTCCTTTCCCTTTCCAGACAAGTCAACATGCCTTTTCTGCCACTGAACAATTCTGAGACTGCAGTTCCAGATGCAGATCTACCATTAGCTTGCTTGGTGACCTTGAGGGAGCCCTTGGCTTTGCTGTCACTTGCTTCCCAGGTGGCACTAATGGTAAAGAACCCACCTGCCATTGCAGGAGACACCGGAGATGCAGGTCCACTCCCTGGGTTGGGAAGATCCCCTGGAGGAGAGTTTGGCAACACACTCCTGTGTTCTTGCCTGGAGAATCCCATGGACAGCGGAACCTGGCTGGTTAACAGTCCTTAGGGTCCAAAAGAGTCAGACACAACTGAAATGACCTAGCACACATATCCTCGCATCCAGCATGATGGCAGTCAGAGAAGACAATGTCTTAGTCCCATGCCATTTGGAAATGTGTGCCCTGTCTGCTGTTTCAACCCCCTACCCATTAAAGAGCTTCTCCAATGTCCTTTGTTTTGTCAGAGGTCCAGTGAATTGACATAATGATGTGAAAGAGGGAAGTTCACTCAGAGACGGTCACTCTTCATTTATTTCAGTGTATTGAGAACATTACATTAGCAAAATGGCTGTGGTCATGACCCCAGTGGTGATGATCACAAGAGCAGCCCCCCTACATTTCACAGCTCTTTTCCACCTACAGAGTTCTTTGTATAAACACAGTATAATTCAGTTATTTTAAACTTTCTTTGAGGTAGATAGAAGTGATGGTAGTAGCACAATTTTGAAGATAAAGAAAATGAGATTCAGAAAGATCAAATAATTTTCCCAAAGTCATATTACCAGAAAATGAGAAAGCTGGGACATAATTTTTACCTTCTGATGGTCTTCTGATAGTGTGATAGTCTTGCCAAAGAGTAGAGTGGCAGACAGCAGACATCCAGGGGCCGACCTGGCTCTATCAGCCAAGCTTTGGTGTTCTGTGTGAACAGAACATCACAGAACATCAACATCAGACAAGGCCCCTTGGTGACCATGAAAGATAGGGACAAAACAAAAAGCAAACACAACTGTGGTCATGTCTGAACATAGATTAAAAATAGAAATGTTTTTCCAGTCCACAGGAATGACCAAACTATCCTCTATCCCCTTCTAATATGAGTGACTGCTGTTTATCTATTACAGTTTTAGCATTGTTCTGGTCCTCCCTCCTCTAGATAAGATTTACTAAAATGCTAATCATAAATTTACTGTCAGTTCCTGAAAGTATCTAATCTAGAACAAAACCTTATTTCCTAAATCCTTTCCCTCACATAACCTATCATAAAGGGCCAGATCCTATAAGTTCTTTCTTTTTGATGAGAAACTCCATAGTTCCCCATGGTGTGTGTTCTTTCTTATGGCCATGAACTAAAAATCCAATTTGTTCAACTCCAAGTGTATTCCTAGTGATCTTTACATGGAAGGCATGGAAGGCCCTTTCATTACTACTTTTTAGCAATAAGTGACACGTCTTGAAAAATGACTAGAAAAAAAATGCTATGCAGTTGGTCCTCATATCCGGGAGCTCCACATTCTTATATTCACCAACTACAACTAGAAATATTTGGGAGAAAAAAATTCAGAAAGACCCAAAAAGCAAAACTTGAATATGCCCCAATGCTGGCAACTGTTTACTTAGCACTGATATTTTATTTGCAGCTATTTACACAGCATACATTGTATTAGGTATCCTAAATAATTCAATAATTTAAAGCATGCAGGAGAATATGTATAAGTTATATGTAAATATCACACTGTTTTATATAAGGGACTTGAGAGCATCCATGGATTTCGGTATCCAATGGTATCCTGAACCCAGCCCCCACAGATATTAAGGGAGAATTGTATCAGAATCCCCTCGGCACTTTTGCAGAAAATATAAGCTTTCTGGACTCTACCCTCAAATTTCTTTCTATATGAATTTCCAGACCAAAAGATAAATTCCTTTTTGATCTCAGGTAGAATAACTGAGGATGATTGTATCCCTAGGTTATCCTGATGCATTTCTGTGGTCGAACTTTTTGGAACCTTCTGAACTTTTAGGTAGCTCCATTTCTTTAAGAATTCTAACACACTAACCTATTCTAATTTTTCTGTAGTACCTAAGGAGAAGGCAATGGCAACCCACTCCAGTACTTTCGCCTGCAAAATCCCATGGATGGAGGAGCCTGGTAGGCTGCAGTCCATGGGGTTGCTAAGAGTTGGACATGACTGAGCGACTTCACTCTCACTTTTCCTTTCATGCATTGGAGAAGGAAATGGCAACTCACTCCAGTGTTCTTGCCTGGAGAATCCCACGGATGGGGGAGCCTGGTGGGCTGCCATCTGTGGGGTCGCACAGAGTCAGACAAAACTGAAGCGACTTAGCAGCAACAGCAACAGCAGCAGCAGTAGTTAAAACTCTGTGGTTTTCTGTCTGACTTACTAATACGTGTTTTAATGTATATTGGCAGGTAAGTGCTGAGGGATCAGGGACTTTGTCTTCCTTTCACCACTACTATAGCCCCAGCTTCAAGCATAGCATCTGTTGTCATAATAAGCCCTCTAAAAGTTATTTTTTATTGAGTGAAATTCCAGCATGAAAGATTCAATAGCTTTCAAGACAATTACAATATATTATAGCCTCTTCTGCTAGAAGATGAGTTATATACTTGTCTGGTGTCAAAAACAGCCAGTGGGTCAAGGGTAAAGAATGAGACAGATTTCAGCTGAATTTAAAGATGCCCTTTTATGAAAACAGAGAGAACTCACCACCTCTTGAAGAAGTAGCATGTCTTTGGCCAGTTCCAGCAATTGGGGCTGGCCAAAGAAATGCCAGCCCTTCAAGAGGTGGTGAGTGTTCTGTGCTTTCATAAAGACAAGCCAAAATCTACAATATTTGACAGTAATTTGGTGGTTAGCTGAGGGAAATCTCATTCAAGCATTAGTTTGGCGGAAGGAGCTGATGGTTTTTAAAATCAGCCGGAGAGCATATGATTAAAAGTAATTGACAAGACATGGCTAGAGTCACGAGGCTGGTTGTCACGGCTGACTTCTGAAAACCAATCCACTTACATTAAAGTCCAATACAATCTTGT
The DNA here is from genome assembly GCA_006408695.1 of Aepyceros melampus. NCBI lineage: Eukaryota > Metazoa > Chordata > Mammalia > Artiodactyla > Bovidae > Aepyceros > Aepyceros melampus. The sequence goes on along the minus strand of SJXQ01011832.1, from coordinate 51,062 downwards.
CAGATGTGTATGTTCTGCGAAAAGCTCTTTGAAATTGAATGTAGTGGGACTAATGTATTCTCTCTCTCCCTCTTCTAGGGCCAAAAGCCGTAGAAGCTTATGGCAAAAAGTTTGAGGTAAAGACGGTTTCTGGAAAATTGCTCTTCTCTGCAGATAACGATGAAGTGGTAGTAGGAGCCGAGAGATTACGAGTTTTAGGTAAGGAAACTTCAGTCATTGAACTGGTTTGATGCTACTGTGTATATTTTAGAGGCACAGTGACATGGTGTCTAGAACAGTGATTTAGGCCAATTACCTAGAAAGGTAATTTTACTGTCATAAAACAGGGAAGAGGAAACTTCCTGCTCTCACCTTGAAAATTTCTCAAATTATGAGTCTTCAGGGCATGTCTGCCAACACCAAACTTCCAGTGGGGATGTGAGCTCATATCAAGAAGTGCACTAATCCTCACGGATTGAGTCCTACAGGAATCAAGACTTGATACATTGTCATCATGGTCACCAAACCAGGTTATAAATTAAGAATCACCTCAGAAACTTCTGAAAAGTTGAGGTTCAGAGAGCCAACTGTGAACTACTAAATTAGAAGTCATGGTGGAAGGACCCAAGAATGTATTTGTAAAAACATTTGCAGGAATTTCTTTTTTGGTTCCACTGTTGAAATCATTGAATTTGTGCACTGAAATAGTCTAGTAGGGTGGGTTAAGAGTTCCGGTCCTAAAGCTAACCTGGCTCTTCATTCCTGCCCGGTCACCTACTAACCGTGTGACTTTAGACAAATTAACAACATCACTGAGCAGTTTCTTTTTCTTCTCAATCGAGCTAAGAACGTCTGCCTTCTCAAGTTCTCCCTAGGGTTCAATCGGATCGTGTTTGATCATATTATACACACTTATCACAGAGCCAAACACAAAATGGTGTTCATTCAGTGGTAGCTGTAGGTACTGCTGTTAATACTCATGCTGCTATTAATACTCATCCTGCTTTTCCTTCTCTTGCTCCCTAAGATTTGCTGAAACATGCCAGTTAAAAGTTCAGACTCTGGAATTAACCCATCATTTTAATCCTATCTCTATCCTTTACTAGCTGTGTGAACCTAAAGCAAGTTATCTAACTTCTCTGTCCCTGTTTTGCTCACCTATAATGTGGGGGTAATAGAAGTATCTACCTTCTGAGATTGGAAGGATTGAATGAAATAATGAAAAAATGAAATAATCTATGTAAATTTGTTAGTAAGGTGGCTAAAAAAATAGGAAGTGATCATTAGGTACTAGCTGTTATTATCTTAAATTATTATGTTATTTTTACTTGAGCTTGTTGTTTGTTGTCTGCATTATTACTTATTGAAAGAAGTTGCATCTTTCTTCTCCATTAAAGCTGTGTTCTCCTGGTCGTCACCTCCACCCTCAGTCCATCAGTTTGGTCTGTCTGTCTATCTCTCTGGTATAATATACATTCATAGCTAACTTTCTTACTGGATGACTCCTAAGTTTCCATCCCTAGCCCAGCATCTTCCCTGAGTTCTAGGTCTTTTTCAGCTAGATATTCTACCAGGCTCTCAAACTGAGATCTTGAGTACGTAGTATAATAACACACACACACACAAGCACCCAAAACACACACCCCCTCACACCTCTACTCTCCCACTTGTATTTACCCCCCTTACTTCCCCATCACTCGAACTGATCCCATTTTGCTTCCCACTGTCAGTTTCAAAACTTTAGCATCATTCCAACCAGGCTTGGGCTCAGCAGAGTCAGCAGCTGGCCATGGGCATCCTGACGGAGCTCAGCAGCATGGGAGGGCCAGGTACAGAGGCAGTGAGCCAGGGGTGGTCTAATCGCTTATCAGGTGCTCGCTGGAATGTAATCTGGAACAACTGCTTTCGTCTTTCAGGGCTTTGCTTCTCTCCTGTCTGTAAAATGAGAGTTGTTTAGAGCAGAAGTTTCAAGCAGGTTTTTTTTTTTTTAATTTAGCAACAGAGACTTTTAAAAATAAAATTTCATACCAAACCCCAATCAATAAAATATGTAAACGAAGAGCACCACTCTGGGTTGTGGATGGGGCTTTTAAGGTTTCAAGGTTAAGTTGTGTAGCTTCATTGTTCCCCACCCCCTTGCTGTTGGGGGGGCCTCTTAGAACTTATTTATAAAGCCCTTTAAGTAGATAGTCTTTAAAAAAGAGTAAAGTCTACTGACCACTTGCTGTGATCCAAGTGCCACACTTTGCATGCATGATTAGCTGTAGACCTCACCAGCACCTTTGGGGGCAGGCACCCTTCTTATCACCCTCATTTTACAGAGAATGGAGCTGAACTGTCGGAAGGGGTGACCCATAGGCTTCACATACAGGTGTTTGAATGCAGACTGCTTCTCATTAAAGCAGTATATTTGCAGCCTTGTCAAATTGGTCCCATGTTTAGATGAGTGAACTAAAGTGAAGAAACTTACCAAGATCAAGTACCAGTAAGTGATGTGACTGTTGTTCAAATTCTTGCCTATGAACACTATCCTCAATTCACATGGTACACATAAATATAGCTCTAGGACCTTTGCCAACTCTTAAATGATAATTTTTTTCTATTATTCATAAAAATAGCACTTTCTATGTTAGTTCTAAGTTTTTGTGGGAAAAAAAAAAACACAGAACCTTTAGGTTATCTTCTTATTCAAGAGTATTTTGCTATTTCTGCTCTAAAGTATTTACCCAGGGAAAAAAATGCTGGCATCTCATGCCACAATCATTTTGTAAAAATGGTTTTTGGCACTTTGTGTTAGTCTCTGAACCTTCATGAGTCACCCTGTTGATTTAAAATCTGACTTTGCAAAGATACTTATATGTCCAAACACTGTGGTTTCATCTTTGTATACAAAATTCAATGATGGTATTATTTAAGAATGCCCCTCCTCCCTCGTGACATAAACTAAGGGTTGGAGATGATTGTAGTATTTGGTTGCTTGAAGGCAGGTGAATAATTTTGCTGCTGTTGTTTCTTATGCTGGTATGTTTCACTTGCACAGTGATTTAGGATAAATCTGTCTCTCTCCATCATCAGAAGCATTTGTTTTTGTGTGTGTGTGTAAAAATCTCAAAAGGAAGCATCATAATAAATACCACTGCTGTTACCAGTGCTAAAAAGATGAGGAAATGACCACCCCACAAGTCTCACATCTACTCAGTGAAATGAGCCTAGTGTGTTGCAGAAATGAGCTTCCTGTCATCTGGGATCCAACCATATGGTGTGGAACGAGAAGTTTAGTCAATTTCATTTTCAGCTTAATGAGAAGTTTGTCTTTTTGAGTCATCAGACTGCACAAGCTCTTGGGAGATTGGAGTCTGGATGCATATTTCACAGTAGACTCTAACATACCTGGGTTGTGAATCTTCACCCAGATATTCAGGATCTGAGTGACCCTATCCAAGTTTATTTTTCTCTTTAAGCTTTAGTTTCTACATGTGTAAAGCAGAGAGAGAGGAACACAATAAAGAACGGAAGTAAGAATGAATGAATATACTAACAAACTTATGTAAATAAATCAGTTATTTTGTTGAATAGTTGAGTAAGAATAAGCAGTAGAAGATGATAATAATACTAAGAAAATAATGTCTCTTAGATACAGTAGCTTAACCAGGCGCTCGGGACAATTGCTTATGTTCTTCTATGGATAACCACACCCACCTATTCAGTTTTCAGAACAATGACCACCTTGGGCACTCTCCAGAAACCCTGAATAGTCTGGCTAAAGGACTAGTAACCATAGCTCATATGGAACAGTCAGCTGTCTAGGGTCTTTTACCCTGAAAAAGATGTGGAGGAATTGTGGAGGCAGACAATAGTTGCTGATCTTTCATAATGTGCATTTTTCCTGGGTAAAGAAATCAGGCAAGAGCTGCTTAGTTGAGTAGCTGAAAGAACAGGTTTAATCCTGATTTCTGTCATTTGTTGGCCAGTGCCTTGAGATACATTACTTTACCTTTCTAGGCTTCCTTCTTCTCTGTGACATGGTGTCATTTGAGTCATGAGTCCTGACTCTCACAGGAGTTGTGAGAACTAGATGGTACAGTATATGTACTGAGGATCAGCACAGTATTTGATCCTCAGTATGCTGACTGTTTTAGTGTTGGTGATGGGTTTTATTGGTCCACTTGAACATCAGGGAACCCAACAAGTCCTAAACTTTTACATAGCTCTTTTAGGTTCTCAGAAAAAGGTACAGAAGAATTTGGCTTAGGACTTGTAGGAGTGTTCAGGTATCAGTTAAGTTTCGACTGGTAGATTTTCTAGACCCAGCTAGGGTCAGAAAAGAAAACACCTTTTCAGTATAGGAACTACTTACAAGAGGAACTGAAGGCCTGAGTTGATTTCCCAAAATTGTTGGGTCTTCCCTTTCATTCAAAGACAGTGATTCTAAGAGCATGGCCCTAGAATTGGGAGCATTGACTCTGATCTACTTGTTTGACATATAAATTATGAAGCTCTACCCTAGACCTATTGAATCAGAAACTCAAGTGTAGGGCAAGTCCTAGGTGATTCTATTACTGGCTAAAGAACCACTGACCCAAGATAATACAACTAAATAATTTTGCCACCACTTGGCTAGTAACTCCTCATTGAGTTCACGCTCGGCTTTTTCCACTTCGCTCCAGAAAGTCCCCACATAAATATAACTAACGCAGATTGAGGGCTTATTCTCTGCAAGAGGCCGATCACTTGCACTGAGTGCAAGCATTTGATCCACACCACAACCTTAGAGGAACCTGGCGCACCAACCTGATTTATAGAGGGACAAACTGTGGCCCAGAGTGATGGGAAGCACACCCAAAGTTGCGCAAAGAGAAACTGGCGGAGGCAGGATCTGAATGCAGGCAGTCTTACCCACAGTGCCGATGACCTCTGTCACGGGCGTCTGTCATGTGTGTCTGTCACGTGCGTGCATGCAAGGTGGCTTCAGTCTTGTCTGAGTCTTTCTGATCCCATGGACTGTAGCCTGCCAGGCTCCTCTGTTCATGGGATTCTCCAGGCAAGAATACTTACCTTAGAGGAACCTGGCGCACCAACCTGATTTATAGAGGGACAAACTGTGGCCCAGAGTGATGGGAAGCACACCCAAAGTTGCGCAAAGAGAAACTGGCGGAGGCAGGATCTGAATGCAGGCAGTCTTACCCACAGTGCCGATGACCTCTGTCACGGGCGTCTGTCATGTGTGTCTGTCACGTGCGTGCATGCAAGGTGGCTTCAGTCTTGTCTGAGTCTTTCTGATCCCATGGACTGTAGCCTGCCAGGCTCCTCTGTTCATGGGATTCTCCAGGCAAGAATACTGGAGTGGATTGCCATGCCCTCCTCCAGGGGATCTTCCTGATCCAGGGACTGAACCCTTGTCTCAGGCGTCTTCTGCATTGGCAGATGGGTTCTTTACCACTAGCACCCCCAGGGAAACCCTGACCTCCATCACAGAAGCCTCAGCTTCCCTAAATTCCATGACATGGAGCGTTGCACCGACAGGGAAGGAGCACTGGGCAACAGTTCTCCAGCTCATCCCCTCCTTTCTGGCTTCGAGAGACACTGCTTTTCCCATAGTTCTCCCACATCCTCTGCTTCCTGTACTAACTCTTCTTTCACCTACTCAGTGACGTGGACTCACTCCTGGCATCACATGCAGACTTCCCTCCGGGTCAGTTCTTAGTTTTCTCTTTTCACATTTCTATGGAAAATCCTGTACTTACTTACAGTTTCAGTAATTGCCCTTTTCAGGTGACCCTCAAATCTGTATTTGCCTTGAACTGTCTTCTCATTTCTAGTTCCAAATTTTAAGAGTCTGGACTTTTCTGCACGAAAGTATCCCATCACTTTCACTTTATCACTTGCAGCCGAGCTTACCCATTGCCCTATCATACTCTCTAGTGCCTGCCTTCCTGATTCTCCACGTGGGCCTCATCCCCCTAGGCTTTCCTTCAGGTACCACATCCTGTCTTTCTTTACATGGGCTTCAATGCCTTTGTCAACCTTAGATTTTCCATATTACAAAGGTGTCTTTTTAGATCTTACACAAGAGAATTTAAGTTTATAGCCAAGTCTGCTCTTTTAATTACCAAACAGGTGTCAAATTAGCGTGGATGATGAGGCATGGTACAGTTTAACTTTAATTACAGAACAAAGATATGAAATACCAGTTAGGAGTGGTCTTTAAAAAGCATCAAATGTAGACATCATAAAAGCCAGCACATCTTAGAGGCATCTTCATGGAGACACCAGAGAAAGCATAATTTTGATCCTCATTAATGACCAATTTTATTGAACAATGAATTGGACATTATAGCCTTTATAAACAAAGCACAGTTATAAAGTGTTATTCTAATTGTTAATTAGCTCTATTTATACTCTAGATTAGTTTTTTTAAATATGTCCTCTAGATGCCACTTGATGCTAATTATCCAAGTTACAGTATTATCAATTGAGAAACATTTTTAATTAAATCTAAAGCCATTTAAATTAGCATAAGATTTATATAAATTTAAATGTGGTCTGATGCTTTTTTTTTTTCTTTTTTAAAACCACATCAGATGATGCATTTAGCCATTTGAATTAGTTTTTGATGAGATTCTGCACTGCAGCCTGGCAATTGACAATTATGAAAAGAGGAGAGTGTTCTTAGTAGTATTTATTCATTAAATATATGTGTTTGTATCATATATATGTGTGTGCGTGTGTGTATTTATATATGAGATATCTCCACATCACTGTTATGGTAGTCATGGAGATACAGAGGTGAATGTCACTTTTCCTGCTCATTCAGGGAACTGTCTTATCAGGACGATGAAACACACATGCAAATACCTGAGAGCCCCAGCAGAAAACAAGCTTCTAAGAAGGAGAGAAGCAAAGTGACTCTAGAATTATAGCATCTAGATGGAAAAGGGTGGTATCCCAGAGAGAATTTAGAGCGCTCTTAAATGAAGAGCGCGTTTGAACTAGGTCTTGAGTATGTACTGAGGTGGGGGGAGTGCATACAGAGATTGCTTTCTTTGCAAATGGAATAGCATTTCTTTACAAATGTCAGGACTCATTTGGTTGTAAATTCTAGGACTCTAACTCAAAGCCAGTGGTGGGGAGATTATTGCCTTGTGTGGTAGAGAAGTTCAGTGGTAGCCGGCTTCAGGCTAGATTCATTAGCTCAAATAATGTAGCCAACCTTCAGTCTCCCTTTTTCTCTTACCATCTTTCAGCTCTGTTTTCCAATCTTGTATTGTATCTACCTCTGCTGGTAGGCAGGAGGAGTGCTTACCTTCCTAACATAAATCCAACAAAGTCCTCGTTTTTATGCTGACTAGACTGACTGGGACCGTATGCCCATCCTTGAACGTGCCATCTTGACTTTGGTGATGAAATCTGCTGTATAGCACAGCCTGGCTCGCATCCCACTGTTGGAGCTTGATTGGAAATGCCTGAGAGTGAGACAGAGCATGGTCCATTCTCAAAAGGAAAATTGCGGTGCTGTTACCAGGAGGAGGACTGGGTGCTAGGCAAAGAAAAATAGCAAACATTCATTATATTTTTATTATACTAATCAAAGTCATGATCATGGAAAATCACAACTGCTGTGCATGCAGTAGTGGAACTCAGGCATTATGCACGGTGTCAGGGGAAGATGCTCTGTGAGTTCTCTCCCCCTTGCTGCTCAGGCCCAGATAGCCTGGCTTCCTTACTTTATCACCAAGCATGTTTTCACCGCCCAGCATCTGTACTTTCTCTTCCTTCTGAATGGAATTCTCTTTTCTAGTCTATCTATAAAGGAGTTCCTTCTTTATGTCTTAAATAACATTTCATCAAAGAGGTCTCCTTTGACTGCCTTAAAAAAATAGCCTGTTCCTGCTATTGAAGTCTATACCAGGAGTTGATAGAATATGGCCTGTGGGTCAAATCAGGCCATAACCACTGCTTGGTTTTGTAAATAATGTACTGGAACACAGCCAGGTTCATTTGTATTGTCTGTGATTGCTTTCACCCTCCAACAGCAGAGTTGAGTAGTTGAGACAGATCATGCTCCCCACTATTTTGTACTTTACAGGAAGTGTTTTTCGATTCCCAGTCTGTATATTTACCTGCTTTATTCCTCTTCATGGCAAGTATCACAACATGGCACAGTGTGTTTTATATGTGTGTGTGTGTGTGTGTGTGTGTGTTTATTTTTTCATCCTGTCTAGCTCATCAAAATGTAAACTTCATGATACCAGGAACTTTTATTTTTCAGAGTCTAGAATAGTGTCTGTGCTTAATAAGTGCTTGGTAATATTTGTTACATGAAAGGACTGTAATTTTTGAACGTTGGAATGTTAGATAACCAATCTGGATAGTAAAGAGAAACAGAGGCAATGAGACCTTGCATCTGAATTAAGAGATTATTATAATACCTGTGTTGATGATTCATAAAGTCCTAAATGAGAGAAAGAGAGAACAAATGGGAAAGATCACTTGAAGGAGAACGAATCTGGCAATGAACTAGATGCAGAAAGTCAAAAGGGAGGGAAGTTGAGAGGTTCCTAGTGTTGTACACTGTGTCAGCCTGACAGTTGTAGCATTGTTAAGAGAAGTGTACAGGAGCAGCAGCGATTTAGGATAGATGATGAATAGTCAAAGCTGTGGTTTTTCCAGTAGTCATGTATGGATGTGAGAGTTGGACTATAAAAAAAAAGCTGAAGAACTGATGCTTTTGAACTGTGGTGCTGGAGCAGACTCTTGACAGTCCCTTGGACTGCAAGGAGATCCAACCAGTCCATTCTAAAGGAGATCAGTCCTGGATGTTCACTGGATGGACTGATGCTAAAGCTGAAACTCCAATACTTTGGCCACCTGATGCGAAGAGCTGACTCATTTGAAAAGACCCTGATGCTGGGAAAGATTGAAGGCTTGTGTGTGTGTGTGTGTGTGTGTGTTTATTTTTTCATCCTGTCTAGCTCATCAAAATGTAAACTTCATGATACCAGGAACTTTTATTTTTCAGAGTCTAGAATAGTGTCTGTGCTTAATAAGTGCTTGGTAATATTTGTTACATGAAAGGACTGTAATTTTTGAACGTTGGAATGTTAGATAACCAATCTGGATAGTAAAGAGAAACAGAGGCAATGAGACCTTGCATCTGAATTAAGAGATTATTATAATACCTGTGTTGATGATTCATAAAGTCCTAAATGAGAGAAAGAGAGAACAAATGGGAAAGATCACTTGAAGGAGAACGAATCTGGCAATGAACTAGATGCAGAAAGTCAAAAGGGAGGGAAGTTGAGAGGTTCCTAGTGTTGTACACTGTGTCAGCCTGACAGTTGTGGCATTAAGAGAAGTGTACAGGAGCAGCAGCGATTTAGGATAGATGATGAATAGTCAAAGCTGTGGTTTTTCCAGTAGTCATGTATGGATGTGAGAGTTGGACTATAAAAAAAAAGCTGAAGAACTGATGCTTTTGAACTGTGGTGCTGGAGCAGACTCTTGACAGTCCCTTGGACTGCAAGGAGATCCAACCAGTCCATTCTAAAGGAGATCAGTCCTGGATGTTCACTGGATGGACTGATGCTAAAGCTGAAACTCCAATACTTTGGCCACCTGATGCGAAGAGCTGACTCATTTGAAAAGACCCTGATGCTGGGAAAGATTGAAGGCAGGAGAAGGGGATGACAGAGGATGAGATGCTTGGATGGCATCACCAACTCAGTGGACATGAGTTTGAGTAAACTCCAGGAGTTGGTGACAGACAGGGAGGCCTGCTGTGCTGCAATCCATGGGGTTGCAAAGAGTCAGACACAACTGAGCAACTGAACTGAACTGAGCTGAGCTGAGCATACACTGGCGCTTGTTGCTCAAGGACCTCTTGGAGGGAGAGGCCAAGTGTCTGTAGGGGAATGCCAGCCAAAACAAAAGCCACAAGAGATGCTTTTCGAAGAGTTTAGCAGAAGAGTAAGAGAACCATTTGTACAGATTGAACGGGTGGACTCCAGAGAAGAGATGGTCAAAAAGGGCATCTGGGAGCAAGAATTTAGAGAAGGCTATCAAATAGACCGAAACAAACCCTCTCTCTTTCTCTGATGGAGGCTCAGGACTGGAGACATGACTGCCTCCCTGGAGGCACCTTCAGAATTTGAGAGCGCTTTTCTTAATCCACTCTGCTTTTCCCCTTGAAGAGGAACTTAAAGGCTTTAGAATATGGCATAACTGGGTTCTGCCATAGCTACCAGCTACTTGAAGTTGGCTGTGTTTCTCAGATCCTTTAGGCTGTGTTTGCGGGTGCTAAATAAACAGCCCCTCCCCTTTTCCTTTGTCTCTATCTTTTTTTTCTCCTTTCTCTTCTTTATGAAATATCCCATCAGTGAGTAGAAGGAAACCTGAGAAAGTCTGCAGGATTATATATGAAAAAGTGGACACACTTTCTCTTCCGTGGTGGTAAAAGCTGAACACTTCACTGATGTGGGAGAGGAGGTTTACTAACCTAATAGTAACATTGGGGCCTGCTCTGTGTTACCCTCAGCAGAGATCATCTGCTGGAGATTCAACTCTTTACAGAGAACTGCCGGTTGTAGAGTTCTGGCACCTCATTCCAAGGCTGGTTTATTATTTAGAGGCATACAGAAATAATATATTAGATCATAAAGGTACATTCTTCCATACATAATGTAGTGAGAAAGTCACATATAAAAGAGTCTCAGATGAACAGCCCCAACCTTAAGAATCCAGAGATACTTAATGAGAAAAGGCACAATTTTACAATAGAGAAGTAATAATGAGCTTTCAGAGGTTTCATTGGAAAGGCTCCTGGGAGTACAATTCTTATAATTCTCCAAAAAATAAAAAAGAGCAAGTCTCAAAGCCTGGGTAATTCCACTGCCTGGTTTCATATGTTCATCCACCCATGCGCACAGGCATCTTCAACTGGGATGGGTCAGCTTTCCCCCTACACTTAGGGGTGATAACTGATGCAGGAAGAAAACCTGTTTGCATAGCCCCACACGCTTTTCCCCTGGGCAAGAGGGAGATGTGATTTCACATCAGCAGAGTGGATTTGTCGTTCTGTGTAAACATCCTGAACTGGCCCAAAGACATTGCCTTAGCCAACCCCACACTTGCTGAGCCATGTCTGCCTCATCTGGATGGAGGGATGGAGGGAGGAGGGAATAAAGGCAGTTGGGGACATGTGTCAGCTTTCTAGTTTGCTTAAAGAGTTGATGAGGTTCCGTCTTTGGCTGCTTGTAAGAGAACCAATTCCAGCACTTACTGAGAGAGGGCCATGTGTGTTTTTTTGTTTGTGGAACCGAGACAAATTTAATTTCTCTATCAAGCTACAGCTAATGGGCTTTCAGACATCTGTCGGTTTGTTTTCATCCTCAAAGTTGTCTTCTTGCCAGTTAATGCCCAAAAGAGAGTGTTTTCAGACCAGGAGACAAACTGTTCAAGAGCTTCTACCAGGCCATCTTCAATGACAAGAGTTTTACCAAAGAGTCTAGCTAATGAGTCTCCATTCTCATTAGTTCTGTTGATTGTTGGAGAATATTCTTACGCCACCAGAAGTCACCTGAGTTGAATTCTTTTTTTTCCTTTCTTCCCAGCAGAGGCCAAGGGGAATGTTTGTATTCTGCAGTGACAGTAGGAATTTAATGAAATGACAATGTGAATAAGAAACTCTCAGTGTGCAGAATAGGAAAGGAAATTAACTTTATTCTCCTTCATTGGAGGGACTTGAGTTTAATTCTACTTATTTGAGTGGGGAAAAAAGGGACGCTAAAAATACATTTTATGCTTTTCCTCCCACCTTGCTCTAAGCTTTTGCCATGAACTACTTTTTGAATCTTAACTCCTTGGACACCCTGTCTTCCCCAGGAACAGCAGGCAAGGCGGTGAGTGTGAACCTGAACAAAAGAAATGAGGGGAGATAGAAGAGAAAATATCCAGTGCCCTTCAGGACACAGAATAGAAAAGCAAATGCCGAAGGTCTTCTTTTAGAGACAGTAGTGTTGGAAAGCAGGATGGTTTTCTGAGTGTGGGCTTTGGAGACAGACTGCCTGGACTCCACTCCTGGCTCTCCCAGTACAACCTTGGGTAAGCTCCTCAATCTTTGAAAACCTCACATTCTCATCTTATAATGAGAGTGATAAGAGTACCTGCATGATACATGAAAAGTCCTTGGCACGGTGCTAAGCACAGCATAAGGTGCCCCATGTACTGATGCTGGTTCCTCCTACAAATTCCTAGAGAGCAGCATGTGTGCAACTAACACCAATCAAAGTCCATTCAGGGATAAGGAACACAACGTGAAGGTCCCTCGATCACAGTCAGTTATAGTCTAGCAGGGGTACCAAAGCAGCACACACCCATATTAAATAGCAGTGAAAAAAAATTTTTTTAAGTTAAAAAAGGAAGGCAGCCCTTGGTTGCAGTTTGTTCTGGACTCAGGGGTTAGGAGATCAAGCCTGTGGAGGCGACCTGCCGAACATCCTAGACAAGAGGCTGTGATGGCTGGGGCAAAGGTAGCATGCGGGTGGCTGAGCAACAGCTGCCTAAATGGCAGGCTCAGCAGAAGAAGAAGCCCAGCTCTGTGGTAGAGGATGTGGGATGAGCTACCACTGTTTCCCCCCCCCCCCCGCCCCCAGCAAATAAGCGTATTTGAATTTATCTTTGGGAAAGAGCGTGTCATTATCAGCATAGTGTAAATAGGAATTGCTTATTTCTCCAAAATCCTGAATTAAGATGGTGTCTCAGGGCTCTGCTAGAGCTTCCCAGGGATTTTCTCCTTTTGGCAGTGTCCTGGGCAGGATGTGGCTGCAATGTTCACAGAAATATTTGAGAGGATTTTCATGCTGTAAGCCAAAGAGAAAAGTCAAGTAGAGTTGGACACTTAGAAGTTATTTATGATACAGAAACTTTCACGGGTCGCAAAAGAAAGAAAGTGACTTCAATAGGAAAGTTCTTGGCATTATTCAAACCATAGTGTAAACAGTTCTCTCTACAAAAATTCAAAACTACAAAAAAGAAATTCAATCGTGTTCAGACAGTATTAGTTGAGTGCTGACTCTGGTCAACTGCTGTGCTGACCACAAGGACACCCATGCCCCCTGTCTTTCTACAATGCACAGCCAAGCAAGAAAGACAGATGTTTTTAAACATCTACATGAGAAGAAGGATGTATCATCATGGGAGTAGTATATGATGGCTAGAAACATAAAATTAGGAGGTTTTAACCTAATTTTGCAAGTAAGGGAAGACTTCCTGAAGGAAATGGTGATTAAGTTGAGACTGGCAGGACAAATAGGAGTTAATCAGGAAAAACGGACTTGGAGGAGCTAAGTGTGAACTGGCATCTACTCAATCCTGAGGAAACATAACCTTTCAGGAAAAGTTTCAGGAGTCTAACCCAGCCAGAGGGTAGAGGTCAAGGAGGAGGGTGCCCAGACAGGACAAAAGACAAGCTATCAATGTAATGATTCAGATCAGTTCAGTTCAGTTGCTCATTCGTGTCTGACTCTTTGTGACCCCATGAATTGCAGCACACCAGGCCTCCCTGTCCATCACCAACTCCTGGAGTTCACTCAGACTCATGTCGATCGAGTCCGTGATGTCATCCAGCCATCTCATCCTCAGTTGTGCCCTTCTCCTCCTGCCCCCAATCCCTCCCAGCATCAAAGTCTTTTCCAGTGAGTCAGCTCTTCATATGAGGTGGCCAAAGTACTGGAGCTTCAGCTTCAGCATCATTCCTTCCAAAGAAATCCCAGGGCTGATCTCCTTCAGAATGGACTGGTTGGATCTCCTTGCAGTCCAAGGGACTCTCAAGAGTCTTTTCCAACACCACAGTTCAAAAGCATCAGTTCTTCGGCACTCAGCCTTCTTCACAGTCCAACTGTTACGTCCATACATGACCACAGGAAAAATCGTAGCCTTGACTAGACAGACCTTAGTTGGCAAAGTAATGTCTCTGCTTTTGAATATACTATCTAGGTTGGTCATAACTTTCCTTCCAAGGAGTAAGTGTCTTTTAATTTCATGGCTGCAGTCACCATCTGCAGTGATTTTGGAGCCCCCCAAAATAAAGTCTGCCACTGTTTCCACCGTTTCACCATCTATTTCCCATGAAGTGATGGGACCAGATGCCATGATCTTCGTTTTCTGAATGTTGAGCTTTAAGCCAACTTTTTCACTCTCCTCTTTCACTTTCATCAAGAGGCTTTTTAGTTCCTCTTCACTTTCTGCCATAAGGGTGGTGTCATCTGCATATCTGAGGTTATTGACATTTCTCCCGGCAATCTTGATTCCAGCTTGTGTTTCTTCCAGTCCAGCGTTTCTCATGATATACTCCGCATAGAAGTTAAACAAGCAGGATGACAATATACAGCCTTGACGTACTCCTTTTCCTATTTGGAACCAGTCTGTTGTTCCATGTCTAGTTCTAACTGTTGCTTCCTGACCTGCATACAGATTTCTCAAGAGGCAGGTTACGTGGCTGATTCATGTCAATGTATAGCAAAACGAATACAGTATTTTAAAGCAAAACAAACTAAAAAATAAAAATTAATAAAAAAAAATAAAACTCACCAAAAAAAAAAAAAAGAGGCAGGTTAAGTGGTCTGGTATTCCCATCTCTTTCAGAATTTTCCACAGTTTATTGTGATCCATACAGTCAAAGGCTTTGGCATAGTCAATAAAGCAGAAATAGATGTTTTTTCTGGAACTCTCTTGTTTTCTTCATGATCCAGGGGATGTTGACATTTATTAAATGCTAATTCTGTGCCAAGTACTCTTCAAATCTCTTCATGTGTTAATTCCTCCAAAGGCCTTCTGTGATAGGTTTTTTTTTATACTTATTTTACATACGAACAAACTGACAAATAGAAAGGTAGTTTCCCCAATGTTATATCACAAGTTAAACGGCAGATGTGAGATACAAACACAGATAATCAGACTCTAGGGTGCATGTTTATTTTTTTTTATAATACCTTTGTTGAGATATAGTTCACATTGTCTTACAATTAACCATTTAAAGTTTGTAGTTCATTATTTCAGTATGAAGAGCCTATACTTTTAACATATGCCACATATATGTAGCTATAAATATACATGTCTATATTATTTATGTTTCATTTGTATTCATGGTATATATATTTGTTATGTATGTCATATATATGTGTGTATATAAGTATATACTTAAGGAGACGTAAGTGTGTATAAACTTATTGTAAAACCATAGTATTATAGTGGGCACTGTGTCTTGTATTAAGGTATGGACTTAATAGTGGAGAGACACTGAAGAACTTCAAATTGGAAAGTGACAAGATCTGATTTGTGATTATAGGGTGCTGTGAGGACAATTTCTNTGTGTGTTTTCATACAAATTGTGAAATTATTTGTTCTAGCTCTGTGAAAAATACCATTGGTAGCTTGATAGGGATTGCTTTGAATATGTAGATTGCTTTCTGTAGTATGCTCATTTTCACTATATTGATTCTTCCGATCCATGAACATGGTATATTTCTCCATCTATTAGTGTCCTCTTTGATTTCTTTCACCAGTGTTTTATAGTTTTCTATATATAGGTCTTTTGTTTCTTTAGGTAGATATATTCCTAAGTATTTTAGTCTTTTCATTGTAATGGTGAATGGAATTGTTTCCTTAATTTCTCTTTCTATCTTCTCATTATTAGTGTATAGGAATGCAAGGGATTTCTGTGTGTTGATTTTATATCCTGCAAATTTTCTATATTCATTGACTAG
Source organism: Aepyceros melampus (assembly GCA_006408695.1). Classification (NCBI taxonomy): domain Eukaryota; kingdom Metazoa; phylum Chordata; class Mammalia; order Artiodactyla; family Bovidae; genus Aepyceros; species Aepyceros melampus. Next base: position 35,322 of record SJXQ01011832.1, on the reverse strand, counting down.
CTTTAGTAATTTTCTGGTGGAGTCTTTCGGGTTTTCTATGTAGAGGATCATGTCATCTGCAAACAGTGAGAGTTTTACTTCTTCTTTTCCAGTTTGGATTCCTTCTATTTCTTTTTCTGCTCTGAGTGCTGTGACCAAAACTTCCAAAACTATGTTGAATAGTCGTGGTGAGAGTGGGCACCCCTATCTTGTTCCTGACTTTACAGGAAATGCTTTCAGTTTTTCACCATTGAGGAGAATGTTTGCTGTGGGTTTGTCATATATAGCTTTTATTATGTTGAGGTATGTTCCTTCTATTCCTGCTTTCTGGAGAGTTTTTATCATAAATAGATGTTGAAGTTTATCAAAGGCTTTCTCTGAATCTATTGAGATAATCATATGGCTTTTATTTTTCAATTTGTTAATGTGGTATATTACATTGATAGATTTGTGGATATTGAAGAATCCTTGCATCCCTGGGATAAAGCCCACTTGGTCATGGTGTATGATCTTTTTTAATGTGTTGTTGGATTCTGATTGCTAGAATTTTGTTAAGGATTTTTGCATGTATGTTCATCAGTGATATTGGCCTGTAGATTTCTTTTTTTGTGGCATCTTTGACAGGTTTTGGTATTAGGGTGATGGTGGCCTCATAGAATGAGTTTGGAAGTTTACCTTCCTCTGCAATTTTCTGGAAGAGTTTGAGTAGGTGTTACCTCTTCTCTCAATTTTTGATAGAATTCAGTTGTGAAGCTGTCTGGACCTGGGCTTTTGTTTGCTGGAAGATTTCTGATTACAGTTTCAATTTCCATGCCTGTGATGGGTCTGTTACGATTTTCTATTTCTTTCTGGTTCACTTTTGCAAAGTTATATTTTTCTAAGAATGTGTCCATTTCTTCCAAGTTGTCCATTTTATTGGCATATAATTGCTGATAGTAGTCTCTTATGATCCTTTGTATTTTTGTGTTGTCTGTTGTGATCTCTCCATTTTCATTTCTAATTTTATTCATTTGCTTTTTCTCCCATTGTTTGTTGATGAGTCTGGCTAATGGTTTGTCGATTTTATTTATCCTCTCAAAGAACCAGCTTTTGGCTTTGTTGATTTTTGCTATGGTCTCTTTTGTTTCTTTAGCATTTGTTTCTGCCCTAACTTTTAAGTTTTTTTTTTCCTTCTACTAACCCTGGGGTTCTTCATTTCTTCCTTTTCTAGTTGCTTTAGGTGTAGAGTTAGGTTATTTGTTTGACTTGTTTCTTGTTTCTTGAGGTATGCCTGTATTCTATGAACCTTCCCCTTAGCACTACTTTTAAAGTGTCCCACAGGTTTTGGGTTGTTGTGTTTTCATTTTCATTCGTTTCTATGCATATTTTGATTTCTTCTGTGATTTGTTGGTTATTCAGCAGCGTGTTGTTCACCCTCCATATGTTGGAATTTTTAATAGTTTTTCTCCTGTAATTGAGATCTAATCTTACTGCACTGTGGTCAGAAAAGATGCTTGGAATGATTTCAATTATTTTGAATTTACCAAGGCTAAATTTATGGCTCAGGATGTCATCTATCCTTGAGAAGGTTCTGTGTGTGCTTAAGAAAAAGGTGAAATTCATTGTTTTGGGGTGAAATGTCCTATAGATATCAATTAAGTCTAACTGGTCTATCGTATCATTTGAAGTCTGTGTTTCTTTGTTAATTTTCTGTTTAGTTGATCTATCCATAGGTGTGAGTGGGGTATTAAAGTCTCCCACTAGTATTGTGTTATTGTTAATTTCCCCTTTCATACTTGTTAGCATTTGTCTTACATATTGCGGTGCTCTTATATTGGGTGCTGCTGCTGCTAAGTCATTTCAGTCGTGTCCAACTCTGTGCGACCCCATAGACAGCAGCCCACCAGGCTCCTCCATCCCTGGGATTCTCCAGGCAAGAACACTGGAGTGGGTTGCCATTTTCTTCTCCAATGTGTGAAAGTGAAAAGTGAGTCGTGTCTAACTCTTACAACCCCATGGACTGCAGCCCACCAGGTTCCTCCGATCATGGGATTTTCCAGGCAAGAGTACTGGAGTGGAGTGCCATTGCCTTCTCCATACTGGGTGCATACATATTTATAATTGTTATGTCTTCTTCTTGGATTAGTCCTTTGATCATTATGGAGTGTCCTTCGTTTCTTTCCACAGCCTTTGTTTTAAAGTCTATTTTATCTGATATGAGTATTGCTACTCCTGCTTTCTTTTGGTCTCTGTTTTCATGGAATATCTTTTTCCAGCCCTTCACTTTCAGTCTGTATGTGTCCCCTGTTTTCAGGTGGGTTCTTGTAGACAACATATATAGGGGTCTTGCTTTCGTATCCATTCAGCCAGTCTTTTCTTTTGGTTGGGGCATTCAACCCATTTACATTTAAGGTGATTTTTTTAAGGTGATTATTGATAAGTATGATCCCATTGCCATTTACTTTGTTGTTTTGGGTTTGGATTTATACACCCTTTTTGTGTTTCCTGTCTAGAGAAGATCCTTTAGCATTTGTTGGAGATCTGGTTTGGTGGTGTTGAATTCTCTCAGCTTTTGCTTGTCTGTAAAGCTTTTGATTTCTCCTTCATATTTGAATGAGACCTTGCTGAGTACAGTAATCTGGGCTGTAGGTTATTTTCTTTCATCACTTTAAGTACGTCCTGCCATTCCCTCCTGGCCTGAGGAGTTTCTATTGAAAGATCAGCTGTTATCTTTATGGGAATCCCCTTGTGTGTTATTGTTTTCTTTTCCCCCTTGCTGCTTTTAATATTTGTTCTTTGTGTTTGATCTTTGTTAAGTTGATTAATATGTGTCTTGAGGTGTTTTGCCTTGGGTTTATCCTGTTTGGGACTCTCTGGGTTTCTTGGACTTGGGTGATTATTTCCTTCCCCAATTTAGGGAAGTTTTCAACTATTATCTCCTCAAGTATTTTCTCATGGTCTTTCTTTTTGTCATCTTCTTCTGGAACTCCTATGATTCAAATGTTGGGGCATTTAACATTGTCCTGGAGGTATCTGATATTGTCCTATTTTCTTTTAATTCATTTTTCTTTTTTCCTCGCTGATTCATTTATTTCTACCATTCTATCTTCTACCTCACTGATCCTATCTTCTGCCTCCTTTTTTCTATTTGTTCCCTCCATTCTGTTTTTGATCTCATTTATTGCATTATTCATTATATATTGACTCTTTTTTATTTCTTCTAGGTCGTTGGTAAACCTTTCTTTCATCTTCTCAATCCTTGTCTCCAGGCTATTTATCTGTGATTCCATTTTGATTTCAAGATTTTGGATCATTTTCTCTATCATTATTTGGAATTATTTATAAGTAGATTCTCTATCTCTTCCTCTTTGGTTTGGTTTGGTAGGCATTTATCCTGTTCCTTTACCTACTGGGTATTCCTCTGTCTCTTCATCTTGTTTATATTGCTGTGTTTGGTGTGGGCTTCCTGTATTCTGGCAGTTTGTGGAGTTCTCTATATTGTGGAGTTTCCTCACTGTGGGTGGGATTGTATGGGTGGCTTGTCAAGGTTTCCTGCTTAGGGAAGCTTGTGTCCCTGTTCTGGTGGGTGGAGCTGGATTTCTTCTCTCTGGAGTGCAATGAAGTGTCCAGTACTGAGTTATGATATGTCAATGGGCTTGGAGTGACTTTGGGCAGCCTGTATATTGAAGCTCAGGGCTGTGTTTCTGTGATGGTGGAGAATTTGTGTGGTATGTCTTGGTCTGGAACTTGTTGGCCCTTGGGTGGTGCTTGGTTTCAGTGTAGGTGTTTGATGAGCTCCTGTCAATTAATGTTTCCTGGAGTCAGGAGTTCTGTGGTGCTCTCAGGATTTGGAATTAAGCCTCCTGCTTCTGGTTTTCAGTCTTATTTTTACAGTAGCCTCAAGACTTCTCCATGTATACAGCACCATTGATAAAACATCTAAGTTAAAGATGAAAAGTTTCTCCATGGTGAGGGACACCCAGTGAGGTTCACAGAGTTACATTCAGAAGAGAAGAGGGAGAAGGGATTTAGAGGTGACCCAAATGAGATGGAGTGTAATCAAAAGAGCAGAGAGCAAGCTAGCCAGTAATCACTTCCTTATGTCAGCTCCACAGTCTGGACTGCTCAGAGATGTTCACAGAGTTATAGAGATAAGAGAAGAGGGAGGGAGGAGACAGAGGTGGCCAGGAGATCAAAAGAGAGAGACAGATCCAGCCAGTAATCAGTTCCCTAAGTGATCTCCACCATCTGGAACACACAAAGAGATTCAGAGAGTTGGGTAGAGAAGGGAAGGGGGAGGGAGGAGATAGAGACGACCTGGTGGAGAAAAAGGAGAGTCCAAAGGGGGAGAGAGCAGACAAGCCAGTAATCTCGCTCCCAAGTAAAAATGGGTACTGATGATTGGGTTCTTGAAGATTGGGTTCTTAAAGATACAAAGTTGATAACAAATACCAAAAAGAAAAGATTAAAAATATAGAGTAGAGGTTGGATTTTCAAAACTACAATATTAAAGAAAAGAAAAGAAAAAAAAGTCACAAAACTTATAATATATATATATATATATATATATATATATGAAGTTAGCTTTAAAAAATAGGGTCTCTTTTCTTTGCCAAGTAATAGTAGGTTATAAAAATGAAAATTAAAGGAATAATAGAGGACTTAAAATTGTTTTTAATTAAAAAAAGAATGATAGTAAAGATATATCTAGGACTTTCTCTAGTATTGTTGTGGGTAGTGTGGGGTTGTTCTGGTGGGTGGAGCTGGATTTCTTCTCTCTGGAGTGCAATGAAGTGTCCAGTAATGAGTTATAAGATGTCAGTGGTTTTAGAGTAACTTTGGGCAGCCTATATATTGAAGCTCAGGGCTGTGTTCCTGTGTTGCTGGAGATTTGTGTGGTATGTCTTGCTCTGGAACTTGTTGGCCCTTGGGTGGTGCTTGGTTTCAGTGTAGATATGGAGGCATTTGATGAGTTCCTATCAATTAATGTTCCCTGGAATTAGGAGTTCTCTGGTGTTCTCAGGATTTGGACTTAAGCCTCCTGCTTCTGGTTTTCAGTCTTATTTTTACAGTAGTCTCAAGACTTCTCCTTCTATACAGCACCATCGATAAAACATCTAGGTTAAAGATGAAAATTTTCTCCACAGTGAGGGACACCCAGAGAGGTTCATCCAGAGAGGTTCACAGAGTTACATGGAGAAGAGAAGAGGGAGGAGGGAGATAGAGGTGACCCAAATGAGATGAGGTGGAATCAAAAGAGGAGAGAGCAAGCTAGCCAGTAATCACTTCCTTATGTGCGCTCCACAGTCTGGACCACTCAGAGATGTTCATGGAGTTATACAGAGAAGAGAAGAGGGAGGAAGGAGACAGAGGTGGCCAGGAGGATATAAGGAGGGAATCAAAAGGAGAGAGACAGATCCAGCCAGTAATCAGTTCCCTAAGTGTTCTCCACCATCTGGAACACACAGAGATTCACAGAGTTGGGTAGAGAAGAGAAGGGGGAGGGAGGAGACAGAGGAGACCTGGTGGAGAAAAAGGAGAGTCCAAAGGGCGAGAGAGCAGTCAAGCCAGTAATTTCACTCCCAGGTAAAAATGGATACTGAAGATTGGGTTTTTAAAGGTACAAAATTGATAACAAATACCAAAAAGCAAAGATTAAACATCTAGAGTAGAGTCCTAAGTGTTCTTCACTGTCTGGAACACGCAGAGATTCACAGAGTTGGGTAGAGAAGAGAAGGGGGAGGGAGGAGACAGAGGCAACCTGGTGGAGAAAAAGGAGAGTCCAAAGGAGGAGAGAGCAGTCAAGCCAGTAATCTCACTCCCAAGTACAAATGGGTATTGAAGGTTTTGTTTTTAAAGGTACAAAATTGATAACATATACCATAAAGCAAAGATTAAAAATCTAGAGTATAGGTTGGATTTTCAAAACTACAATATTAAAGAAAAGAAAAGAAAAAAAAGTCACAAAACTTATAATATATATATATATATATATATATATATATGAAGTTAGCTTTAAAAAATAGGGTCTCTTTTCTTTGCCAAGTAATAGTAGGTTATAAAAATGAAAATTAAAGGAATAATAGAGGACTTAAAATTGTTTTTAATTAAAAAAAGAATGATAGTAAAGATATATCTAGGACTTTCTCTAGTATTGTTGTGGGTAGTGTGGGGTCAGTTCATTTTCAGATAGTTCCTTGATCCAGTTTATATTTCTCAAGATCTATAGACCCCTTCCTATGTAATGGGTACTAACTACTGGGTTTTAACCTATTGCACCTGTCACTTCCAAGGCGGTTCCCTCTGTTTTAGCTTCTTCTGTTTGCTGGTCTCTTCAGTGTTTGATTTCCACCCTTACACAAGGGGGTGGTGGTGGACACTTTTTTAGGCTCACTGTAAAGTCATGTGTGGGGAATGAGGGACACTTCAAACAAGTAACACTGGCGTGTGCTCACAGTGTCTCAACCACATTGGGCCTGCCTCGCTCACCGCATGGGTGCCTTGCCTGACCACACTGCTCAGGCTCTAGGTTGCTCCACCGGTAACTGTCCAAGGCCGGCACTGGGCTGCATGCACCTCCCAGGTCTAAGCTGCTCAGGTTCAGACACTTGGGTAGTCCTCAGAGGCACAGACTCGGTTGGGCCTGTGTTTTGTGCCCTTCCCGGGCCCACTACGAACAAAGCTAGTGGAGGTGATGGAATTCCTATTGAGCTATTTCAAATCCTGAAAGATGATGCTGTGAAAGTGCTGCACTCAATATGCCAGCAAATCTGGAAAACTCAGCAGTGGCCACAGGACTGGAAAAGGTCAGTTTCCCTTCCAATCCCAAAGAATGGCAATGCCAAAGAATGCTCCAACTACTGCACAATTGCACTCATCTCACATGCTAGTGAAGTGGTGCTCAAAATTCTCCAAGCCAGACTTCAGCAATATGTGAAACGTGAACTTCCTAATGTTCAAGCTGGTTTTAGAAAAGGCAGAGGAACCAGAGATCAAATTGCCAACATCCACAGGATCATGGAAAAAGGAAGAGGGTTCCAGAAAAACATCTATTTCTGCTTTATTGACTATACCAAAGCCTTTGACTGTGGGATCACAATAAACTGTGGAAAATTCTGAAAGAGATGGGAATACCAGACCACCTGACCTGCCTCTTGAGAAATCTGTATGCAGGTCAGGAAGCAACAGTTAGAACTGGACATGGAACAACAGACTGGTTCCAAATAGGAAAAGGAGTATGTCAAGGCTGTATATTGTCACCCTGCTTATTTAACTTCTATGCAGAGTACATCATGAGAAATGCTGGACTGGAAGAAACACAAGCTGGAATCAAGATTGCCGGGAGAAATATCAATAACCTCAGATATGCAGATGACACCACCCTTATGGCAGAAAATGAAGAGGAGCTAAACAGCCTCTTGATCAAAGGAAAGAGGAGAGTGAAAAAGTTGGCTTAAAGTTCAACATTCAGAAAACAAAGATCATGGCATCCAGTCCCATCACTTCATGGGAAATTGATGGAGAAACGGTGGAAACAGTGTTAGACTTTATTTTGGGGGGCTCCAAAATCACTGCAGATGGTGACTGTAGCCATGAAATTAAAAGACGTAGGAGTAACCTATTGCACCACAGGCTTTTTGCACCATTAGGAAGTTCACGTTTCACATATTGCTGAAGCCTGGCTTGGAGAATTTTGAGCACCACTTCACTAGCATGTGAGATGAGTGCAATTACTCCTTGGAAGAAAAGTTATGACCAACCTAGATAGTATATTCAAAAGCAGAGATATTACTTTGCCGACTAAGGTCCATCTAGTCAAGGCTATGGTTTTTCCAGTAGTCATGTATGGATGTGAGATTTGGACTGTGAAGAAAGCTGAGCGCTGAAGAATTGATGCTTTTGAACTGTGGTGTAGGAGTAGACTCTTGAGAGTCCCTTGGACTGCAAGGAGATCCAACCAGTCCATTCTGAGGGAGATCAGCCCTGGGGTTTCTTTGGAAGGAATGATGCTAAAGCTGAAACTCCAGTACTTTGGCCACCTCATGCGAAGTGTTGACTCATTGGAAAAGACTCTGATGCTGGGAGGGATTGGGGGCAGGAGGAGGAGAGGACGACCAAGGCTGAGATGGCTGGATGGCATCACTGACTTGATGGATGTGAGTCTGAGTGAACTCCGGGAGTTGGTGATGGACAGGGAGGCCTGGCGTGCTGTGATTCATGTGGTCCCAAAGAGTCGGACACGACTGAGTGACTGAACTGAACTGAACTGAACTGAACATGTCCGAGCAGCTCAAGTGATGAAGTGTTTGGCGAGTGCAGTCGCTGAGACTTATCACCTCCCCCATCCCTGCCGCTCGGTTTTCTGGGTGTACAACCGGTGCACCTTCTCAGGCAGATGTTGACCATCCAGAACCCCAAGAAGTCTTAGTTAGCAAAAAAGCCTGCTTGCCCTAGATAATGCCTCTCTGGGGCTGCAATTGCCCCCTTCAGACTCTGCTGCCTGTCACTGGAGGGGGATCATCTGCAGCTGGCTAGCTCTGTTCAGACCTTTGTTCTGTGAATGAGCCTGGCGGTATCATAGGTTAGGGCTTTTCACGTGGTAGCTATTCCACAGTCTGGTTTGCTAGCCCAAGTTAGTTCCCTCAGATTGCCCTTGGGGCATTCAGGCCCAGTCCTTACTCTAAGCAACGCAGCCCATGCCTCCCTGCCCAGCCCTGACTTGCTAGCGGTGGGTGCAGGCATCTGCGCTGCCTCTCCACTGGGGGAGTTACTGCTGGGCTCCTAATCTGTGGGTTTTAATTATTTATTTATTTTTCCTCCCAGTTATGTTTCCCTCTGTGGTTTCAAGGCTCGCCACAGACTTGGCAGTGAGAGTGTTTCCTGGTGTTTGGAAACTTCTCTCTTTTTAAGACTCCCTTCCTGGGACAGAGCTCCGTCCCTACCTATTTTGTCTCTCTTTTTGTCTTTTTTTTTTTTTCCTATCTCCTTTCAAAGACAATGGGCTGCTTTTCTGGGTGCCTAATGTCCTGTGCCGGCATTCAGAAGTTGTTTTATGGAATATACTCAGGGTTTAAATGTTCTTTTGATGAATATGTGGGAGAGAAAGTGGTCTCCCCGTCCTATTCCTCCTCCATCTTAGGACCACCTCCAGGCATATGGTTTTAAAAATCTGGTGACAGCTTCCAGAAGTTTGGCATGGGCAATGGATAAGAGAGAGATGGTTACAATTGTACAAAGCCTCTGGGCTATGACCAATTTTGTGGGAAAACAAAAAAAAAGGCTACTTCATCAGCATTATTTTACAGTAAACTATTGAGAGGGGGTGAAAATAACCAGGAGTAGTTTATGACTTATCCAATGTAACAAAACTGTGAGGATTTATAGTGATCCCTGGGGTTGTAAGGAATGCTAATGCTTAATAGTCCATATTCTGCCAACAAAACAGTGAATTCTTGCATGTAAATACACTGTTATATCAAACAAAAGTAAAAATTAGTCTCTTGGAATCAAGAGACTAGCCCCATCTCTCTGCATCAAGAGACTAGCCCCATCCCTACTGTAAAATAATGCCGGTGATCCAATGATGGGAGGGAGTTCATTGTAGGGTATCTAGGGGAAGTCTAGTTGAGAATAGGAAGCCCACCTGCTTCAAGCCCAAGGAACTGCCAAAGTTGTTCAGGACTGCCACTATCACTTGGTTAAATCTTGGAAAATGCCAGTTGATTCTGCATCTCTTCTCATACTCTTCCTCAAGGTGTCTCAGAAGCAACTCAGTAATGCTACAGAAAACTTCTTTTTGTGGCAGTTGGATTCTCTAGCTGAGTTTCCTGGTCAAAGTGTATATATTCTTTGGTCTCAAATCTCCCTGGAACATCCCACAGGGATGCAACATTCTCCCCATTTGAAGCCTGCTGGCAGGCTAAGTATAGCTAATGACCTCCAGTGTCCATTGGGAAAGAAAATAGCTCCATTGTTTGTCAGTATCACAAGATTCAGAAATCCAGTATCACACAATTCATGAAAGGCTGCCTTTTCTAGTTCTTTAATTATTTTGCAGAATGAGAGGTGTCTTATCTTCTGAACTAGAAAGAATGTGGTAGATAGAAAAAAACACTTCCTTCCAGGATAAGGAAAAAAATGTGTTTTCCAGCTTCTCCTTCTGCTTCTTACTCCTATCATCACCACCACCACCATATGCCACCATAAGCAAGTCATTTATATTTTCTGATCTTCAGATCTTCCTTCTATAAAATGGAATAGATTACTCACTTGAAAATAAATGGAGAGAAAGTAGATTAGGTAAGTGAGTCATATCAGCATGGTAGATAACAGCAAAGGCTTTGCAGTTATACAGATCAGGATTTGAATCACAGCTCTGTCACTTTGTTGCTGTAAGCCCTCAGCATGTCATTTAACTGCACTGAGCCTCACATTTCTTTCTCTGTACAAAGAGAGTGTTGTTCTGTGCTTAGTTGCTCAGTCGTATCCGACTCTTGTGACCCCATGGACTGTAGCCCACCAGGCTCCTCTGTCCATGGGATTCTCCAGGCAAGAATACTGGGGTGGGTTGCCATGCCCTCCTCCTGGGGATCTTCCCAACCTAGGGATCAAACCCAGGTCTCCTGCATGGCAGGCAGATTCTGAACTGTCTGAGCCACCAGAGAATCCCCAAAAATAGAATGGATACTGATAATACCTATTTCACAGGCTGTTGTGGAGCCAAATTCCAAGACTACTTGGAAGATGCTTAGTTCAATAAATAAACCTGACCATTGTGCAACCTCACTCCTTTTATTCTCATCACTTTTGGTATCTTAAGACTATCAGGCACTTGAATAAAATGTACTGACTGGTTTATTGAACTTGCCCATAGGACAGTAGGGAGATTCATAGGGCACTACCAAGGAACCTCAGAAGCCTGGAACAGGGTGATAGAACAGGGAAAGTTATTAGTGTTGTTTTTTTGTTTTGTTTTGTTTTGTTTATCTTCACCCCCAGTCAAGCCCAACCTACATCTAGTCATTCTTTTGAACTGTAACAAAGAAGTATCTTCCTGGAACCACTGGCCCCACTGGGATGATACATAAAAGTGTCAGGGAGACATTTTGGGTTTAGCCTAAATAATGAAACCCAAGGACTCCTGAGTTCTCTGCTCTGCTGGGGCACTGAAATCTTCTGTACCTTCATTTTATATATTTCCTCTTTCTCTGATTTCCCCAACCTCTGGCCAATCTCTTAGGTAGGAGCCTATGAGCAAAGTTACAATATATTTGAAAGATACTTTAAAAAGGAAAATATTGTTAACTACTAGTTAGACTTTGTGAGCAAATTAATAAATGCTTCCCTTAACAGTTGCAGAAACATTACAAGCCACTGCTGTAATTAGATCTCTCTCCAACTTGGCTTTGATATTCAGGATCATAACAGAAGTATGTTGGCAGCATTTCAGTACTTTGTGTTTTAGTGCAAGTACTGAGCCATTCATTCACTTCAGGAAACAGACAGATAAAAGAATGATTTAAACATCTCAGAACTGAAAGCAAGTAACCAAGGAAGATTATCTGTCCCTTTCTGGATGCTGTGAACTGGACACCAATACATGTCAACGGGAGATGGCTTTTGATTGTCCCTGCTGAAGTACAAGGGAAAAAATGTGCTAGGTCCAACTCACCTAGAGCAATGGGTTTCAACTGAGTCAGTTTCCCCCTCAGGGGACATTTGTCACTATCTGGAAATACTTTGGCTGTCACAACTTTGGGAGACAGGAAGGGAGGTGCCACTGCAATTAGTAGGTATAAACAAGGATACCCCTAAACATCCTTCAATGCACAGGACAGTCTCCCAGAACAAAGACTTACCTGACCCAAAATGTAAATAGTATTGAGATTGAGGAAATTTGCCCTAGAGAATCTTTCTATCCTTCCTATCCTAACAACTAGCAAATACTCTTGAAAGCCTTTCTTGGCACTGTGAGAGATATAAACCATAGTCTCTGCCCTAAGGAAGCTCAGACTCATGTAGGGAGACCAACCAAGTACACTGAAGCTACCAGAAACTAAAGAAGTATATCATATAGCTATTTTTTCCCCCAACATAGTATGGACGAGACCCTGGGTGCTATAGGAACTTTCAGGAGAACAGGAGGCATGGCAATCACTCAAGAAAATGTAAAAGAGTTGGATCTTGAGTTGGTATTCAGTGGAGAAAATTACTCATTGTTTGGTAAAAGATGAATCTATGCTCACTACCCATACTTCCTTTCTTCCCATTCTTTACTTAATCAGCATCTTGTAAACTAATTTCAAGACTTCACAAATGGGAGGACACCACACAAATTGTTCTCTTGTAAGTGACCAATGACATGTTAATTTGTGAATCACTAGAGCTCAGTATTCTTTAGCTCCCACCTTTTAAAAATTTCATTGTCTTCCTCCTTGACTTTTATGCAATCATCTTGTTCCCTTTAGATCTCTTTATTTCTCTAGCTAACCTCAACAGGTTTCTGGGCCTCAAACTCCATCTTGCTCTCTTTTTCCTCCTCACTTTTCCCCCTTAATTATTTTATTCATTCATTTATATCCACAAGGGTATAGATATACTTCTACAAGGATCTGAGGTAGTTACAATCTCATGCTATGACTCTCTGCTATAATCTCATGCATGACTGTGTGCTGTCACTTCAGTTGTGTATGACTCTGTGCAACCCTATGGATGGTAGCATGCCAGGCTCCTCTATCCATGGGATTCTCCAGGAAACAGTACTGGAGTGAGTTGTCATGCCCTACTCCAGGGCATCTTCCTAACCCAGGGGTCAAATTCACATCTCTTACATCTTCTGTGTAGCAGGCAGGTTCTTTACCACTAGCACCACCTGGGAAAGCCCCTCACACTATGTATTTTTCCTTAATTCTCATACCCACTCCTATGGTTTTACACATCATCTCAACATCAGCAACTCTCCAAGCTACACCTCTGACTCTGACATCATTTTGACATACCATTCCTCCATCCCCAACCACCTGCTGGCCACTGTCCACAGACTCCTCAAATCCAGTATGTCCTAAGTTTAGGGTAACCAATCTGTCCTGGTTTTTCTGGAACTTTCCCAGTGTTACAACTGAAATTCCTATGTCCTGAGAATGGCCTCAATTAGCTGACCAATCAGGACATATCTGAAATGAATTCATCACTATCTGTCCCAAACCCAGTCCTCCTCCTGACCTCCTGATTTTCCTACACCATTTACTAGCAGAATATTCTCAACCCCTCTTTACCTCTCACCCTGAGGTGCTAAATATTGGTTACTAAATATTGCCAGTTCTATCTTCAAAATATCTCTACCCCAGCCTCCATCCCACTCCCATCCCCTTTGCCAGTTCGCCTTCCATTCAGCCAAGATGGATCATTCTGAAACACATATCTGATCATCTCATCAACATGGAAGTCTTGTAGTCTGAACCCCAAGAACAGTATTAAGCCTAGGCTCCTAGGTATTCAGGCATGACAACTACACAGTGAAAGACCTTAGACATGTTGCCATGACTGACTAAAATGCACCAATAATAATATGAGGTATAAGTGAAAGGGAAAAGCAAAATGAAACAAAACCAACCACCATATTCTTGAGAAGCCAGGAATCTGTCGATTACATTTTGCATCTTCTCTTTTTTTTTCAGAGAAGTATATGACAACCATGGCTAAAGTAAGTAAGTATAGCCAGGGAATTTCAGGTAGTATAGATTAGTCATGGCCTTGATATTAATCTGAAATAGAACCAACTGGAAGTTACATTGTGCAGAAACTAAGATAGTCTGAGAGGGAATACCCTTGTTCCCTTAGGCTAAGTCTTAACTTGCCTGTGGCCCGACTTTCAAATGACCCCCAATGCAAGAGGCACAGGCTTTCCAGACTGGTGAGAAAAATAATTTGCTTCACTGATGTGTATATCAGTGTCAGGAAACATATATCCCATTTGAATAATGGTGGTGGTGGCGGACACCAAATTTAGATTATGAGAAGTGCAAACTGCCAGATGAAGAAAAAGCCTAATGTTTTCCCCAGAGGGGAAAGACAGCTCACCCCTCCCTCCCTCAGTAAAACTTAACGGTCCTCTGAATCCTCTCCGACACTTGTAAGTGGTAAAGGAACTCACCAAGGTGAAGGAATTCACCTTGGGAGTGAGAAGTTGACCTTCACAAGGGCATTAGAAAAAGATCACTATCCAAATAAACAAAAAAAGCAGTGCCATAACCCGTCGGTTTACCTCTCTAATATAGGCATTTCTATCACATTGTAGGTAACCTCCTCATCCATCTAGGTCAGTCAGAGATGTAGCCGACCCACAGAGGAAGGCTCCCCTAGTTAGGTTCCTGACTTTCTTTTTTTTGTTTCTGTTTGTTTTGTTTTGGCCACATTCATTTTTCTAGTTTTTCGGTCACTTTAAGGAGATGTTGCAACATTCACCTGTTTCATTTATCTCCCAAAGACCTTGCTTCTGAAATTCATTCTGCCTTCTCTATTAGGGACCTTCCTAATCAGGTGCGTGCATGCATGCACGCACATGCGCATGCACACACACACACTACACCATGAACAAACATATGTCCCTTCATTGTTTAATAGCAGTAACACCAAACTTTTCAACCAGGGAGATGTAAGCCAAGGTCTCTGCCCTACGAGAGTTTAGAGTCTAATCAGGGAGACCAACAAGCACAACTGAGAAAAGTAAGATCGCCTAATCATTTTTTGTCTATAACTGCTATGGGAACTTGGAGAATGAGAGGGTCAGCATACACTGGAATCTTTAAGAAGATTTCAAAAAAAAAAAAAGAAAAGAAAAGAAGGGGCATGACAAAACAATTTAGGCCACGAAAACAAACTCATCAAACTACGCTCATGGGATCTGTACAGTTAAAATAGTTTCCTCCTTATTGTAAATTTTACCTCTATATAGTTGATTTTTAAATTAAAAAAAAGAAAACATCAACATTTCAAAGAATGGAATTATAGTTCATTCAGGTGTAACAGAGGGAGAGGGATTTTTAAGACAGAAGGAAAAAAGTCACAGCATTGAGATTTGCTTTCTCTCTGTCTCACTCTCTCTCTCTCATACACACAAACCCACCCCTCGTATTTGTCATATAATATGGTTCAGGCTTATTTAGGCTTAAAGCATTAAACAACTTGTACCAGAGTAAATCCTCTGCTATCAATTCCCCTCTAGGCCAAAACCACTGTGTTCACAGCCCTGCTGATGCCTGCACCTGTTCCTCCAGCTCTAAACTTCTGTCTTTTCTCCAGCACTCTAAAGCCTTTGAAAATAAGCAAGAATAAGACACTATGACTATTTGGTATTTAAGTGAACACTAACTATGTGCCAGGCACAGAGCTAACTTTTATCTGTCAGTGGCCATCAATACTCCAAATAATCCAGCTATCACTTTTTTAAGAGTTGACTATCTGCAGGGCATCTAGACACTGTGCTAAGGACTTTTCATGTGAAGTATCTCATTTAATCCTCCAACAGTCCTAGGAGACAGGCAATATTATTATTTGCATTTACAGACAAGGAAACAGAATTAAAAGAACTTATTCAAGGGCACACGTGAATAAATGGCCAAGCCAGAGTTTGACCTGAGCTCTGACTCCAAAGTCTACATACCAGAAACTGTGTCATATGATGGTTAGAGCTGCAGGTCAGCAAGCTTTTTCTGTAAAGGACCAAATAGCAAATCTTTTAGGTATCGTAGGTCATAGGTCTCTGATGTAAGTACTTAACTCTGCAAATGTAAAAGATGAGTGTGGCTATATTGCGATAAAATATAATTTATGCAAACAAGAACTAGGCTGCATTTGGCTCCCAGGTTATAGTTTGATGACCCCTGGGGTCAGAGACCTGGGTTCAAAAGACTAAAGACAAGTTAGTCTCAGAACATTCAGAGGAGTCAATCATGGTGTAAGTGGTGTATACAGACCTGGGCTCAAGACCTGGGTTCAAGAGACTAAAGACAAGTTAGTCTCAGAACATTCAGAGGAGTTGATCATGGAAGCAGTGCTGATGTGTGCCAACTGTCTAGCCAAAGACTGTGTCAGGTCACAAACAGAGTCACTTCAAGACTGTCCATCCAAGAAGTCAGTTCTCCATCTCATAATAATAGCAATAGCCATAATGTTGAAAATAGACTCTCTCTGTGTCTTAGATTCTTCATCCTTAACATAGTAATAGTACATCCCTCATACAGTCATCCAGAGAAGGCACTGGCGACCCACTCCAGTACTCTTGCCTGGAAAATCCCAAGAATGGAGGAGCCTGGTAGGCTGCAGTCCATGGGGTTGCTAAGAGTCAGACACAACTGAGCGACTTCACTTTCACTTTTCACTTTCATGCATTGGAGAAGGAAATGGCAACCCACTTCAGTGTTCTTACCTGGAGAATCCCAGGGACGGCAGAGCCTGGTGGGCTGCCATCTATGGGGTCGCAGAGAGTCGGACACTACTGACGTCACTTAGCAGCAGCAGCATACAGTCATCGTGAGGATTAAGGATTAAAGGAATGAACAGGTGAACATAACACATAGTCAAGTAAATCAACAGTAAGTCATTATTTAAAGCCCACAGCAAGGCTGGCCCTAGAAGGAAATAGATTAGGAAAGGCATCGCTCTCTTTAAAATCAAACCACCAAGGTCCAATAGTCTTGATACTCTGCAGCAACAATTACTCCCTCAGGATGCCAGCTAATTCTGTTCTCCTTTCAGTTACACAAACCTTATTCTTTTTTGAGTCTACATTCCTGTTTTAGTCATTAGTAAGAGAGTCTCCTGGTTTCAAGAGAGGACAGGAATATGAGTCATTATCTGTGGAGTGTTTCCTTCAGGAATGAGGTTCTGGCTGCTGGACTCATATCTGTCCAAGTACCTGACATAGGGGATGGCACAGAGTAAGTGCTCAGTAAATGTTGCTGGTCTGATTGGTTTTGGACTCGTCCTGCCTGGAAGCAGGAGGAAAGTGACTTTTTTAAATAAGAAAACTAAGTTATTTCTCTTTCTCTGGCAGTGATAACATGTCTCATGCCAGTTGTTTTTAATATTTACTTTATTTCTTTATTTGACTGTACTGGGTCTTAGTTGCTACATGTGAGATCTAGTTCCCTGACCAGAGCTCTAACCCAGGCCCTCTGCATTGAGAGCACTGTGTTAGCCACTTGACCACCAGGAAAGTCTGGAAAGTGACTTCTTAAAAGCCATCAGAGCACTGTGGGTTCACGTTTTCTTTGCCCATAAGCAAGAGAGAGAGACACGGAGACAGAGACCATGCTCCTGAATAATCATGCAGTGAAAGCCACTCAGATAAAGTTTTTTTTTTTTCTTTGAGCCAAAAACACACTCATGGAATCTTCTGTCTTGGCTGTAAAGAACCCCCTGAGATACTGTAGCTTGTCAGCCAGCTCTGCAAAAGTCATCCTTGCAATCCTGACTTGCCAATCTTTCTCAATGAAAAAAATTCTCTCCTTTATCTAACAAGTTGTCGCTCATCCTCTAAAATGTGTCTTGCATAATAATACAGTTTTCATTCTGGAATTTGTTACAGCTATTTATAGGCTCTGACTATACAATGAGGACTGTACTGACTCCAACTGGATGTATTTCTCAATGCACTATTTCTCCCCACCTCCCCATCCTTCATCCTGCTACTGCTGCCATCAGTCTCCTTTTCAGAATTCCAAGTCAGTAACTGGTATGTCAGAACACACTCAGAATATTCAGAGGAGTTGATCATGGAAACAGTGCTAATGTGTGCCAACTGTCTAGTCAAAGACTGTGCCAGGTCACATACATAGTCACTTCAAGACTGTCCATCCAAGAAGTCACAGTTCTCCATCTCATAATAATAGCAATAGCCATAATGTTGAAAATAGCTAACGTTTATTTAATGCTGCCTCATCTAATTCTCATAATGGTTTAGTGCAGCTCTGCCGATATTTATATTCCTTGAGGCTTTTCCTCCCACTTCCTTGATTTAAACCAGTAGGATCACAACTTTCAGCTGACCTAACCACATCCTATCTGACATTTTTTTTTTCTTTTAATGGAGTATAGTTGATTTTTCTGGGCTTCCCAGGTGGTGCTAGTGGTAAAGAACCCACCTGCCAATGCAAGAGACTTAAGAGACATGGATTCGATCCCTGGGTTGGAAAGATCCCCTGGAGAAGGGCATGTCAACCCACTCCAGTATTCTTGCCTGGGAAATCCCATGGACTGAGGAGCCTGGTGGGCTACAGTTCATAGGGTTGCACAGAGTCAGACACGACAGAAGCAACTTAAGCATGGCAAGGCACACAGTTGATTTACAGGCTTTCCTGGTGGCTCAGTGGTTTAAAAAGTCCGCCTGCCAATGCAGGAGGCACAGGTTCGATTCCTGGGTCAGGAAGATCCCTTGGAAAAAGAAATGGCAACCCATTTCAGTATTCTTGCCTAGGAAAGCCCATGGACAGTGGAGCCTGGGGGGCTACAGACCATGGGGTTGCAAAGAGACACGGCTTAGCAACTAAACAACAACGACAAATAGTTGATTTACATTGTTTGTCACTTTCTGTGGTACAGCAAAGTGGATCAGCTGTGTGTATACATATATTCACTCTTTTTTACAGATTATTGAGTAGACTTCCCTGTGTATACAGAGCTGTCTGACTTTTTTGGGTTTTGTGGATTTCCAGGCTCCATTCGTCAATTGCCCTGACATGCTAGGTCACCTGCTCCCTTCCAGGTGAGCCTTTACCCAATGCAGGCTCCCCTAGAACTTTCGGGTAGGAAGTGAGCACACATCACCCTCTGCTGCCATCTCATGGCTAGAACAAGCCATTGCATTGGATTTAATTCTACAGCACTAGATGTTTTCCGGAAAAGGCAATGGCACCCCACTCCAGTACTCTTGCCTGGAAAATCCCATGGATGGAGGAGCCTGGTGGGCTGCAGTCCATGGGGTCGTGAAGAGTAGGACACGACTGAGCGACTTCACTTTCACTTTTCACTTTCATTCACTGGAGAAGGAAATGGCAACCCATTCCAGTGTTCTTGCCTGGAGAATCCCAGGGACGGGGGAGCCTGGTGGGCTGCCGTCTATGGGGTCGCACAGAGTCGGACACGACTTACCAGCAGCAGCAGCAGCAGCAGCAGCAGTTTTCAGAGCCCATTAACTCCAACACAGGAGAATTATAACATCTGCCAGGGAATCCCATTTAGCTAATTCTGACTACTGGGTATACTTGCAAATGGAAAATGATACATTTTTAAAATACATGCTCTAAAACAGAGTTTTCAGCATCTAGTTCACTTTTCTCCATTTAGTTCAAATCAGTGAAGCTGAGCGATAGTTTGAAATTAGAGGTATGACTGCCAGTTGACTTATTTTGTGTCTGCTCCTGTGTTGCCATCACTATTGGTAGCCCAGCTCAGGAACAGGAACAAGCCAACTGAGTCCCAAATGGCTCAGTAATCCTTGGGTAAACATACATCTTTTGTCAGAAAAAAAAAATTCACCAAGGGTTAGTGATCTGAGCAAATAAATAGCAAATTGTGTTAGACAGAGACTACATGTAAAATGTAGGTGCTATTTCCCACCATAATCTGGGCCTAAACTTCTTGCCAAAACCTATTTCTTCATCTCAAATTTCTGCTGCAGTGGTAAAAAGCAGACCGTTTAATGAAAGCACAACTCAGCAAGCTCCTGCCATGGAGAGGGAAGGAAGGGGTTCTGAGCATTTCTCCCTCTTTGGGAAAGCTTCCATTGCCACCAGTTTCCTTTCTGAGCATTTTTCTCCTCAACAGAGCCCAGCTTGATTGGCAACTACAAACCAAACCAACAAAACTTGTTCTGTCTCAGATCATTTCTGCTGGCTTTTTAAATACACTTTTATACACAACTAGACTATTTTCTGAAGAACTGACATCTGAGGCTATGAAAGTTTGGCCTATTCCAATTGCAGCCATTCGCTGGGGGAGCAGAAGAAGGTTCTAAAAGGTCAGTAGACTTTTTCAAACTACCAAGAAAGGCCTTTTCATCTCAGATCCTGCCACAGCCAGGATTTTTCTTCCCAAGCCTCAACTTCTCCCCTGGGTTGAGGTTGGGGGTAGTTGCTCATTCTCACCCTTCAGATTTCTTTTCCTCCAAATGAACTAAAGGAAGAAGTGTTTGCAGCTGTCAGTCTCCTAGCTTGAAGTCAGCTGATCTCCTTTAGGAAACAAAGCTAACTCACTGCCAATTACTTAAGAGAACAATAGGCCTGTACCGCCTTCTGAACCTCTGAATGTGAAGCATATGTCAAGGTGACCTTCCTTCTAGTCTCATCTATTGCATTTTTGTACACACCCAACAATTTAAAATCATCTGCAAATAACCAGTCAGGGAACTCCACATGGTACTGACTTGTTTGATCCTGATCGAATTTTTTCTTACTGACAGCCTCCATGGCAGGGAACAGATTAGATGGTGGGAGTTAAGAAACTTTTATAGTCCGACCACTGCCTGTTCCTAATGGAGCCACTAAAAGCTCAGTGCTACTAGCTTTTTTTTCTCTGCCTCATAGCCTGGCTTACTTCTCAAGAGCCCATCTGTCCCCCTCAACACACACCCCACAGCCTCTGCTCTTATCAGGGGACTTTCCCTCATTTTCCATTACCTCTGCAAAATGGGGACTTAATCAATAACCAGGGAAGTCGTCCCTAGCTTTTTACTCTTAAATAAAGAGTAACTACAGTTTTTGACACACAGCAGGCGCTGAGATGTTAATTTCTGTTATTACTATTTAACCTGAGTCTCAGTTTTCTAACTTGTAAAATGGGTGTAAATATGGTATCAACCTCCTGGATTTACTCAAAACATAGAAAATGCTTTTTAAAAGTATCCAAAACATAGGAAATTCTGTATACATCTAATCTGTGACTGTTATGACTACTACTAGAAAAATGCCTTGAAAGCACACAGAATATGAAATGAAAAGAGAAATGTACGTGACCAGGTGTGTGTGTGGGTATGTTTGGGAGTACTTTGGGGGGAAAGAGTTCTGTTTGGGTTATGCATTTGATATGCCCACTGGGCAGTCGAACATTTAGGTCTGAAGTTTAGCAGGGTGGCAAAGAGGAAATTTTCTCACCTTAACAAATAAGACTAAATGCCTGTAAAGCCCCTGAGATGTGAAATGTTACACAACATACACATACCCAGTTGTTCCTCCGCTTTACAGGCTGAGTCAAGGGTTCTACATGTAAGTGATATAAGTGTAACATGAGGTGGGTTTCAAGAGATACCACAAGGAAGAAGCAAGGTGGTTTGAGCTCAGGAAGGAGGTATCACCTCTGGCTGAGGCAATCAGGGAAGGCTTCCAAAAGGAGGTGAGGTTTAATCATTTTAATCATGATTTAATTATTCTCTGCAGTCTTCCCGTATGAATCTAAGTGCCTGCTGATTTGTCTCATCTCTGAATGCCTTGACTTCCTAGGTTGTGGTGGCTCATTACAAAGTAGTGAGCTTTTCCCAACACTAATTGGATCTAATTTTGAATGACTAGACTTTATGCTGACCTTTATTTTTATAAAATGATGGTAATGGGAGATCAAAAAGGCATAGTTTTGTTTTTGTTTTTGTATTTTCATGTCCTTACTTGGCAAAATGTTCTCTGGATATGGAGGGGAGTAACCTTCACTGGTCTGTTGAGAGCCAGCCATCTGGGAACCTGCCACTTTACCATCTGTAGTGCTTGTGTAGGCATCTCAGCAAATCTTATTGTCCCATTACTTGTTCCATGTGACTTTGACTACCCTCTCAATGAGATCCTGCAGGCAGAATCACTGTCATTGTCTCTTGCTGGGACCCTCTCCCCACATGCACCACGAAGAACCGGGCATAGCAGGGGTACAGAGCTACTTGTTGAAATGCCTAAACTGAATCATGTGGACCTTGCATCCCCTTGGCTATGAGCAAATCAGATTCTGCTCTGCCTTGGGTTCAGCTTGGGAATCAGGCATTAAAGTCATGTGGTTTTGACAGCTGTAGGAATAAAAGTCACTGATAATAGACTGGTGAGGAACTAGGGAGATAATTCTCACTGAATGAATGAAGTCAGTTTTCATCTGCTGAGTTGAAATCAAAGCAGTTTTGCTAGATGTCTGGGAGAGAGATGAGATCTTTCCAGTAGAATCTGACAATATTGCTCTCAAGGATTATTTTTTGGAGAGGCGAAGAGCCCTTGCCTGGGCACATTGGAGAAATGAAGCATTTCAGAAAAAAAAAAAAAAAAAAAAAAAAACTGCAGTGAAGTCCCTAGAAGATTTAAGAAGAAAAGATTTAGACAGGTTGGAAATGTGGGTACGGTACAATTTGTCCTGGGGTTAAACCAGGAAGCTGAGACCTGCACTATCTCCCCCATGTCCTTATTTATCTGTGACTCTTTCTGCCTCTCATAGATGCCACTTAGGAGCCCAGAATCAGGGAGCACCCCATCATTTCTAGTCTTTGCTGGCAGGTAGGTCCCTTATATTAATAGCTAGATAACTGACTAATATGAAGTACTCACTTTAAACTGTTAAGGGTAGTTAGTTGTTTTCTATATTACCACTTCCTACAAATATGAATATAACTTCAAGGCCTCAACCCAAAGTAACAAATGATGTTGGCATTTCAATCACTGTGGCAAGGCCAAAAGAGAAGATACTGGAAAATTCAGCTTTCTGCAGGTCTCAAATCATACCATTCAGAGATTGACAAGTACAGTTATTAGTCTATGGTCAGCCAGGCTAGGGCTCCAGTCCTGGCTCTACTATTAGCAGAAATGTGAGCTTGGGCTTAGTCTCATCATCTTAAAGTGAGTATGATACTGATAACCAGCCTTTAGGGTTGCTGTGAAATGATCCATGTGAAAATCTGGTAGTGTCTGGCGTACTATAAAAGCTCATTGTGATGGTGATGGTGGTAGTGTAGTCGCTCAGTCAAGTCCAACTCTTTGTGTCCCTATGGACTGTAACCCACCAGGTTCCTCTGTCCATGGGATTCTCCAGCCAAGAATAGTGGAGTGGATTGCCATGCCCACTCCAGGAGATCTTCCCTGCCCAGGGATCAAAGCCACATCTCCTGCTTGGCAGGCAGATTCTTTACCACTGAGCAACTGGGAAGCCCAGAAAAAAAAACTCATTATATGGTAGCTAATCTGGGACTTCCCTGGTGGCTCAGAGGTTAAAGCGTCTGCCTCTAATGCGGGAGACCTGGGTTTGATCCCTGGGTCGGGAAGATCCCCTGGAGAAGGAAATGGCAACCCACTCCAGTATTCTTGCTTGGAGAATCTCATGGACTGAGGAGCCTGGTGGGCTGCAGTCCATGGGGTCACAAAGAGTCGGACACGACTGAGTGACTTTACTTACTTACTTACTTACTTAATCTGACTATGTTAAGAATAGCTCCTAGTTGCAACTCCTAAGAGATGTGACTTACCTACCAGATTTCACCCCCCACATACACTAAGGAAAGAAGACTTTGGAAAGAGAGTGTTCCACCAAGATTCTAAATTACTCATTCAACAAGTATTTATTCAGTGTTTACCTTGTACCTGGCACTTAACAAAATATTGTTAACATAATGGAGACTAAGACATGCTCCCAGGCATTGAGCAACACCCGGTCTTCTGACTTTTAAGAAGTTACTGTACTGCTAAACCTTGTTTCTTTGAAGCCCCCTAAGGAGGGAATTAGAAAAGGATGCTATCATTTGGATTAACTCACACAAATATACTACACACTTTCCATGAGAATTTAAAAATTCGAGAGGGAAGGCACTTCTAGAGTGGTGGTGTTAGGGACTTCTGAAAATCCACTCTAAAAAAGCAACAAGACATTGGAAAACTTTTCAAATTCAACTTCTTTACCACTGTTGAATTTAACCAAAGGTTTGCAACAGAGAAGCATTTATTCAAGAAAAACAGCTGAATCTCAGTAAGAACAGCAAGTTTTGTGATAATTTAGCTTGCCCTCTTCCTATCTACCCAGCTCCACAGTAACCTTGAAAACCAAAAGTCTTGAAATTCTAGTAACTGTGAAAAGGAGCAGTTTGGCAGCCAGTGGACAGGAAAAGGGCTAGTTTCGAGGTCTTCAAAAAGATCCATTCCCAGAGAATTGGCATTATATGACCCATCTGGCAAATCTCTAGAAAAGCTCCATTTATGGGGTTTATCTTTGTGTCATCTGACTCAAGACCAACAGACCTTTCCCTAGGGGCACTTTTTGAAAAAAATTAGCAGCAATTATTTAATAGCCTGGCTGCCTGAGGTAATGGCTAACAGCTGAGGCAAACAATAGGCTTAACAAAAAGTAATCTGATTCCAGCAATTTAAAAAAAAAGGATTATACACCATTATAACTGGAATGCAAGAGTGAGTCAACATAACAATCACTATATATATAATACACTACAGTAATAGAAGGAAAGGGAAAAAAAACATGACCACCTGAATTAACACAGAAAAGTATTTAACAAAATCCAAAACCCTATCATCATTTTAAAAAACTCAGAAAACTGTAGAACTTCCTCAATCTGTTGAAGGCCATGTATGAAAAACTTATAGCTAATACTACACCATCATCCACTCAATGAACATGAATTTGAGCAAACTCCAGGAGATAGTGGAGGACAGAGGAGCCTGGCGTCCTACAGTCCATGGGGTCGCGAGTTGGACATGACTTAGCAACTGAACAACAATACCACACTTAATGAAAACTGACTGAAAACTTTCCCCCTAAAATCAGGAACAAGACAAGGATTCCACTCTCACCATTTGTATTCATCACTGTACTGGAGTTTCTAGCCATACCAATTAGGTAATAAAAAGAATAAAAAGCATTTAATTTGTGAAGGAAGAAGTAAACCATCTTTATTTGCTGATTCCATGTTCTTGACTGTAGAAAATCATAAGAAATCAACAAAAAAGCTCTTAGGGCTAATAAATATGTTCAACAAGTTTGCAGGATACAAGATCAACGCACAAAAGCAATTGTTTCTACACATCTGCAATGAACAACCCAAAAATGAAATTAAGGGGGAAAATTCCATTTATAATAGCATCAAAAAGAATAAAATACTAAAGAGTGAGTTTAGCAAAAGAAGTGTAAGAGTTGTACAGCAAAAACTATAAAAGACTTGTTAATTGAAAAAAAAAAAACTACACAACCTAAAAGCTGAGATTATGTTTTATTTGGCAATTTTCTGAGGACTTAAGCCTGGGCCACAGCCTCTCAGATAGCTCTGAGAAACTGCTCTGAAGAGATAAGGGAGGAACCAGGATATATAGGAGATTTTGCAATGAAAACAAAGTAGTCAGAACTTCAAAAGATTACTGTTAATTAAAGAAAACCAGATATCTCAAGTTAAAGAATTGAGCACTTTTCTAAGTTATGGGAAGAAGCAGAATCTGGGCTCACTGAAATCATTCTTTTGATATGCACCTCAGCTACCTGAGACCAGTATCCAGCTCTTTTCCATCTTGAATCCCCATCAGGGTACACAGTTGGAGGAAACTGTAGTGGCTGAGGGACTGGCAGCCAGCAGAGTCCTTTTGTCTCCATCCTGAATTCCCTCAGGGCTCACCATCAGGGGTGGCTGTAGTGGTTTAATGGCTGTAACATCTTTTGTTTACTGATATGGCAGGCCATATTTGTTTTCATTGCCACACTGTTGAAAGAATCTAAAGAAGACCTGAACAAATGGAAAGACATTAAAAGCTCATGAATTGGAAAACTTAATATTGTTATGATGGCAAAACTTCCTAAATTGTTCTATAGGTTCAAGCAATCCCTATTAAAAAACCCAGGTTCCTTTTTTTGTGTATAAATTGACAAGAAGATCATAAAATTCATGTGAAATGCAATGGAGAGGCAATGTAGTCAAAACAATTTTGAAAAAGAACAATGAATATAGAAGACTCGTGCTTCTCAATTTCAAAACTTATTACCAAGCTACTGTTATCAAGACAGTGGGGTACTGGCATAAGGATAAACATCAACAAATAGAATAGAATTAAGAATCTAAAACAAATCCTTATATTTATGGTTAGTTGATTTTCAACAAGGGTACCAAAATGATTTAATGGGAAAATAGTAGTCTTTTCAAAAAATGGGGTTGATCTTGGGTGGCCTTGGCCTGTAGTGGCTTGAAATAGGATTTTGGTTGCCTGGCCAGAGGTGTGTGAGGCAGTGAGAGTGCTAAATACTAGACATTAGACCACAGGGACAAAGCTTTGGCCTGTCAGCTGTGTAGAAATGAATTTACACAAAGAGATGGAAAGTAGTGAAACAAGTGTATATTAGGAGAAAGAGTATGTGCAGATAGACACGTGGGCAGGCTCAGAGAGTTGCACTCTAGGGGTAATTGGAATCGCTTATATGGGGATTTCTTTCGGCCAATCATCTTTCATTGCCTGGGTCTGAGTCCACAGTTTGTTTATTTCAGGGTCCTCCTCTGTGTGCATGTCATCTCCTAGCCAAGATGGATTTTAGTGAAGAGGCCTATGGGTAGGTTGATTTCACTTGACATTACTGTGGGGTGCAGCTCCCTCCCTTTTTGACCCCCTGAGGAGCCTTTCTATGCATATGTAGTTGGGAAGTTCTCTCTGACCCCAAGACTGGGAAATATGTGGTCTCTTTATCTCTTATCTGGGCAGGACTCAGCTCCTCTCTGCTCCTGGGCTTTTTCTTTATCTTGGAGTATCTGTCCAGAGGGGACAGACTCCAAAAGCTCATCCTAGGGCCCATCTATCTGCTGCCTCAAGAAAAGTGAATATTCTTATACAAATAAATGAAGTTGAACCCTTCCTCCCACAATATGCAAAACATAATTTGAAATGGATCAAAGAACTAAGTATAAGAGCTAAAGTGATCAAATTCAGAGACAGACCCATGAAAGTGAATCTTTGTGGTCTTGGACTGAGTGATGCTTTCTTAGATATGGTTGCAACAGCACAAGCAACAAGAAAATATAAAATGGACTTCATCAAAACTAAAAACTAAAAACAAAATGTACTCTGTACATTTTGGCCTTCAGTGTACTCAAGCATACAACACATACACACTGTGGTTTTTATTGTAATCTCTCTTTCTGAGGCATTCTCAGAATCAACTAGAGATTTATTAAATAACTTGTCAAACTGGAACTTTAATATACAAGCAGGAATTAGAATTTTGCTTTCAAAGCTCATAGACCTGTTTGGATTAGATACTACATGGTGGCTTAAGACAAGTTTGTTTTATAACATTCTAATTGCAGTTTGTTCTGCCAGAATCCACACCACTCTATACTACTATTGTCAGATACAAAAATAGAAAATAAAAACCTGTCTAACTTTAAAATTATCATCTTCAGCCAAAGTGAAAATCAGAGCAGAGGCACTGAAAATAAAGATTGAACAGTCATCAGGCAGTTCAGTAGCTCAGTCATGTCCAGCCCTTTGCAACCCCATGGACTGCAGCACAACAGGCCTCCCTGTCCATCACCAACTCCCAGAGCTTGCTCAAACTCATGTCCATCAAGTCAGTGATGCCATCCAACCATCTCATCCTCTGTCGTCCCCTTCTCCTCCTGCCCTCAATCTTTCCCAGCATCAGGGTATTTTCCAATGAGACAATTCTTTGCATCAGGTGGCCAAAGTATTGGAGTTTCAGTTTCAGCATCAGTCTTTCCAGTGAATATTCAGGACTGATTTCCTTTAGGATGGACTGGTTTGACTGGGATTGACTGTAGTCCAAAGGACTCTCACTAGTCTTCTCCAACACCACACTTCAAAAGCATCAATTCTTCGGCGCTCAGCCTTCTTCACAGTCCAGCTCTCACATCCATACATGACCACAGGAAAAACCATAGCCTTGACTAGACGGACCTTAGTTGGCAAAGTAATATCCCTGCTTTTGAATATACTATCTAGGTTTATCATAACTTTTCTTCCAAGGAGTAAGCGTCTTTTAATTTCATGGCTGCAGTCACCATCTGCAGTGATTTTGGAGCCCCCCAAAA
>SJXQ01011831.1:7446-48459 GCA_006408695.1 Aepyceros melampus | reverse complement strand
ATATATATATATATATATATATATATATATATATATATATATAAAACAACTACATAACTACTAAACCAGGGGCTTACTTTAGATATTTGGACATTTTTTTAGAGTTATTTTTGTAAATTACTGTCCTTATTAATTAGGAGTCCCATAATGTTTGAGAAATAACTATGACATTTTGTAGCCGCAACCGTGAAAATAGATGGACAGGGCGGCAGCACCTGCTGCATAAATGTTCTTTGTTTGAAGAAGAAACTAGGAAGTTGGCAGTGAACAACTTCTCAAAAGTGCTTCTTCTTTTTTGCTTCTATTTAGATATCAGGTCATGAAACACTGATGTCCACACTTCCTTATTTTCAGTCTCTGAGATGTACGAGTCATGATTAGGTAAGTATCACTCCCTTAGCAATCCTCATCACCCAGACTGTAAACTGCCCCCTCTAAAGAGAAGATGCTCTATTGTACTGACTTAGAAGTTTGTTGTTGAAATTATATGAAATTTCTGCCAGTTGAATATTCAACTTTAGGTTGTATGTCTTTCAGAATTATATTATCTTGAAAATAATTTGACCATTACATATCAATTAGAGCTCTAATATTCTAATAGTAGAACCTCTCAAAAGCAATTAAATAGTCCAGCTATAGTATATTTTATTTCTAATATTTCAGTGTTGATAATAAATTGGCTTGATATATTAGTTTTTCTCAACTTTTTAAAACCCACACCTCACCAGTTCAGAAGACTTTGAAAGGTTGTGTTTTAAAAGACTTATATGCCAAAGGATTATTTCTTCAAATATAAAATTATAAAACTGAATAAAAAAACATACCTATGCAACTTTGGCCACTTCATGTGAAGAGTTGACTCATTGGAAAAGACCCTGATGCTGGGAGGGATTGGGGGCAGCAGGAGAAGGGGACGACGGAGGATGAGATGGCTGGATGGCATCACGGACTCAATGGACGTGAGTCTGAGTGAACACCGGGAGTTGGTGATGGACAGGGAGGCCTGGTGTGCTGCGATTCATGGGGTCGCAAAGAGTCGGACACGACTGCGCGACTGAACGGATGCATATATGCATAAATTCAAGCACATAGACAGAAAAGCCTGGTGTGCTGCAGTCCATGAGGCTGCAGAAAGTTGGGCGCAACTTAGTGACTAAACAACAACATGCACACTCACACATACAGCACGTATTCTCATAATTGCCTTTGGCCAACTGAGAATCTCTGCTTAGAGGATTTTTAAAAGCTCAACTCAGTGGTTCATTAATTCATTTTTTAAAACTGAGAAACAGAAAAGAAAGAGGAGGATTATGCTGAGAGAAACAGAGGCTTCCCTGGTAGCTCAGATGGTAAAGAATCTGCCTGCTATGCAGGAGACAAGGGTTTGATCCTTCAGTTGAAAGGAGCCTCTGGAGAAGGGAATGGCAACCCACTCCAGTATCTTGCCTGGAGAACTCCATGGACAAAGGAGCCTGGTGGGCTACAAGTCTGTGGATTTGCAAAGAGTTGGACACAATTGAGCAATGAACACACACACACATGCTAAGAGAATGTTGTCAAGGACATTCTTATAAAAAAAAAAAAAAGATGAATGATTGCAGATAGCCAAAACTAAGGATTCAAGTTTTCTGAAACCCCGAAGCCTTTGAACAGGGTTTGATACAGGATAAAGCATCTCATCATTGACAATTACCCTAATTAATCATTCTTGTGGTGCCAATTAAGTGTATTATAAATAATAGAAAAGATAAACTTATGACAAATGTACCTAATGTTGAGCTTTTCCTGAAGCTTTAGCAAAACAGAATTTTGATTATGGTTCATATAACATAAAGTTGGAATAAAGTCAACTGTATTTTCATTCATATTTGACTCAGATAATCAATACATCATCTTGATATTTAATACAGTGCTGTCTATTTTTGCTTTCTATTCTATTGTTATTATTCCTACCTTTTGCTAATAGCTAATATTAATTGAGCTGTCATATGCTAGATGATATCCTAAATACCCTTGTATTATTATACCTTATTAATCTCCTCTAGTAAACCAAAGAGGAAGATGCTATTGTTATTTTCTGGAGACTGAGTAAAACAGTGGCAGAGCTAAGCCTGGAACTGAGGTCTGTCTGCCTCTAGATTGGGACTCTTAATGCTTACATTTATCCACTCCCTTCAGTTAACAATATTTTCTCGTTAACTGAAAATATTGTAAATACTGTAAAAATAAATCTGAACACAGATGTCTTATTTTTTTAGCACACTCAGTACATATTCAAACATGTAGCCCAGGTCACAGGAAGAACTAGTTTGTTTTACATACCTGAAGTCTCAAACTCAGTGTTCAAGGAAGAATGACATTGAAAGGAACATTTATTGACAAAATGTTATATTCTAAGCCACTTATGATATTTTAATCCATAATCAGATATGATAATGCACAGATTTGAAAAAGAAAGCAATTTCTTAGAGCAGAAAAGTAGGATTCAAGAAATCTCTTGGTGAGGAAATAATTTGTAGGTCTTGAAGGGCAAGAGGTAAGAAGAGGAGAAAGGAAATGTTGAAATTGAGAACAAACTATAAAGGAAATACTTATTGCTCTCGAGTACTGGGTTTTTCAGTCATAGAAGTATTTCCTTACCTAACAATTTAAGTTCAGGCTATTACTGCTTGTCCCAACTGGCTCCTGTGTTCCTTTTATTTTTGTTATTAACTGGAAGGCATAGCGTACTTTGAAGAACCTGGTTTACTGCCTGTTTTGCTATAATTCAGCTAATCCATAAACCAAGACATGTTGTAAATGAATGGTTATCAGTTTCATTGGTGGTCCATGTTGGGTTCCAGGTTTTACTGATGAAGCCAAGCATTCTGTCACTTGGATTTCTAAAACTTAGGTTATTTATAATAGACACAATTCAAAATCTTTGGAAGGTTAAGCCTGATTTGGGAAACTGTCCCCAAAACCATAAGTGATAATTACAACTGTATTCTATATCTCACATAATTTCTGATCATGGATGCAGTTTTGCTCACTGCTACTGTGTCTTTTTATAAATAATTTCTGTCAAATGTATATCTAAAGTCTAAAGAAATAGAACATCTAAAAAAAGATCTTTTACCTTTCCCATTATGGACATTCTTGATGCTGCTGCTAAGCTGCTTCAGTCATGTCTAACTCTGTGCTACCCCATAGACGGCAGCCCACCAGGCGCCCCTGTCCCTGAGATTCTCCAGCCAAGAATACTGGAGTAGGTTGCCATTTCCTTCTCCAATGCATGAAAGTGAAAAGTGAAAGTGAAGCCGCTCAGTCATGTCCTACTCTGTTACCCCATGGACTGCAGCCTACCAGGCTCCTCCATCCATGAGATTTTTCAGGCAAGAGTATTGGAGTGGCTTGCCATTGCTTTCTCCGGTTATGGGCATTACAGGCAAAATAGACCAAGCAAAGACTCTCCTAGGAAATTAACATTTACTCCAAAAAATGGTTAGGATTGTACCTGACAGAATCTGTGATGTTATTTGTGTTCTGCTTTTCACTTCTTGGACAGCAATTGAAAGACAACAATGACAACAAGAAATTGCACCAAAATAAAATTTCTCTTTTGTGAATCTTGAGAAACTTGATCCAAACGCTAGCAAATTTGGTAATTTAGCCAATGTATGGATGTGAGAGTTGGACTGTGAAGAAAGCTAAGTGCCAAAGAATTGATGCTTTTCAACTGTGGTGCTGAAGACTCTTGAGAGTCCCTTGGACTGCAAGGAGATGCAACCACTCCATCCTAAAGGACACCAGTCCTGGGTGTTCATTGGAAGGACTCATACTGAGCTGAAACTCCAGTATCTTGGCCACCTCATGCAAAGAGTTGACTCATTGGAAAAGTTTCTGATGCTGGGAGGGAGAAGGGGAGGAGAGGGGAAGACAGACGATGAGATGCCTGGATGGCATCACCGACTTGATGCACATGAGTTTGGGTGAAATCCGGGAGCTGGTGACGGACAGCAAAGCCTGGCATGCTGCGATTCATGGGGTCGCAAAGAGTCGACACGACTGAGCGACTGAACTGAACTGAACTGAACTGAAAATAAAGTCGAAGTGCTGCGGCCAGAATGGACCGCGCAGAAGAGGAGTCAAGAGGAGCTACCCCACATCCGAGGTCACGGGCGGCTGCCAGAGGAGCAACCCCATGTTCGAGGTCAGGGGCAGCGGCTGAGAGGAGCTAGGGTCCGAGGCCAGGGGCAGCGGCTGAGTGGAGCAACCGTACGTCCAAGGAGTGGCAGCTGGGCAGGCGCAAGAGGGCTGAAAGGAGCTACTCCACGTTCAAGGTCAGGAGGGGCGACCTAGTCCAAGGTAAGGAGCAGCAGCTGCACTTTGCTGGAGCAGCCTTGAAGAGATACCCCACGTCCAAGGTAAGAGAAACCCAAGTAAGATGGTAGGTGTTTTGAGAGGGCATCAGAGGGCAGACACATTGAAACCATAATCATGGAGAACTAGCCAATCTGATCACATGTCCACAGCCTTTTCTAACTCAATGAAACTAAGCTATGCCTTGTGAGACCACCCAAGACAGGAGGGTCACAGTGGAGAGGTCTGACAGAATGTGGTCCACTGGAGAAGGGAATGCCAAACTACTTCAGTATTCTTGCCTTGAGAACAGTATGAAAAGGCAAAATGATAGGATATTGAAAGAGGAACTCCCCAGGTCAGTAGGTGCCCAATGTGCTACTGGAGATCAGTGGAGAAACAACTCCAGAAAGAATGAAGGGATGGAGCCAAAGCAAAAACAATACCCAGATGTGGATGTGGCTGGTTATTGAAGCAAGGTCCAATGCTATAAAGAGTAATACTGCATAGGAACCTGGAATGTCAGGTCCATGAATCAAGGCAAATTGGAAGTGGTCAAACAGGAGATGGCAAGAGTGAATATTGACATTCTAGGAATCAGTGGACTAAAATGGACTGGATTGGGTGAATTTAACTCAGATGACCATTATATCTACTACTCTGGGCAGGAATCCCTTAGAAGAAATGGAGTAGCCATCATTGTCAACAAAAGAGTCTGAAATGCAGTACTTGGATGCAACCTCAAAAATGACAGAATGATCTCTGTTTGTTTCCAAGGCAAACCCGTCAATATCACGGTAATCCAAGGCTATGCCTCAGCCAGTAACACTGAAGAAGCTGAAGTTGAACAGTTCTATGAAGACCTATAAGACCTTCAAGAACTAACACCCAAAAAAGATGTCCTTTTCATTATAGGGGACTGGAATGCAAAAGTAGGCAGTCAAGAAACACCTGGAGTAACAGGAAAATTTGGCCTTGGAATACGCAATGAAGCAGGGTAAAAGCTAACAGAGTTTTGCCAAGAGAACACAATGGTCATAGCAAACACCCTCTTCCAACAACACAAGAGGACTCTACACATAGACATCACCAGATGGTCAACACCGAAATCAGATTGATTATATTCTTTGTAGCTAAGATGGAGAAGCTCTATACAGTCAGCAAAAACAAGACTGAGAGCTGACTGTGCTCAGATCATGAGCTCCTTATTGCCAAATTCAGACTTTAAATGAGGAAAGTAGGGAAAACCACTAGACCATTCAGGTATGACCTAAATCAAATCCTTACAGTTATACATGGAAGTGACAAATAGATTCAAGGGATAAAATTTGATAGACAGAGTACTTAAAGAACTATGAATTAAGGTTCATGACATTGTACAGGAGGCAGTAATCAAGACCATCCCCAAGAAAAGGAAATGCAAAAGTAAAATGGTTGTCTGAAGAAGCCTTACAAACAGCTGAGAAAAGAATAGAAGTGAAAGGCAAAGGAGAAAAGGAAAGATATACCCATCTGAATGCAGAGTGCCAAAGAATAGCAAGGAGAGATAAGAAAGCTTTCCTCAGTGATCAACACAAAGAAATAGAGGAAAACAGTAGAATAGGAAAGACTAGACGTCTTTTCAAGAAAATTAGAGATACCAAGAGAACATTTCATGACAGAAATGGTATGGACCTAACAGAAGCAGAAGATATTAAGAAGAGGTGGCAAGAATACACAGAACTATCCAAAAATGACCCAGGTGACCATGATGATGTGATCGCTCACCTAGAGCCAGACATCCTGGAACGTGAAGTCAAGTGGACTATAGGAAGCATCACTACAAACAAAGCTAGTGATGGAATTCCAGTTAGGCTATTTCAAATCCTAAAAGATGATGCTGTGGAAATGCTCCAATCAATATGCCAGCAAGTTTGGAAGACTCGGCAGTAGCCACAGAACTGGAAAAGGTCAGTTTTCATTCCAATCCCAAAGAAAAGCAATGCCAAAGAGTATTCAAACTACTATACAATTGCACTCACCTCACACACTGGTAAAGTAATACTCAAAATTCTCCAAGCCAGGCTCCAACAGTACATGAACCATGATCTCCCAGATGTTCAAGCTGGATTTAGAAAAGGCAGAGGAACCAGAGATCAAATTGCCAACATTTGTAGGATCAGAAAGAGCAAGAGAATTCCAGAATAACATCTACTTCTTCTTTATTGACACACCAAAGCCTCTGATGTGTGGATCACAACAAACTGAGGAAAATTCTTCAAGAGATGGAAATACCAGATCACCTGACCTGCCTCCTGAGAAATCTGTATGCAGGTCAAGAAGCAACAGTTAGAACTGGACATGCAACAACAGACTTGTTCCAAATTGGAAAAGGAGTACATTGAGTCTATATATTGTCACTCTGCTTATTTAACTTATATGCAGAGTTCAGTTCATTTCAGTAGCTGAGTCATGTCCATCTTTGTGACCCCATGGACTGCAGCACTCCGGGCCTCCCTGTCCATCACCAACTCCCAGAGTTTACTCAAACTCATGTCCATTGAGTCGGTGATGCCATCCAACCATCTCATCCTCTGTTGTCCCCTTCTCCTGCCTTCAATCTTTCCCAGCATCAGAGTCTTTTCAAATGAGTCAGTGCTTTGTATCAGGTGGCCAAAGTATTGGTTTCAGCTTCAGCATCAGTCCTTCCAATGAATATTCAGAACTGATTTTGTTTAGGATGGACTGGTTGCATCTCCTTGCAGTCCAAGGGACTCTCAAGAGTCTTCTCCAACACCACAGCTCAAAAGCATCAATTCTGTGCTCAGCTTTCCTTATAGTCCAACTCTCACATCCATACATGACTACTGGAAAAACCATAGCTTTGACTAGATGGACCTTTGTTGGCAAAGTAATGTCTCTGCTTTAAAAAAAATATGCTGTCTATGGGTTTGTCATATATAGCTTTTATTATGTTGAGGTATGTTCCATCTATTCCTGCTTTCTGGAGGGTTTTATCATAAATGGATGTTGAATTTTGTCAAAGGCTTTATGTGCATCTATTGAGATAATCATGTGTTTTTTATCATTCAATTTGTTAATGTGGTGAATTACATTGATTGATTTGTGGATACTGAAGAATCCTTGCATTCCTGGGATAAAGCCCACTTGGTCATTATCCTCAATGGTGAAAAATTGAAAGCATTTCCCCTAAAGTCAGGAACAAGACAAGGGTGCCCACTTTCACCACTACTATTCAACATAATTTTGGAAGTTTTGGCCACGGCAATCAGAGCAGAAAAAGAAATAAAAGGAATCTAGATTGGAAAAGAAGAAGTAAAACTCTCACTGTTTTCAGATGACATGATCCTCTACATAAAAAGCCCTAAAGACACCACCAGAAAATTACTAGAGCTAATCAATGAATATAGTAAAGTTGCAGGATATAAAATTAACACACAGAAATCCCTTGCATTCCTATACCCTAACCATGAGAAAACAGAAAGAGAAATTAAGGAAACAATTCCATTCACCATTGCAACAAAAAGAATAAAATACTTAGGAATATAATTGGAAGTTTTGGCCACAGCAATCAGAGCAGAAAAAGAAATAAAAGGAATCCAGATTGGAAAAGAAGAAGTAAAACTCTCACTGTTTTCAGATGACATGATCCTCTACATAAAAAGCCCTAAAGACACCACCAGAAAATTACTAGAGCTAATCAATGAATATAGTAAAGTTGCAGGATATAAAATTAACACACAGAAATCCCTTGCATTCCTATACCCTAACCATGAGAAAACAGAAAGAGAAATTAAGGAAACAATTCCATTCACCATTGCAACAAAAAGAATAAAATACTTAGGAATATAACTACATAAAGAAACAAAAGACCTATATATAGAAAACTATAAAACACTGATGAAAGAAATCAAAGAGGACACTAATACATGGAGAAATATACCATGTTCATGGATCGGAAGAATCCATATAGTGAAAATGAGTATACCACCCAAAGCAATCTATAGATTCAATGCAATCCCTATCAAGCTACCAATGGTATTTTTCACAGAGCTAGAACAAATAATTTCACAATTTTTATGGAAATACAAAAAAACCCCGAATAGCCAAAGCAATCTTGAGAAAGAAGAATGGAACTGGAAGAATCAACCTACCTGACTTCAGGCTATACTATAAAGCTACAGTCATCAAGAAAGTATGGTACTGGCACAAAGACAGAAATATATATCAATGGAACAAAATAGAAAGCCCAGAGATAAATCCATGCACCTATGGACACCTTGTCTTTGACAAAGGAGGCAAGAATATACAATGGAGAAAAGACAATCTCTTTAACAAGTGGTGCTGGGAAAACTGGTCAACCACTTGTAAAAGAATGAAACTAGAACACTTTCTAACACCATACAGAAAAATAAACTCAAAATGGATTAAAGATCTAAATGGAAGACCAGAAACTTATAAGACTCCTAGAGGAGAACATAGGCAAAACACTCTCCGACATAAATCACAGCAAGATCCTCTATGACTGACCTCCCAGAGTAATGGAAATAAAAGCAAAAATAAACAAATGGGACCTAATTAAATTTAAAAGCTTTTGTATAATAAAGGAAACTATAAGCAAGGTAAATAGACAACCTTGAGAATGGGAGAAAACAATAGCAAACAAAGCAACTGACAATTAATCTCAAAAATATACAAGCAACTCCTGCAGCTCAATTCCAGAAAAATAAACGACCCAATCAAAAAATGGGCCAAAGAACTAAACAGACATTTCTCCAAAGAAGACATACAAATGACTAACAAACACATGAAAAGATGCTCAGCATCACTCGATACTAGAGAAATGCAGATCAAAACCACAATGAGGTACCATCTCATGCAGTCAGAATGGCTGCTATCCAAAAGTCTAGAAACAATAAATGCTCAATAGAGTGTGGAGAACAGGGAACCCTCTTACATTGTTGGTGGGAATGCAAACTAGTACAGCCACTATGAAGAACAGTGTGGAGATTCCTTAAAAAACTGGAAATAGAACTGCCATATGACCCAGCAATCCCAAAGCTGGACATACACACTGAGGAAACCAGAATTGAAAGAGACATGTGTACCCCAGTGTTCATCGCAGCACTGTTTATAATAGCCAGGACATGGAAGCAACCTAGATGTCCATCAGCAGATGAATGGATAAGAAAGCTGTGGTACATATACACAATGGAATATTACTCACCATTAAAAAGAACACATTTGAATCAGTTCAAATGAAGTGGATGAAACTGGAGCCTATTATACAGAGTGAAGTAAGCCAGAAAGAAAAACATCAATACAGTATACTAATGCATATATATGGAATTTAGAAAAATAGTAACAATAACCCTATATATGAGATAGCAAAAGAGACACAGATGTATAGAACAGTCTTTTGGACTCTGGGAGAAGGCAAGGGTGAGATGATTTGAGAGAATAGCATTGAAACATGTATATTATCATAGGTGAAACAGATCGCCAGTCCAGGTTCAATGTATGAGACAGGGTGCTCAGGGCTGGTGCACTGGGATGACCCAGAGGGATGGGGAGGTGGGAGGGGGGTTTAGGATGGGGAACACATGTACACCCATGGCTGATTCATGTCAATGTATGGCAAAGCCATACATTATTATAAAGTAATTACCCTCCAATTAAAATAAATAAATTAAAAAATATGTATGCTGTATAGGTTGGTTATTACTTTTCCTATGAGTAGTATGCATCTTTAATTTCATGGCTGCAGTCACCATTTGCACTGATTTTGGAGACCAACAAAATAAAGTCTGACACTGTTTCCCCTGTTTCCCCACCTATTTGCCATGAAGTGATGGGACCAGATGCCATGATCTTAGTTTTTTGAATGCTGAGTTTTAAGCTAACTTTTTCACTCTCCTCTTTCACTTTTATCCTGGGGTTCTTTAGTTCCTCTTCTCTTTCTGCCATAAGGGAAGTGTCATCTGCATATCTGAGGTTATTGACATTTCTCCCAGTAATCTTGATTCCAGCTTGTGCTTCATCCAGTCCAGTGATTCTCATGATGTACTCTGCATGTAAGTTAAATAAGCAGGGTGACAATATACAGCCTGATGTACTCCTTTCCCAATTTGGAACTGTTCTGTTGTTCCATGTCCAGTTCTAACTGTTGCTTCCTGACTTGCATACAGATTTCTCAAGGGGCAGGTCAGGTGGTCTGGTATTCCCATCTCTTGAAGAATTTTCCACAGTTGTTGTGATCCACACAGTCAAAAGCTTTGGCATAGTCAATAAAGCAGAAATAGATGTTTTTCTGCTACTCTCTTGCTTTTTTGCTGATCAATGGATGCTGGCAATTTGATCTCTGGTTCCTCTGCTTTTTCTAAATCCAGCTTGAATATCTGGAAGTTCATGGTTCACATACTGTTGGAGCCTGGCTCAGAGAATTTTGAGCATTATTTTACTAGCATGTGAGATGAGTGCAGTTGTGTGGTGGTTTGAACATTCACTCTTTAGCATTGCCTTTCTTTGGGATTGGAATGAAAACTGACCTTTTCCAGTCCTGTGGCCACTGCCGAGTCTTCCAAACTTGCTGGCATATTGAGTGCAGCACTTCCATAGCATCATCTTTTAGGATTTGAAATAGCTCAACTGGAATTCCATCACCTCAACTAGCTTTGTTTGTCATGCTGCTTCCTAAGGCCTCTTGACTTCACATTCCAGGATGTCTGGCTCTAGGTGAGTGATCACACCATCATGGTCATCTGGGTTATTAAGATCTTTTTTGGATAGTTCTTCTGTGCATTTTTGCCACCTCTTCTTAATATCTCCTGCTTCTGTTAGGTCCATACCATTTCTGTCCTTTATTGTGTGCCTCTTTGCGTGAAATGTTCCCTTGGTATCTCTAATTTTCTTGAAGAGATGTCTAGTCTTTCCCATTCTACTGTTTTCCTCTATTTCTTTGCATTGATCACTGAGGAAGGCTTTCTTATCTCTCCTTGCTATTCTTTGGCACTCTGCATTCAGATGGGTATATCTTTCCTTTTCTCCTCTGCTTTTACTTCTCTTCATTTCACAGCTATTTATAAGGCCTCTTCATACAGCTGTTTTGCTTTTTTGTATTTCTTTTTCTTGGGGATGGTCTTGATGTTCTTGATGCAGAGTACGTCATAAGAAATGTGGGCTTGGATGAAGCACAAGCTGGATCAAGTTTGCCGGGAGAAATATCAATAATCTCGCATATGCAGATGACACCACCCTTATGGAAGCAAGTAAGAAGAACTAAAGAGCCTCTTGATGAAAGAAGAGAGTGAAAAAGCTGGCTTAAAACTCAACATTCAGAAAACTAAGATCGTGGTGTCTGGTCCCATCACTTCATGGCAAATAGATGGGAAAA
The DNA here is from genome assembly GCA_006408695.1 of Aepyceros melampus. NCBI lineage: Eukaryota > Metazoa > Chordata > Mammalia > Artiodactyla > Bovidae > Aepyceros > Aepyceros melampus. The sequence continues at coordinate 36,725 of SJXQ01011831.1, read as the reverse complement.
CCGTGACAGACTTTATTTTATTAGGCTGCAAAATCAATGCAGATGGTGAATGCAGCCATGAAAGTAAGTCACTTGCTCCTTGGAAGAAAATCTATGACCAACCTAGACAACATATTAAAAAGCAGAGACATTACTTTGCTGACAAATGTCACCATAGTCAAAGCTATGGTTTTTCCAGTGGTCATGTATGGATGTGAAAGTTGGATGGTAAAAAAAAAGCTCAGTGCTAAAGAATTGATTCTTTTGAACTGTGGTTTTGGAGAAAACTCTTGAGAGTCCCTTAGACTGCCAGGAGATCAAACCAGTCAATTGTAAAGGAAATCGGTCCAGAATATTCATTGGAAGAGCTGACAATGAAGCTGAAGCTGCAATACTTTGGCTACTTGATGTGAATAACTGACTCATTGGAAAAGACCCTGATGCTGGGAAAGGTTGAAGGCAGGAGAAGGGGACGAAGAGGATGAGATGGTTGGATGGCATCATTGACTCGATGGACATGAGTTTGAGCAGGCTTCAGGATTTGATGATGGACAGGGAGGCCTGGGGTGCTGTAGTCCATGGGATCTCAGAGTCAGACATGACTTAGTGACTGAACTGAACTGTCCAACTTTCCCAACCTCCCCTTGCTGGAAAACCTCTTTTTTCCCATTGTATATTCTTGCTTCCTTTGTCAAAGGTTAATTGACCATAAGTGTGTAAGTTTATTTCTGGGTTCTAGTCTGTTCCATTGATCCATATGTGTGTTTTTGTGCCAGTATGATGATATTGTGACTACTGTAGCTTTGAAGGATTGTCTGGAGTATGTGACCTACTTTGTTCTTTTTCCTCAGAATTGCTTTGGCAATTCTCAGTCTTTTAATGGGTTCCATGTTAAATTTAGGATTATTATAGTTCTGTGGAAGTGTCATGGATAATTTGATAGGGATCATATTAAATATGTAGATCATTTTGTGTATTAAGGGCATTTTAACAACATTAATTCTTCCAACCCAAGAGCTTGGAATTCTTTCCATTTCTTTGAATCATCTTCAGTTTCTTTTGTTAATGTTTTTTAGTTATTTCTAGCATTGTCTTTCACCTCTTTGGTCAGGTTTATTCCTAAGCTGTTTTTTCTTTTTTTGGATGTCATTTCAAAAGGAGTTATTTTATTATATCTTTTTGATATTTCATTGTTAGTATAAAGAAATGCAACAGATTTCTGTATGTTAATGTTGTATCCTGTGCTACTGTGATTGATCTGTTTATCCATTCTAGTACTTTGTGTGTAGAGTCTTTAGGGTTTTCTAAATAGAATATAATATCTTCTGCATATTGTTGTTCAGTTGCTCAGTCAAATCTTTTTGTGATCCCATGAACTACTGCACACCAGGCCTCCCTGACCTTCAGTATCTCCTGGAGTTTGCTCTGACTCATGTCTATTGAGTTGGTGATGCCATCCAACCATCTCATCTTCTATCTCTCCCTTCTTCTCCTGCTTTCTCTCTTTCTCAGCATCAGGGTCTTTTCCAGTGAGTCAGCTCTTTGCATCAGATGGCCACAGTATTGGAGTTTCAGCTTCATCATCAGTCCTTCCAATGTATATTCAGGGTTGATTTCCTTTAGGATTGACTGGTTTCATCTCCTTGGTGTCCATGGGATTCTTAAGAGTCTTCTCCAACACCACAGTTTGAAAGCATCAGTTTGTTGGTGCTCAGCCTTCTTTATGGTCCAATTCTCACATCTGTACCTGACTACTGGAAAAACCATAGCTCTGTCTGCATATAATGAGTTTTATCTCTTCCCTTCCAATTTGGATACTTTGTCTTTTTCCTGCTTGATTACTGTGGAACTTCCAATACTGTACTATTGAATAGCAGTGGTGAGACTGGGGCATCTTTGCCTTGTTCCAGATTTTAGCAGAAGACTATCAGCTTTTCACACCCTAAGTATCGTATCTTCCCTGGTGGCTCAGACGGTAAAGTGTCTGTCTACAATGTGAGAGACCTGGGTTCAATCCCTGGGTTGGGAAGATTCCCTGGAGAAGGAAATGGCAACCCACTCCAGTACTCTTCCCTTGAAAATCCCATGGACGGAGGAGCTTGGCACAGGCTACTATCCATGGGGTCACAAAGAGTCAGGCACAACTGAGCAACTTCATTTTCACTTTCAAGTATCGTATCAGCTGAGTTTGTCATAAGTAGCTTCCCTTCTGTTGAGCTATGTTCCCTCTGTATGCAATTTGCTGAGTTTTTTTTATCATGAACCATGTTGATATTTATCCAATACTTTTTCTGTTTTATCTATTGGGATGATTTTGTCTTTTCTTTTGTTGATATGGTGTATTATATTCGTTTGTGTATTTTAAACCATCCTGGGATGAATCTAGTCTGGTCATGGTCTTTGATGTGTTGTTGGATTTGGTTTGCTAATATTTTCTTGAGAATTTTTGTATCTATATTCATCAAAGATATAGGCTGTAATTTTCTTTAGCATCCTTATCTTGTTTTGGTATACATTTGTTTCTAGTTACTACCTTTGGGCTATAATGAAAAGTTCCCCAATAGCCTCTAAGCTGACATATCTTTGGATATAAAAATTCCTCTTCCTGCTTACCAACTTTCTCCAAAGTAACTAGCAGGTAAAAGACTTACTAATATAAATCCTCGCTATTAAAAGTACAGTTAATGGATTAGAAGCATCAGTTTCACCTGAGTGCTTCTAGAAATGCAGGAATGTGGAGCCAAGAAAGTAGGACCTGGACCTACACAATCAGAATCTTCATTTCCACAAAATCTCAGGTAATTTGATTTCCATGCATGGAGAAATATAAAAGCATTACTCTAAATGGTATTTAATGAGAATTTTTTTGTTGTTCCAGAGGGAAAAAAAATTCTTTTGTTGAAAATTGAAACTCAGTAATGACCACCTTCCTTAATTTAAAAAAGGTGAAAGGTATAACCAACTAATGCAGATTTTTAAATAGCAAGGAGAGATAAGAAAGCCTTCTTAAATGAACAGTGCAAATAGAGAAAATAGAATGGGGAAGACCAGGGGTCTCTTCAAGAAAATTGGATATCAGGGGAACATTTTATGCAAGGATGGGCACAATAAAGGACAGAAGTCATTACCACAACTTAACAGAAGCAGAAGAGATTAAGAAGAGGTGGCAACAGTACACAGAAGTATACAAAAATGGTCTTAATGACCCAGATACAATGAGGTGCAGTCAGTCACCTAGAGCTAACTAGACATCTTGGACTTCAAAGTCAAATGCACCTTTGGAAACTCTACTATCAACAAAGCCAGTGGAGGTGATGGAATTCCAGCTGAGCTATTTCAAATCCTAAAATATGATGCTGTTAAAGTGCTGCACTCATTATGCCAGCAAATTTGGAAAATTCAACAGTGGCCACAGAACTTGGAAAGGTCTGTTTTCATTTCAGTCTCAAAGAAAGGCAGTGCCAAAGACTATTCAAATTACCTTATGACTCCGCTTATTTCACATGCTATTAGTGGAAAGGTTACGCTCAAAATCCTTCAAGCTAGGCTTGAACAGTACATGAACCAAGAACTTTCAGATGTACAAGTTGGGTTTAGAAAAAGTCAAAGGAACCAGAGATCAAATTGCCAACATTCACTGGAACATAGAAAAAGGAAGGGAATTCCAGAAAAACATCTACTTCTGCTTTATTGACTATGCTAAAGGCTTTGACTGTGTGGATCACAACAAACTGTGTAAATTCTTAGAGATGGGAACACCAGACCACCTTACCTGTCTCCTAAGAAACCTGTATGCAGGTCAAGAAGCAGCAGTTAGAAACAGGCATGGAACAATGCATTGGTTCAAAATTGGAAAAGGAGTATGTCAAGGCTGTATATTGTCACTTTGATTGTTTAACTTGTATGCAGAGTATATCATGCAAAATGCTTGGATAGATGAATCATAAGCTGGAATCAAGATTGGTAGGAGAAATATAACAGCCTTAATATGCCGATGACACCACTCTAATGGCAGAAAGTGAAGAGGAACTAAAGAGCCTCTTGATGAGGATCAAAGAGGAGAGTGAAAAAGCTGGTTTAAAACTCAACATTCAGAAAACTAAGATCATGGCATCTTGTCCCATCACTTTATAGCAAATAGAAGGGGAAAAGTAGAAGTAGTGACAGATTTCGTTCTCTTGGGGTCCAAAATCACTGTGAACAGTGACTGCAGCCACGAAATTAGAAGATGCTTGCTCCTTGGTAGGAAAGCTGTAACAAACCTAGACAGCATATTAAAAAGCAGAGACATCACTTTGGCAACAAAGGTCGAGAGTCAAAGTTATGGATTTTCCAGTAGTCCTGTACAGATGTGAGAGTTGAACCATAAAGAACACTGACCACCAAAAAACTGATGCTTTTGAATTTTGGGACCCTTGAAGAGCAAGATCAAACCAGTCAATCCTAAAAGAAATCAACGCTGAACATTTCATTGCAAGGACTGATACTGAAGCTGAAGCTCCAATACTTTGGCTACCTCATGGGAAGAGCTGACTCATTAGAAAAGACCCTGATCTGGGAAAGATTGAAGGCAGGAGGAGAAGGGGACCACAGAGGATGAGATGGTTAGGATAGCATCACCAACTCAATAGACATGAATTTGAGCATACTCTGGAGATGTGAAGGACAGGTGAGCCTGGCCTGTCGCAGTCCATAAGGTCATAAATAGTCAGACATGACTAAGCAACTGAACAACAAGAACTAAAACATTCTTAATTACTTAAAACTCTATCCTTTCCATTTCCCATTAAGTCTTTACTGAAACTAAGTCTTTTTGGTAAAGACTTGTATCTCCAACCATCCCAGGCTCCATCCTGCAAATTCTTTTTATGATTTTCATATTTTTTATTTGGTACTTCTTAACTTACCCATTCAGGAAAAAAAGGTGTCCTGTTCTTCCATTTAGACCCCCACCTCATTCATTTCAGCAGCTAGCATGGTGGCTTGAATACAGTAGCTTTCAAATGTTGAGTACACAAAACTTTAAACTGGGAGTAAACATGAAACTCTGATAGTGCTTAAGTTCATTTTATCTACATGCAAACTTTGTAAGGGATTTGCCCATTGAATCAAGCTATTTAATACTGATTATCAAATTTTGGGTTCTTATATAGTCAGAAAAGAACTGTAAGTGGCTACAAAGCTGATTAGTTAAAAATCATTGATATCTGTATTAATATTTAGTATAAATATCAGTGTTTGGTTTATATGTATCATTACTCTTATTAGAATCAGGTAGTCAAATTGCTGAATTTGACCGAGAATTTGACTGAATTTTGCCAGAGAATAAAGTAATATTTTAATGTCTGTTCTTTGTAGCTTAACAGTACAGTTTAAAGAAAATTTTTGACTCAGATGGTAATAATTAAGACTACAGAACTAGATGAGAACAAGAGGCATCAGTGTGCATTCTTTCTCCATGGTGGTCTAGTCTTAACCACATTTTTGAAAGCATCGTAGACTCCTTTTCAGGAAAATAGAATTTTAGCCTAACAGATTATATGCTCCAATTCTTTTGGATCCTGTTACTTATCAAATCTAATCCAAATTCTTCATGTTGTGGTTCAAGAAAATAAATCACTAAAAACATGTTAGGCAAAATAAATACTTTATTAATTTTTTTTTAGAGATCAGCCTTTGTGTGATGTGATAATTCAAACATTTAAAAAACCTTTTAGATATTCTTTCAAAGTATATTGTTAACCTCTCAACCACTTTTGATTAAAATTTCACACAAAGAAATATAATAGGAGTTGAAAATTATAAATGCTAAAGAATAATTCTAATTAACATCTGGTTGTTACTTTACACATTTATTTAACATATATAAAACCAAATAGGAAACTACCTTCCTTCCCCCCGCCCCATAAAACAAGCAGTTCTCACTGGTTAAGAATGAATTAAAATTTGTTTATGAGAAAACAAAAATCTAAATTACTTCCATTATGAAAAAACAAAACCAGCTTATTCATTTCTATCCATTCAAGTCACGGCCCCATTATTTTGGCAATACTCTACTATTTAGTCTAAAAAAAGAAACATGTCCTTATAATAAAGAAGTCTGGACAATGCAAAAAGTACATAGTGTTTAACATAAGACATGTTTCCAAAAAAACAAACAAAAATCCCCAAACTACATAAGCTACAATAAAATTACAATTGTCTTGGGTAAAATAACAATGCTTACAGTGTAAGAACATTAAGTAGTTTTAGGTAACATAAATTCTATCCTACTGCTATTAGTAACCTCCTCAAGAATTAAAAGCAGTTTTTACAACAGGATAATTTTTCTTCTTGGAAGTGACACTAATTAACAGCAGTGGAGGGAGTATCATTGGTTGTTTCAAGCTCTCAAAAAATGAATCAGTTATTGCACAGTAAATACCTCATAGAGGTCAGTGTTTTAAGAAGCTAGTCTGAAGAAATATGTTATTTATAAGTTGGTTAAGTATGGAAGTTTTCAAGTTTTAAAATTAATTCTACCTAGACAATCAACTGGAAAATACTGACATACAAATAAATATTAGGCTTTTCAAATGACTACGGTTTTGATAGTTTAGAAAAGAAATAAAGTCAGCAAAGTGCCTACGTTTCTATGTTTTTTGAAAAGATATGCACAGAAGAAATAAACATTGTATACAGTAGCCCAGCTCAGCAGCAAGTATCTTCTGAAGCACAAATGACACCCCCACCAGTGTATATCCTTGATAACTCCAGTATCATGCAGCTAATAGGACCCACGCAAACCTTAAAAAAAGAAAGGAAAGGAAAAATTAAGCATTTTTCAATTACTACTGAAAAGTCTTTAAAAGGAAGGATGAGAATAAAGATCCTCCATTATCTATTATGACATGATTAGATATGAGACCTAATGTACTATGTACAATGAGACCTATGGGATATGTTTCTTTAAAAAACAAAATTTATGATTAAGTCTTGAAATCTTGGACATGACTGAAACAACTTGGTATGCACACATGCTTGAAATCTTGATCCATTTGAAGTAATATTATATCAGGGCAGTGCTATCAAAATTCAGGTTTGAAGGTCCCAATTTCCCCAATTCCAGAATTTATTTACTATAATGAAATTTCAATAAAATGATAAAATATCAATATCACTTGGAGGTTTGAGATTATGAGATTTGACACACTTCAAAAGAGGTTATAAAAGGTTTTCACAGTGTAAAATAACATATTACATACTTCCTAAAAATAAAAATTTAGCTAGGGAAACAGAACCTATATACTAAGAAAAAGCATTAAAAACTAAGTACTAAGTTATACTTAGCTAAACAAAGAAATTCATAAAAATTTACCTATAAATTCCATCAGTGACTATCTTGCTTAGAATTGGATGCTTTACTTGAAGATACTGCTGCCAGAAGTCCACTTACAATTTCCCGTCTGATTTCCCCAACAATAGACTCTTTAATCTAGAATGGAAAAAGAAGAAAACAAGAACTTAACAGTATCACTATAATCCATTTTACTCTGTTATCAGAAAAAACAAGTAAATAACATTTAATCTCTACAGTCAGCTAAACTACAGAGAAAACTAAATCTTCATGTAAATACAGAGAGAGATCAGGGAATCATATCCATCTATCCTCAAACTCAGATCATGTTCTGAGATCTTGTCTAGCATAATTCAAATAACTCCATTACAAAATAACACAATTCTCAAGTTGAGAGCATTAACAAATGTTAAAACTTCATAGATAATTTACCCTATGACACAAAATAACCTGAAAGAACTGATTAAATAGCATGTTCACTTTTATGTTTTTTTTTAATGTCTCTCTACCTAATGGCAGAAAGCAAAGAGGGACTAAAGAGTCACTTGATGAAAGTGAAAGAGGAGAGTGAAAAAGCTGGCTTAAAACTCAACATTCAAAAAATTGAGATCATGGCATCTGGTCCCATCACTTCAAGGCAAATAGATGGGGAAACATTGGAAACAGTGACAGACTTTATTTTCTTGAGCTCCAAAATCACTGCAGATGGTAAATGTAGCCATGAAATTAAAAGACACTACTCCTTGGAAGAAAAGCTATAACAAACTTAAGACAGCATATTAAAAAGCAGAGACATAATATTGCCAACAAAGGTCCATATAGTCAAAGCTATGGTTTTTCCAGTAGTCATGTGTGGATGTGAGAGTCGGACCATAAAGGAGGCTGAGCATGGAAGAATTGATGCTTTTGAACTGTGGTGTTGGAGAAGACTCTTGGGAGTCCCATGGACAGAAAGATCAAACAAGTCAATCCTAAAGGAAACCAACCCTAAATATTCATTGGAAGGACTGATGCTGAAGCTGAAGTTCCAATACTTTGGCCACCTGATGCAAAGAGCTGACTAATTAGAAAAGACCCTGATGCTGGGAAAGATTGAAGTAGGAGGAGAAGGGGAGGACAGAGGATGAGATGGTTGGATGGCATCACTGACTCAATGGACATGAGTTTGAGCAAGCTCCAGGAGATGGTGAAGGACAGGGAAGCCGGGCATGCTGCAGTCCATGTGGTAGGAAAGAGTCGGACATGACTGAGTGACTGAACACCACCACCAAAACAACCATAAACTCTAAATAAGTCAATATTTGGTTGTATGGTACGTTTGTCACCTGACTGAAAATTCTGCTTTGGATGAGGATTTCCATGTCATTTTATTGGTGGAAAATGCAAACAGATCTAGAGGCAATGGCAATTCCCTCAAGATTTTCTTCTCCAGGTGTCCAAACACTACACATGCACACCTGCATCTTCTTCTCTCTGATTCGTGACCCATGGAATGCAGCCCACACATGTCCTCTTTCTATGGGATTGTCGAGGCAAGAATACTTGGGTGGGTTGCCATTTCCTCCTCCAAGGGATCCTCCAGACCCAGGGATCAAACCCACAGCTCCTGCAGGTCCTGCATTGGCCACAGATTCGTTACCACTGAGCCACCTGGGAAGCCCAGTGCATCATCTCTGGGTAGCCCTTTGTGAAGGCTTTACATGTGTGTTTCCTCAGATAAACTGATCATGCCTTCCTGAATTAGCACTCAAGACACACGCACCAGCTTTTAAAAATTCTACGTTTCCAGTTTCCTGTCAGCCTGATCTCTTTGCTAAAATGTTCCTAAGTACATCCTGAACACATCTCAATGGAAGTCTTTCCAAAAATGGCTCTGTAATAATGTCATGCAATATATATGTTACATAATATACATATATATTTATATATAAATATTCAGAGAAACAAATGCTTCTTAACTACCAACTATCGGTACTAAAACATATTTAAATAAATAAAATCTTCTCATTTTACCTTCCACCAGTGTCTCTAAACTTTATACATCAAAGGTCTGTTAAGTTCATAGCCCTTCAGATTCATCTTTTAAACTAATATATATTGGATACAAATATGATACCAGAATTTCTTTGCCACAGCATACAAGTGCAGATGCAGTGTGTTAAATTAGATCCTCTGTAAATCCATATTTACAGAAGACAATGAGTTAGCAGAGTCTTTCAGTCCTGTTGTCCAATGCACATCTCATCACACTTCACTAAAATTTTTTTTTCATTCATCATTCAAAAACAAACTAGCCCAAAAATATTATTTACAAACCAGAAAAGTGTACCAACATTTGGGGGGTGGGGATGGGTACAGACATCACTGCAGTAAAACATAAAAAGTCTCTACCAAGGATGTTATTATCTAGGTGGACTCAGAACAAACATTTCATAAAATATTAAATGGAAAAACTGTTAACTCATTAATGACGTAAGAACAGAATAAAAAATGAGAGACTAGTACAGGATAAAAGAAGAAAAAGAAATTTTAACACAGTGATGAAAAATAAGGCCAACTGCAGACAACAGTGAGGATGAGAGCAGTAGCAAGAGCACTATAAGAGAGGGAGCAGAAGGGAGCCCAGCTGATAAGACAGTTCCCACTAGTGAGAGAGCAGACGGGAATCAGAATAGCAAGGGTGCGCTCAAACAGAAGTTCATCAGTGTGTTCTGGCACACAGTAAGTGCTCAATGAATGTCTGAATAAATGCCATCAACGAGAGAGTGAAAGTATCACACACAAAAAGAACAGAAAGTGAAAAACAAAGGACTACATATAAGCACTGGAAAATGACATGAACAAATAAATTAGTTCCAACGTCTCTCATGTTACAGAGGTGGGGAAGGATAGGTAGTGAAAAAAATCAGTGGAATGGATGGTGAAGTCCATTTTATAACTTCCAAAAAGTAATATCCACTGAAGACAGACTACTTGAGATCAAGGAAGAAATGCACATTGGCATCTTAACAAGATGACAGCAAGCCTAAAGTGTGGGACAACACATCCATTTATTATCCTCTAACTGAGTGCCTCCTGTGTGGCAGCCATTATTACAGAGGTCACTAATAATAGCATTGTAGTAAGAACACAGGCAAGCTGTGTATTTACCAAAATACATATAAGAGTGTGCCAGATGAAATACACTTACTCAGAGGCATGGACCAAGCCTAGGAACTTCAATGAACAAAGAAGAAAACTCTACACAGAGCAATCTATCTTTATACTCTGACATTTAACTCTGTTCAATTTGCTTCTGTGGACACATGCTCATTTATTCTATTAAGTAATCTTTTTTACTTACTTTTTCTTTTGGTGTTCCCTTTCAAAAGAATTCTACTGCATCAGTATATTAAGTAATGAAAGCATTCTTTTTAAAAACTTCACATACGGTGAAATAATGGAAACAAAGACCTGACAGTTGTTTTCATGCACCCCTGAGAGCAATAAGAAAACTTCCCTGAAAGTGTTTGCCAAACATGCTTAATCCTCACCTGCAAAACTGTTCAACCCAAGCTTAAGTCTTCCCTGCCTGAATAATGGCTTTGTTTATGGGGTTAGGGACCCAGAATTTGCTGGGAAGACAATTCTATTTTTCTTGGTAGCTGATACAGGAAGAGTTTAAAAAAACTGGAATTCAGTACCATTATATTTAAGGAAAAAGACTACCCATTTTAAATGAGCAGAATCAAGACTAATCTGAATTTTAAATATTTTGCAAAGTTTAACAGAACACCATTGTAACTAAGCCAAAATGATAATAACCAAACGATTTTTTAAATTAGAGATGACATTAGACTAATTTATCCATTAACATATGCTTTTAAAGTGCTTCAAAAGAGTTGTTTTTTTTTTTTAAGGACATCAATGAAAGTGAAAGAGGAGAGTGAAAAAGTTGGCTTAAAGCTCCACATTCAGAAAACGAAGATCATGGCATCTGGTCCCATCACTTCATGGGAAATAGATGGGGAAACAGTAGAAACAGTGTCAGACTTTATTTTTTTGGGCTCCAAAATCACTGCAGATGGTGACTGCAGCCATGAAATTAAAAGACGTTTAGTCCTTGGAAGAAAAGTTATGACCAACCTAGATAGTATATTCAAAAGCAGAGACATTACTTTGCCAACGAAGGTCCGTCTAGTCAAGGCTATGGTTTTTCCTGTGGTCATGTATGGATGTGAGAGTTGGACTGTGAAGAAGGCTGAGCGCCGAAGAACTGATGCTTTTGAACTGTGGTGTTGGAGAAGACTCTTGAGAGTCCCTTGGACTGCAAGGAGATCCAACCAGTCCGTTCTGAAGGAGATCAACCGTGGGATTTCTTTGGAAGGAATGATGCTAAAGCTGAAGCTCTAGTACTTTGGCCACCTCGTGCGAAGAGTTGACTTTGGAAAAGACCCTGATGCTGGGACGGATTGGGGGCAGAAGGAGAAGGGGACGACCAAGGATGAGATGGCTGGATGGCATCACTGACTCAACGGATGTGAGTCTGAGTGAACTCCGGGAGTTGGTGATGGACAGGGAGGCCTGGCGTGCTGCGATTCATGGGGTCACAAAGAGTCGGACACAACTGAGCGACTGAACTGAACTGAACTGAACTGAATATTTCTCTTATGCCCTGTTTCATCTACTATACAATTTGCTTGGTAAGCTCTTTTTTGGAGACAGTTAAAAGGGTCAGTGTTAAGCTAAAGTTCCTCCAAACTATGTCAAATTCTGAATCAGGAAGTTTCTAATTAACAGTAACAAATTCTGAAAAATTCTTCAAACACTGGCTCACATGTCAGTCCTCAAATTATAAAATCTCCCATATTTAACAGGGAGGTTCTTATAAATGATTAAGTAATTCTCTAGCACCACCACAGTATGATGGGAACAACCAAGTTTTCTGTATATGCTAAGTTCTACCAGCCCAAAAAAATCAATGTTCTGGTTTAGGGATACTGTGGAAGTGAAAGTCGCTCAGTCTTGTCTGACTCTTTGCGACCCCACAGACTATCCATGGAATTCTCCAGGCCAGAATATTGGAGTGGGTAGCTATTCCCCTTTCCAGCAGATCTTCCTGACCCAGGAATCGAACCAGGGTCTCCTGCATTGCAGGCGGATTCTTTATCAACTCAGCTATGAGGAAATCACTTACAGCACATCTCAGGCTCCATTAACAACATTAAAAATGAGGACTCAAGTGTGCATTAAGAGGGTATTTGTGCCAAATGAGTATATAAAGTCCAGTTTCCAAGGAAATTTTTCAAACCAGAGCAAGCTAAAGGGAACAAAAATACAACATTTTGTGTCAAGGGAGATGGAGAGTACCTTAAAACTGATTTCCTTAGTTAACAAATACGTTGTGGAGAAAAATAATTACTTAGTTCTACTCAAAAATTGACCTTTGACGTGAAACGCCATCAGTCACACCTAACTGAGCAAGTGGGTGTATAGAGACTGCTAAACATTAGCCAGACTCAACCAACCTACAAAATAATTACATTTATAGGACAAATAAATTTATAGAATTAAGATCTTTTAAATTTCAAGTTGGTAATTCATGTCATGAAAAGAAATTACATACATGCAGTGTCTTCTGCTATTGACAGAATGCTTGTTTTGTAAGTGCTAATTTGTCTGAATGTCAGCTGAACCTAGGAACAGAGTACCCAACATGTATAAACATTAAACAGCTACTAGATTTCTTAGTTCACTGTGTTATGAAGCACACCTATCTGCATCTGGCATTACAATTTCTGCTGGATTTCATTATCACCCCCCTCTACCGCTTCACAATAACTCACAAGGAACTTATTTTGCAGCCCTTCAAAATCCAATTCCAGAAGCAAATTTCAGGTCCTTTTCAAGGCAGCATCACACTATTGCAGCATTTATTTCTTAACAAAACCATGTTACTGTTTTTATTAGGTTTTCACCTTTTCAAAAATATATCACTGACAAAAGTTTTTAACATTATGCTTCTAGTACTATTTTCCCCATGAGCTCTGTAGATTTTACTGCACAAATCTGCATAGCATGATTTTTAGGAGTGCCTATATTAATGTCATATAAAGCAAAACTGACTTTATTTTCAAGGTACTTCTCAAGCTACTGTCATGCAGCTGTAAATGATGGCACCTCATACATGAACTAGTCTCTGGACCCAGAGGAGCAATGGCTCATTTGAAAAAAACATTTTGGTATGTTGCCACCATTCTTTTAAAAAAAACAACTTAATTTTGTACTGGGTATAGCCCATTAGCAATGTTGTGATAATTTCAGATGAAGAGTGAAGGGACTCAGCCATATATATACATGTATCCACTTTCCCCCAAACTCCCCTCCCATCCAGGCTGCCACATAACACTGAACAGAGTTCCATGCACTATAAAGTTACCATTTTAAATATAGCACTGTGTCCATGCCCATCCCAAACTTCCTAACTATCCCCCTCTCCCCTCCCCCTGCCAACCATAAATTCAGTTCTCTAAGTCTACAAGTCTCTTTCTGTTTGTAAGTAAGTTCAATTGTATCATTTCTTTATATAGATTCCACATACAAGGGATGTCATCCCATATTTCTCCTTCTCTGTTATTCACTCAGTATGACAATCTTTAGGTCCATCCATGTTGCTGCAAATTGCTGCCACCATTCCTGACCTATAACCACTAAAAATCTGTTCAATGTACACACAAATTAATTCTAAAAATGTGTTACGTTCACATTACTGAATTTACTGGAAGTACAAAGATTAAAAAGAAGGAGCCACTGACTTTTATTTCTCTGGTTCATATTGGTATTTTCCATTTCTAAATCCTTACTTCTCAATACATTATACTAAATGCTTTTTGTATGATTTTTTAACTGTTCCCTGAGTTAGTTCTATTTACTTTCCTACTAGACTTTAGGCTTAAGGATTTCATGGTCTTACATCCATTTTTCTCTTCTCCTTTAAAGAGCAGGTACTCATTAAGACACTTGTAAACCATTTTTTAAAAACACAGTATGCTATTCTTCTTTTTACTAATGGAAAGAATGAATGATCCTTTTTATCATGGATTTTAGTATCCCAGCTGGAAAGAACTATGAATAATTACAGTTCTTCCTCAGAGTTACTCTTAAGACAGGGACAGAATGAAAAAAATAAATTCAACACATGTAATTTTTATATTATGCACTCTACTGAATTTTGCATCCAAAGACACAAAGTGATTTGAAAAAAGGAAAAAAAAAAGTCATACATAAATATCTATCTATAGCAGTCTCCTTTTTTAAATGATATCCGTACTGCTCCTTACTATCTGATCCTGGTGCCAAAAGCAACTATTTTACTAATTTCTCAAATATTTTGCCTTTGATTACTAGTTTTCCTAAGTTTCTGCAGTCCTTTCGGTAACCTAGAACTATTGCTAAATGTTTCAGGTCTGCATACTGCTAATCACACAGGGTAAACTTTAATTCTATATTTCTATCTTTGAATGACTTACTGAATTTCTATAGGTCTCTACTCACTAAACCAAATAGATTAAATGCTTCATACCTCTTAAAATCTCAACTGACATTATAAAATGGCAGATTTTAATCTTGGAAGATATCTAAACTATAATCCTTAATTTTACAAAGGTGGAAACAGAGGTCTAACGTCCTCATCACATGTTCACGTATTTTGAAACCTACACATACCTTCTTCACCAGAGTGAATATAGAGAATCGCAATTATTTCACATGGGAGTATGAAATTTGCAAAAACAGCATTACAAACATAATAGACATGAGCTGGATCAATGGGAAAATTACTGAATACAGTGAATCAGAGGAGTGTCTTATAAATAATTAATGTTAAGACCTATTCAAAATAAATTAATTAAGCAAGATTTTACTCACCTCCCTTATGACTTGCTGTAACTCATCTTGCTCCACATTTTTATGCACTTCCTCAGCAGCTGGCAATAATGAGACTTTTCCATGTTCTTCCTCCACTTCAGATTTAGGTCCTATAGCTTCTGAGGTTTCTTCAGTTGCTCCAGCTTCCTCAGAACCTTCCACATCTGGAGGTGTCTGCACAGATCCTGTTCTAGAAGGAGCAGTTGGTGTTAGGGCCACTGACGCTCGGAATAATTTCTTGCTTGGTACCAGATGGGTTTTGGGTTTGCCCACTGAGTCAGTAGGAGGTACTCCAGTTCTTCTACTGGCATGAGAGGGACCAGAACATACAGAAGATGACTCTGATGTTGCTTGGGAAAAAACAGATTCTGAGCTTTCTCCAGGAGGAATTTCAAATCCCATTTCTCCATGGCCCAGGCCCAATTCAGACTTTAGGTATGACTGTTCCCGCATCAGTTCAGTGACCTAGAGATCAGAAAAACTGTAATTCTTCTCTCTTTAAATTAAGATTGGTAGTTAAAAGATTAATATCCTTGATGCTGCCCCAAATCATTTAACTTGTAGAGACATGATTCGCACTCATTTAGTTACTAACCAATTTCATTTGCAAAAACAGCAAGAAAAATTCAAATTCACACTGAGATCAAGCCATAAAATGTTTAAGTAGGCTATAGCTGGATGAAATTTTACTTGGTTCCACATGGATGTCCATATTACAAAGAAAAGTAACCAGTAAAAAAAAAATTCATAATGCCCTCAAATGAACTAATTCGTTTAAAATACAATAAAAATCAATCTTTGTTCAAAATGTAGTCATCTTAAAGATCCAATTACTTAAAGAACCTGGAATCAGACTGTGAAAGCACATTTCCTGAAATATAAATTACTTTTTATGATGCATTATTTCCTTCAGGCCATGAAGATAAATCATTATTGCAGTTAACTGGCTTTCTAGTGGCCAAAGATGGGCAACAGACTTCAAGAAATGCCAGACTCACTCCTAATCAAATAACTAACTTATCAAACTGTGTATTTAAATTTTTTTCATCTACATTAGGAAAACTGTGTGTTTATGAAATATGATATCATTCCCTTCCCCAGTGATTTAAAAGGAAAGAGGCTTACTGGTTCCATTACATTCAATGGAGAAGGGCATGACAAGTTATCAGCGCTTCTACTGCCACACATTCCCTGAAAAAGCAAAACAATTGATATATGTGTGTCTGTGTGTAGTTTTTTCAAATTCCAAGTGCTTTATAATAAAATGAGCTAATTATTGCTCTAAAGCAGTCCTTTATGTCACAAAAGTCAGCCTCATCTGTCACAGGATCCTATAAAATGTGTTACTGTGACTGAAGGTTGCATAGAAGATGTTCTGATTCTCTGATCTCGGAGAATCAGAACATTTCTCAGATCAAAACTGTCGATGAGATATTCATTGAAAAGATATGCTTAGTCTGTGCTATACATGTAAATACACATACACACACACACACATTCTTTTTCTACTTGCTATGTGTGCATATATACGTGTGTGTTCATGCAATTATTTTTAACAAAATCAGTTATGTTCAATTAACAAAGAGAAGAGTTCACTGTTTAAACATTTCAAAACAATATATTCTACAACTGAAAGATTTTGGCAAAAATAAGAATACAATTGTTGAAGTTCAAATTGCATGAAAAGGAACATTAGGAATAAGAATAGTGGTACAAAATAAAGAGAGATAAGTGTTTGTCTCTATTCTCGTTTGTATGTTTTTCTGCTTTTACAAAGATCTTATTTGATTCCTTAAAAAACATACAGAATGGAAAAGAATCCAAAATAAAGGAAAAATGTAAAGGGAACAGTTTTTTTTCAAAGGCAAGAAAGGAGGGAAAAAAGGTTACATGAAATATATATATGTGTATTCTTCAGTTATACACAATGAGTAACATCTAAATTAGTCATATGCTAACCTACTATCATTTTTCCTTTAAAATTCTTAAATTTTTGCATTGTTCTTCATCTCTATTAAATTACAATTTTTCATGTATCTCTCTATATATAAATAGGCTAAATATTAAGACGTTAACCACAACTTACACATTTCACTGATTTGTGGGAAAGGCTCATTAAACACTGCATGTCTCTAACGCCATTAACATACATTGTTTTTAAATTAAGGCATTTGTCCTAAATTGTGTGGAATGCTATTAACAAGTTCTGAGTGAAACAACTGTAACAACCCGAGGAAGCATACCATGAGTGCCGAGGGGCGGAAGGGTGAAGGCATGTGAACAGGGCGGAGCTGCTCCTCCAGCCCCAGTAGGCGCTCCTCCAGCTGCAGCTCCAGGTCCTGGAGTTCCATTCGGACTGAATTTCTCAAACTCTGCAGCTGATCAACTTCATACCTATTAGTAGGCACAGAGTTTGAAAAAAGCAGTTTGGAAACTCAGTGTCATAACTCCCACAAGCTTTCGGAAGTTACTGAAACTCCAAGTTCTATATATTAGCACAACAGTGTCTGCAATGAGTATAACCACTATAACTGCTTTTTCTTCCTCTAGCTTCCATCACAACTATTCCAGACAATAAGGAACAGATTCCAACCACTGTCTTCCTCAGTTCAGCGAAGACAGAGAAGTTTACTTAGCAAAACATGGTGCCCAATTTTATTTACACTGGTTCACAGACTAGATAAAGGGTACACAGCAGTGAAAATAAAATTCAGCTTCCAAAAAAAAAAGTTAATAATGCTTTTTAGAATGAAAAATATTTTAAGTCAGCATTAAGACATATGAACTTTTACCTTTCCTCCTCAGTCATATGATGATAAACCATGGTTTGCTGACGCAGCATTGCCAATTCTAAATCCATCATTTGTGTTCTAAACAAATTCAGACTCCGCCTCATTACTTGGAGCTCCTGAAAAGTATTCTAAAATGCAATATAACAGCATTAACTTCTAAATCACATAAATTATTCTGTAACAGAGAGATTTAAGTAACAACTTACTTCATAAAGAGGTAGAACAGATGATTTCTGAGTACTATATGGAGCAGCAGCAAGACAGGTCCTCTCATCATAGGGTACTTCAAAAGAGTGAAAGTCTGATTAGAAAACAATGTTAAAGTGACTACTTCCACATCATCTAAGGCAGAATTTGGGGAGTACATATGTTCCTCTTTGGGGCATAAAACAAAACCTAAAATCCCTTCATGTTATAAGCTGAAATCAGATAAATCAGTCACCAGTACCACCTACTATTCCTATCTTTTAGTTATAAGTCAGTGTATTTGGAACAAGAAAGAGGCAAAGGAACACATATAATTTAAATCTATTAATATGTGTTACAGGACCTCCTTCTTGCCTTGACAAGGTAGAAAAATAAAAACAAAACTCAGAAATATAGAAGCAATAGCAAATGTCATTCTGAGATCACAAAAACTACTGACTTGGCTGAAGAAAGCAGCAAGCACTCACCACACTCACTCAGGTATCTGAGTATCTACTATGCATCACTTAGGTAGTGAAAAAGATAAAAGGAAGACAGAAGGCATTCCCAGCCTTCAAGCATTCTCATGGTGGAAGAAACAAGGAAAAAACAGAAGTAGAAATACATACATAATATTGGCTGGGGTTGGTGTGGGGACTACTATGATGAAAACAATCAGAAATCCAGATTAGGTTAAGTGTTCTCAACAGTGGTGACACTTGAGCTGTATCTTAACAGTAAACAGGGCTTGGTCAGGTGAAGAAAGGCAAGGGCAGGCCATCCCAGGTTAAAAAAAAAAAACGTGGCATGTGTAAAAAACAAACCGACAGCTAGGGACACAGACCTAGATAGGAGCCTGCACGCACATGTGGAGCACGCTCACAGGGAATGGGCCTGGAGACAGGCAGAGGCCAGGCGACACACAGCACCTGTCTCCTGAGGTGGGGTGGAGGGAGGATGGGGAAACCAGCTGAGTTACTGATCAACACGGAAGAGAAAACCACATCTAGAGCAGAACAAGCTGGTCTAGACAGCTGGAACATGAAGGTGTAGGTGGACAGGACCCTGGGAATCCCCAGCTTCCCGCAACTGCAGCTAAAGGTTAACTTCTCATTTGTAGACAGAACTACATTTTGTAAGGAGGAAAGAGAGATAACCACTTTCTGGTTAGACTGAAAATCATTAGTAGAAGACAATCATCATGAGGATAAAATCTCTACTTAAAAGTGGGTTTTACTATATAACTTGAAAGGTTTCCAACTTTCATTTTTACTGTCAAAGGGGCTTCCCGTCTACAACATCATCATGAAAAGTAATGTATCATATACACTCTAGGCTTCTCGACTCATAGCTGAACACCCTGTTCATTACGTTGCACTGTCATTTTCTTCGTTTCTTCAACTGCCTAATCTGAGTAGCTTAGAAAGAGATTTAGAAAGGAAATGTGAAAGGCAAACCAAAAGACAATTCTTTCTCAAAACTTATTTTGGAAATTATTCCCATCCCACTAACAAATCTGAGAGCAGTGACTTTAAAAGTGACAAGACACACAGACTAGATTCACACGTTTACCTGATTTTTTTTCTCTTCTTTTAACCCAGTGGAAGCAGACTAATTCTGTACCAGGAGACCAGCATCAGGAGTCAGCAGATGAAGGAAAAGCTTAGTCAGAGAGCACGAGTGGGACCAGGAGAACACACGGCCACACAGAAGCCAAGGGAGGAAAACTTAGAAAGAAGTGGTGAACGCTGTCAGATGGAAGAGAAAAGGACAGACAGCGCTTGAGAAGTTTTCTTTTTTAATGACAAAGACAGTTTGACTAAGACACAGACAATGGAGGAGAGGCTAAAGAAAGGAGGACACCTAAAAAACAAAATCTCCTCTCTAGAAGGGAGGGAGATTGTGAACAGAGACATTCACCTTGCTCAGAATTAGTTACAGCTTTTCCCTTGAGCTAGGAAGGAAGAGGCTGGGGGGGCGGGCAGGTACAGATAAACTTAGGGACGTAGGAAAATGAGGCTGAAGTGGTTATGTCTGAGGGCTCCTAGCTTTTCAGTGAATTAAGAGGTACTCAGACCAATAAAAGAAAACATGAGTAAGAAAGATGAACTTGGTTTCAACCTGTGAAAGATTCTGCAGTGAATTTCTAATATCATGCAACACTCTTCGCAACTGCATCTCGATGGCGGAAGGGGGGTTCATAGAGCACGCTCGGTAAGGGGAGGCAGCGTGTCTGTGTGAGTAAGGACATCCGAGCGCAGATGGGAAGGCACCGCAGGCGGTGCCTGCTATGCTGGGAACACTGTGAGTGCTCAGAGTCCTCATGTGTTCACACAGGGGCCTTTCCTGCCACTCGGAGTGGAGGGAGTGAAGGGAGCAGGCGGACTGAGACACGGGCGCCCGAGCAGACAGCGCACAGGCCGGAGTCCTCCACTGATGGCACTCCTCCAGCCGGGTCACCTCGCTCGGGGCGGCGGCTTCTTTCTTCCCAGATGTCGGAGAGATGAAAATAGTGGATTTGACCGAAGACTGACCATCGTGCTCTACCACTTCTTGTTCTAATCTCTGTTCCTCCTCCTGTGTATACTTGTAGGTGAAGGATGGTGGACTGCATCTGGTCTCCTTGCCAGGGGACAGCCGGACATTGACAGATGACACAACCCTGACTGGGCTCAGCAAGGTGGCTGGTAAAGACTGAGACCTCCTCAGAGGATAGCCAGCTTTTGCAAACAGGTACCTCTGTTTCAACAGATCTTTGGACTTTATCAAGCTACGCCCCACCCTTTGATTAGACAGACTACAAACCTTCATTTGCGCTCTTTGTAAAGCTGTATTAACTCTGTCCACAGAAGAGGGAGACCCCGTTGTATTTTCAGCCCCTTTCTCACTGCATTTAGCTTCAATAGAAGCCAATGATTTAAGAATATGGTGGGTGGTATACTGGACAAATTCACATTCACTGCTTTTATCCACATCACTTTCAGCACTTGCTTCCCTTAGTAATTCCACAGGCTGTGCTGGAGACACATCCTCTTTCCTTTCAGTAATTTCAGTAACGGGATCCCCTGCGCTCCAGGTGGACTGCTGATGTCCTATGTTCTCAACAGTCTGGCACTGGAGGGAATCCTGGCCATCTGACCTTTCTGAGCAACTGTTGCTGCCTGTTCTCTTTCCATCTGAGGACACGTCAGACACTCCTCCTCTGATTCATTAAAATAAGGCTGGTCTTGTGCTGTTGGTGTGACAAGGTCTTCACCAAACGATGTGACTGTTGTCTCACTGTCGCAGCTATCTGCACTACTCCCCATGGCCTGCAAGGACTCATGAACCTGTGAAAGGAAAACAGGTAGAAGGATGGGGAACTCCAATAAGTTAATTTCAATTATGTTAATAAGCATTAACAAAATACCAAACTGCTATGAGGCGTCTACACTTTCGGGGTCTCCCACCTTGGTTTTGGCTCTGGCGCTGCTCTCAACTGCTCTCAGTGTCCTGATCAACAACTCTGCTTTCTCACAAAGATTATTCCAGATCTTTACTATTTTCTTTAAATACCCCCTTTCAACACCCATCTCCTTTCCTTCCTGGAAGAGGAAGTGGCAACCCACTCCAGTAATCTTGCCTGAAAAATTCCATGGACAGGGGAACCTAGCGGACTACATTCCACGAGGTTGCAAAGAGTCGGGCATGACTGGGCAATTAAGCATTCCATTCCTTCCAACATATGACACTGCCTCAGAGAAAATGGACAAAAATATCTTAACTTCTTCCTCAATACCTATAAACTTTCCTGTACCTTACCCCATCATTCCCTCCTCTCCATTCTGAAAGAAAACTGTGTCTCTTTTCAAAGCTAATCCCTCCAATCTGTACTTCTGACCACCTCCTCTCAAAGGTTAGGGTATTTCTCCAGGTTCATCCCAGGCTTTTCTGCATCAAGCTCTCTTTCTCTTAGCCTTCTCTTAGCCAAAAACTTTCCTAAATCATTACTGTATAAAAAAGACAAAAAGACCTATAACCCTTAGCTATCATCCTTATTTGAAAAAAGAACATATCTTCTCTGTCACTTATTTACTCTGCAATCACGCTTCTCATTCAATGCATCAGAACTACTCACTCAAGTACTCAATTTCAGAATTAAACAAATTTTCACCTTTTCACTCAATGGCTACAGCTCTCCTTTTAAAAGTTTTTCCTCCATCTCTCAATTTTTATGGCAGCTGGATTATTCTGAGTCTCCTTAGAAACTTCTCCTCACTTAAATGCTGTTTCTAAGGTACTTTTTTAGGTTCTTTTTTTCTCTTATTCCAGTTTTCTTTAAAATTTCCTTACAGATGTTTTAAACACTTTTCATGTACATTATGTCCTGCACACATAAACTATAAGCTCCTTGAGGACAGTTTAAGACATGCCTGTCTTCTGGATTATCTAACACACTATAGCATAAAAGTCAAGTAATACTGAGCAGGCTATGGATCCACAGTTTTAGTTAGTTATTAATTAATTATTATAAAATACTGAAATACAGGCACAGATTGTAAAGAATCTGCCTGCAATTCTGAAGACCTGGGTTCGAGCCCTGGGTAGGGAAGATCCCCTGGAAAAGGGAATGGCTACCCACTCCAGTAATCCTGACTGGAAGATTCCATGGACAGACAAGCCTGGCAAATCCACTGGGTCGCAAAGAGTTGGACAAGACTGAGCGAAAAACACTTTCGTTTTCTTTCATTGAAATACAATGATGGTAGAAAATCTTTTTTAAAACACAAAATAGGTTAAGGATTAAAATACTCTGTTTATTGGTGGTCCAAAAATGAAGGAGAAGCTTTTTTTGTTGTTGTTTTTAAATACTGTCAGAGAAAGATGAAGAATTAGTGTACCTTAAAATTTATAGACAAATGCTCCAATAATAAGACTAAAATTCTAGGATGCAGATGTTATCATTTGAAAAATAAAGATTGCACTGATTTTCTTAAATATATAGACAGTGAAAAATCACCTAAATATAAAGAAGTTAATCATACCACCTACTATGATAGGAAATATTACCTGCAGATGATTAAGCGAGAGGCAGTCTGTCGAATCTTCAGCAAAACCACTGCTATCAGAGTGCTGACTTGCAGTACGCAATAGTTGATCTACCAAAAAAGAAATGCAGTTACACAAAACTGCTCCATAGGACTCCGTGAGCACCTTTATTCCATGGTTTCCAGAAGATACACGGCACACAACAGTGACTCTTTCTTAGAAAAGTATGCACTACTTATGCTAAATTGTGGCTTCAAAGCCTAAGAAGTGACTTGAATTCAAATAAAACTGAGTCACATCAGAAATTCTCAGTGTTTAATTCCAAATTAAGCTCTAATTATAATGTATTTTGGTCTTATCCTTGGAGAACAACCTGCTGAAATGAAAAATGGCTCTGATAAAAATTAAAGTCCCAAATAAAAAGTCCCATTTTAATTATGTAAAATATGTAGAGACACTTAGATGAAAGCAGAAGTTTAAATGCATTGTATAAAAACACCTATGGGCCTCCCTGGGGCTCAGTGGTAAAGAATCTTCCTGCCCATGCAGGAGACAGTGTGAGCCTGGTCCACAAAGGCCCCACACGCCACGGAGCAGCTCGGCCCAGCGGCCACAGCTGCCGAGTCTGTGACCTAGAGCCCACGTGCCACAACCACTGAAGCCTGCACATCTGCCGCCTGTTCTCCGCAACAAGAGAGGCCACTGCCGTGAGAAGCCCACGCACCGGAGCTATCAAGCAGCCCCTGCTCGTGTGGCCACAAAGACCCAGCATGACCAAAAATAAAGAAATAAAATTCTATGTATTTAGAAAACACCTATTACCTTCCCAATAAGAAAATAAAAATACAAGGCCAACAAATTAATAATTTATATACAAGAAAACTTAAATGACTCTGATGTTTCAAATGATGCAAACATTTGTAAGTTATGAAACAATTATTTCTTAGCTGAATGAAACTTAATCACATAGGTTCAACTAGAAGGTGATATTGTTAGTTTTTATCATTCCTGGTTAGTATAACCTAAAAAAAAATTTTTAAGTAACTAAAAATACCAACTAAGCACAGTAGGCATGATCACATGCCCAGTCACACTGTGAGCATCTTTCAAAAAAAAAAAAAAGACCCTATTTTTAAAGCAAATGTCATATATACATATATATACAATCTTTGGTCTGTTTTTTTGTCTTCATCGTCTGGAACACACAGGGATTCACAGAGTTGGGTAGAGAAGAGAAGGGAGAGGGAGGAGAGAGAGACAACCTGATGGGAGGAAAGGAGAGTCCAAAAGAGGAGAGAGTGGTCAGGCCAGTAGTCTCACTCTCAGGTAAAATTGGGTACTGTTTTTGAAGACAATATTCTGCTTTTCTGGATGCCTGATGTCCTCTGCCAGCATTCAGAAGTTACCCTGTAGATTTTACTCAGCGTTGAGATGTTCTTTTGATGAATTTGTGGGAAAGAAAGTGGTCTCCCCGTCCTATTCCTCTGCCATCTTAGGCGCCCTCCAAATATTATATTTTTATAAAAAGTCTTCATGTATACACACACACACACACACACACAAGTCCCCTCAACTGATTCTTCTTCAGAAATATCCTCTAATGTTGGACCTTTTTTATCCACAATAATTTTTATAATCAGTTTATTTAATTCATGTAAAAAAATCTTGAAAATTTTACTAAATTTAAATTCCGTTTATACCTTAATTTGGAAAGAGTTAGCATTTTAAAAACGTTGGGACATATATCCATGAATATGGTATACCTCTCCATTTTTTAAGTCTTTGTATCTAATAGTAAATTCTGAAATTTTCCCACATAAAGGTTATTTTATCTTTTACTAATTTTATTCCTTTGTAGTATCTATTTTTATCATAGTAAAATTACATTTTTTATCTCGTGTCATAGAAATGAAATGTAGATTTTCATACTTAGTTTTGTATCTAGCAACTATAATAAAATATCTTTAATTTTAAGAAATTGCTGAAGCTCCAGTACTTTGGGCACCTTATGCGAAGAGTTGACTCATTGGAAAAGACCCTGATGCTGGGAGGGATTGGGGGCAGGAGGAGAAAGAGACGACCGAGGATGAGATGGCTGGATGGCATCACAGACTCAATGGATGTGAGTCTGAGTGAACTCCGGGAGTTGGTGATGGACAGGGAGGCCTGGCGTACTGTGATTCATGGGGTCGCAAAGAGTCGGACATGCTGCGCGACTGAACTGAACTGAACTGAACTGCTAGTGTTTCACATTTGTTTTCTGTGTAATCTTATTAATTGTGAATTATAACATTATTGTCTATTATCTTTAAACCCTTAAACTACTTTTTTTTTCAATGTCTTGTGACTATGACCTCAGCAAATGATGAAAAGGAGAGTAAATAAGGTAAAGAACAATTACCTCCTCATTCCTCCCTTGTTTCTGAATTTGAAGGGAATAAATATACTCATATCATTATATATGATTGCACTGTAGTTTTTGGTTAGACAATCATCATCTTTTCAAGATGTGGCTTATTAAAACTTTTTATCATGGATGTGGATTAAATTCTACCTACTATAATTTATGCCTCTATTTCCATGTTAATATAGCTTTTTTTATCTTTGATATGCTAATAGGATGAATTATATTAAGAGCTTTCCTAAAATTAAATGATCCTAGCATTCCTGAGATGAATACTGATGGATTATTTTGTCAATGTACATTTTTGAGATTTTTGTAGGTATAACCATGATTAATATCAGCCTATAATATTCCTCTGCAGTGCTACCTCTTGTCTGTCTTGTTTTAATATAAAGGTAATGCTGGCTTCATAAAATTTAATGAATTGTTTCCCTGCCTCTTCTGTTTTTATTAAAAAAAAAAAAAACTTGAATGATTCTGGAATGTTTAACTGAACTTGCTTATAAAATTTTGGAGATTTGATTTATTCTCTAATAGAGGATTTTAACTACTGGTGTGCTTTTAAAATGGTAGTAGAATAATTATTTCTACTACCCTCCAGAGAGTTTGGTGAGTTCTGCTTTGCTAAGAAATTGTAAATTTAATGTAAACTTTCAAGTTTGCTGTCATGACTTTTAATTGTACATTCTTTTTGTCTTTTAAATCTTGAGTGTGTTATTTAAGCTATATTCCCTTTTTACATTCCAGCAATGGTTTATTCAGTTTTTCTTCTCTCTTTTTCTGATCAACTGTTAAGCAAGTTTACCTACTTTATCAGCCTTTTCAATAATGTAAATTAGCCATGTAAATTCTCATTATTTTATCCCTTATATTTATTAAATTCATTTATTTTAATATTTGCAGAGTTTATTCTAGTGCTCATCTACTTTCTAATAAACATTTAGCTTTTTCCAATATAAACATTTGAGTTAATATCTTTAAATGTAGCCTTCAATTATTGATGTGTAGCATTTTAATTATCAATCAATTCTTAGAATTTTTGCATTTCCATTTTTATATTTTTCTCTGACCCATGAGTTATTTGGGAATGTGTAACTTTCAATTTCCAATTTTATTATCACTTTAAAGTTAAATTTTATTATTAATTTCTCACCTAATTGCACTGTGGTCTTAGAATATGCTCTGAATGATAATGATTCTGAGGTTCACTGAGACATACATAATTCATGACCCAGTAGCTAGATAAACACCCTTACTGGGTGTTGGGAGCTGAGTTGTTTATATGTTTAGCTGATCAAATTGTACAAATTCTTTGTAACTTTTTCTCTGTATTTATTGAGGTATACTTAGTATGAAAAATTACACATATTTAATATATATATATATTGAGTTTTGACATATGCATACTCTCACAATACCATCACCAAAATCAAGGTATTAAGCATATTCATCACCTCGAAAAGATTTCCTGTGTCTCCTTCCTTTTTGTTTTAAAACTATTTTTAATTGCGGTTTTAGGATCACAACTAAATTGAGAGGAAGATATAGAGATATGCTGTATCCCATATGCTCCATGACATCACATAACCATAGCCTTTTCCATTATCAACATCCCCACCTGAGTGATACATTTGTTACAATTGATAAACTTATGGTTATATATCATAGTCACTCAAAATTTATAATTTACATTATGGTTTATTCTATGGGTTTGGAAAAATGTGTAATGACATATATCCATCATAAGGAGTCATACAGAGTATTTTTGCTGCTCTTAAAATCCTTCCAGAGCTTCCCTGGAGGCTCAGCTGGTAAAGAATCCACCTGCAATGCAGGAGACCTGGGTTTATCCCTAGGTTGGGAAGATTCCCTGAAGAAGGGAACGACTACCCACTCAGGATTCTGGCCTGGAGAGTTCCATGGACTGGATAGTCCATGTGGTCCCAGAGTCGAGCGTGACTGAGTGGCTTTAACTTTCACTTTAAATTCCTCTGTGCTCCACCTATTTACCCCTCAAATCTAACTCCTGGAAACCACTGATATTTTTACTTTTCCATATTTTTGCCTTTTTTAGAATGTCAAATATTTGGAATTACAAAAGTATACAGTCTTATCAAATTAGCTTTTCTCATTTAGTAATATGTATTTATGGTTCCATTTAAGCATGTCTTTTCATGGCTTGAGAGCTCATATCTTTTTAGCACTGAATAATATTCCATTGTCTGGATATACTATAGATTATTTATTCATTTTCCTACTGAAAGATGAGCTTCCCCAGTGGCTCAGCAGTAAAGAACCCACCTGCGATGTAGGAGACTCAGGAGATGCAAGTTCATACCTGGGTCAGGAAGATCCCCTGGAGGAGGGCATGGTAATCCACTGCAGTATTCTTGCCTGAAGAATCCCATGGACAGAGGAACCTGGTGGGTTACAGTCCATGGAGTTGCAAAGAGTTGGACTCAGCTGAAGTGACACTGAAGGGCATCTTGGTTATTTTCAAAATTCTGGCAGTTTTGAATAAAGCTGTTATAAAATGGTCTTGCCTGGTGGCTCAGGCAGTAAAGAATCTGACTGCAGTCTTGGTTGCTTTCAAAATTTTGATAGTTTTGAATAAAGCTGCTCTAAATTCCCATGCACAAGTTTTTGTGTGCATGCAAGTTTTTAACTCCTTTAGATAAATATCAAAAAGTTAATTGCTGAATTTTATGGTAACACTATGTCTAGTTTTATAAGAAACTGTCAAACTGTCTTACTAAGGAGCTGTACCAGTTGGCATTATCACCAGTGACAAATGAGAGTTCCTGTCCCACATCTTCACCAGCATTTAGTGTTGCTAGTGTTCTGGATTTTGGCCATTCTAATATTGTGTATAATATCTCATTGTGGTTTTAATTTGCATTTTCCTGATGGCATAAGCTGTAGAGCATTTTTTCATAGACCTATTTGCCATCTATATATCTTTTTTGGTGAAGTGTTTGTTAAGGGATTTGACACAGTTTTTTAAAATGTTATTTGTTCTCTTATTGTTGTATTATTTTTCCTTTGTGTGTGTGTATGTGAATGCTAAGAATTCATAACATGAGATTGAGAGAGTCAATTTCTAGGTAGGTTGATAAAAAGTCCAGGGTCTCTGAGGAGGAGAGAGGGGTCTGGAGTTCTCAAGAAGGATTTATCAAAAATAGAAAGCCCAGAGATAAATCCACACACCTATGGACAGCTTATCTTCGACAAAGGAGGCAAGAATATACAGTGGATTAAAGACAATCTCTTTAACAAGTGGTGCTGGGAAAACTGGTCAACCACTTGTAAAAGAATGAAACTAGATCACTTTCTAACACCATACACAAAAATAAACTCAAAACGGATTAAAGATCTAAATGTAAGACAAGAATCTATAAAACTCTTAGAGGAGAACATAGGCAAAACACTCTCTGACATAAATCACAGCAGGATCCTCTATGATCCACCTCCCAGAATACTGGAAATTAAAGCAAAAATAAACAAATGGGATCTAATTAAAATTAAAAGCTTCTGCACAACAAAGGAAACTATAAGCAAGGTGAAAAGACAGCCTTCTGAATGGGAGAAAATAATAGCAAATGAAGCAACTGACAAACAACTAATCTCAAAAATATACAAGCAGCTTATG
>SJXQ01011830.1:103182-145403 GCA_006408695.1 Aepyceros melampus | reverse complement strand
TCTGTGGGAGAGGGAGAGGGTGGGATGAGTTGGCAGAGTGGCAGTGTAACATGTATGATATCATAAGTGAAACGAATTGCCAGGCCAGGTTTGATGCAGGATGCAGGATGCTTGGGACTGATGCACGGGGATAATCCAGAGAGAGGGTGTGGGGCGGGAGGGGGGAGGTGGGGGTCGGGATTGGGAGTTCATGTATACTTGTGGCTGATTCATGTCAATGTATAGCAAAACAAATACAGTATTGTAAAGCAAAACAAACTAAAATAAATAAATAAATAAAAATTAATAAAAAAAAAAACATTCTGGAATATGAAGTCAAGTGGGCCTTAGGAAGTATCACTACGAACAAGCTAGTGGAGGTGATGGAATTCCATTGAGCTACTTCAAATCCTGAAAGATGGCACTGTGAAAGTACTGCACTCAATATGCCAGCAAATTTGGAGAACTCAGCAGTGGCCACAGGACGGGAAAATGTCAGTTTTTATTCCAATCTCAAAGAAAGGCAATGCCAAAGAATGCTCAAACTACCACACAATTGCACTCATCTCAGAGCTGGACAGTAAAGAAGACTGAGCAACAAAGAATTGATGCTTTTGAACTGTGGTGTTGGAGAAGACTCTTGAGAATCCTTTGGACTGCAAGGAGATCCAACCCGTCCATTCTGAAGATCAGCCCTCGGATTCCTTTGGAAGGAATGATGCTGAAGCTGAAACTCCAGTACTTTGGCCACCTCATGCGAAGAGTTGACTCATTTGAAAAGACTGTGATGCTGGGAGAGATTGGGAACAGGGGGAGAAGGGGACGACCGAGGATGAGATGGCTGGATGGTGTCACTAACTCCATGGGTGTGGGTCTGGGTGAACTCCTGGAGTTGGTGATGGACAGGGAGGCCTGGCGTGCTGCGTTTCATGGGGTCGCAGAGAGTCGGACACGACTGAGTTACTGAACTGAACTGAACATACACTAGTAAAGTAATGCTTAAAATTCTCCAAGCCAGGCTTCAGCAATACATTAACCGTGAACTTCCTGATGTTCAAGCTGGTTTTAGAAAAGGCAGAGGAATGAGAGATCAAATTGCCAATATCCACTGGATCATCAAAAAAGCAAGAGAGTTCCAGAAAAACATCTATTTCTGCTTTATATATTATGCCAAGGAATTTGACTGTGTGGATCACAATAAACTGTGGAAAATTCTGAAAGAGATAGGAATACCAGGCCACCTGACCTGCCTCTTGAGAAACCTATATGCAGGACAGGAAGCAACAGTTAAAATTGGACATGGAACAACAGACTGGTTCCAAATAGGAAAAGGAGTATGTCAAGGCTGTATATTGCCACCCTGCTTATTTAACTTATATGCAGAGTACATCATAAGAAATCCTGGGCTGAGGAAGCACAAGCTGGAATAAAGATGGCTAGGAGAAATATCAATCACCTCAGATATGCAGATGACACTACCCTTATGGCAGAAAGTGAAGAAGAACTAAAGAGACTCTTGATGAAAGTGAAAGAGGAGAGTGAAAAAGTTGGCTTAAAGCTCAACATTCAGAAAATGAAGATCATGGCATCCAGTCCCATCACTTCATGGCAAATAGATGGGGAAACAGTGGACACAGTGGCTGACTTTATTTTTCTGGGCTCCAAAATCACTGCAGATGGTGATTGTAGCATGAAATTTAAAAATACTTACGCCTTGGAAAGAAAGTTATGACCAACATAGACAGCATATTAAAAAGCAGAGACATTACTTTGTCAACAAATGTCTGTCTAGTCAAGGCTATGGTTTTTGCGGTGGTCATGTATGGTAGTGAGCGTTGGACTATAAAGAAGGCTGAGCACTGAAGAATTGATGCTTTTGAACTGTGATGTTGGAGAAGACTCTTAGTACCTTGAACTGCAAGGAAATCCAACCAGTCCATCCTAAAGGAGATCAGTGTTTGGTGTTCATTGAAGGGACTGATGTTGAAGCTGAAACTCTAATATTTTGCCCACCTGATGGGAAGAGCTGACTCATTTGAAAATACTCTGGTTTCCTTGGTGTGTATGCCCAGCAGTGGGATCGCTGGATCATAAGGCATTTCTATTTGCAATTTTTTAAGGAATCTCCACACTTTCTCCATAGTGGCTGTACTAATTTGCATTCCCACCAACAGTGTAAGAGGGTTCCCTTTTCTCCACACCCTCTCCAGCATTTATTGCTTGTTGACTTTTGGATCGCAGCCATTCTGACTGGTGTGAAATGGTACCTCATTGTGGTTTTGATTTGCATTTCTCTGATAATGAGTGATGTTGAGCATCTTTTCATGTGTTTGTTAGCCATTTGTATGTCTTCTTTGGAGAAATGTCTATTTAGTTCTTTGGCCCATTTTTTGATTGGGTCATTTATTTTTCTGGAGTTGAGCTGCATAAGCTGCTTGTATATTTTTGAGATTAGTTGTTTGTCAGTTGCTTCATTTGCTATTATTTTCTCCCATTCAGAAGGCTGTCTTTTCACCTTGCTTATAGTTTCCTTTGTTGTGCAGAAGCTTTTAATTTTAATTAGATCCCATTTGTTTATTTTTGCTTTTATTTCCAGTATTCTGGGGGGTGGATCATAGAGGATCCTGCTGTGATTTATGTCAGCGAGTGTTTTGCCTATGTTCTCCTCTAGTAGTTTTATAGTTTCTGTTCTTACGTTTAGGTCTTTAATACATTTTGAGTTTGTTTTTGTGTGTGGTGTTAGAAAGTGATCTAGTTTCATTCTTTTACAAGTTATTGACCAGTTTTCCCAGCACCACTTGTTAAAGAGATTGTCTTTACACCAGATTTGATATTTTAATTCCTTGGTAACTTAAAGATGACTTGCATGAAATTTTTACTCTACCATTCACAGAGAAGAAAATAGTAAATGTAAAAGGGCATTTCACAGATTATAATCATATACACTTCTTAGTTTCTCATTAAACTTATCTGGAATAATGAGAAAAAATTTTTTTTCAGATATTTTATTTTTAAAACTATTTTTATTTTAGGTAAAGTATTGAGAGATTTGAGGAAAGCTAGTAATCACACACAGTTCAGCTCGTGCGTAAATTGTTCATAGTCTACACAGCAGGAGTATTTTTGTATTCATGGCATCTAAAGGGAGAATAGTCAATCATTAGGAATCCTACTTCATAAAGCCTTTTCAGAAATACAGTTTTGATTTGGACACTTAGATTGACTTCTATACACAGCCTGTACAAATGCCTCTTGTTTAAGGTTGCTCTCATTTTTGTAAAACTGCAACCACTTTTGGGATTTTGCTGCAAATCCATTTCATAGTACAGAAAAGATTTTTACAAACTTTTCTGCTAAAGAAAATAATTATCTCCTGTGCTGGTTTCCCCCCCCCCCCAAATATAAAATGCTGTAACTGTTCATTTAACACATGCAAAAAGATAACAATAGGAAGAAAACATATTAACAAGAGTTTATGGGGAATACATAGGGATTAGAATAATAGCTATTTGCAAGTTAAAGCTTGACAGTTACTTAGCTAAAGTCAAATTCTTTCTGGAGACACATTCTATAGCTTAAAATTATAATCTTTAAACTTTCAAAGATTATACATCATGATGAAATACTTTAAAAAGTCAACATAGTGAGGAAAAAGTGATTAGGGTGTTACATATATCTGTAATTATTTGTATGAGAAGGATATCAATAAAATTTGCTGTGCCATTTGGTTGAATGACACTCAATAAACTGTATTGTATGTGTATAAAATAAATTGTAGTTGGTCATCTGCTATGTTTATGTCTGGCTCTTTGAACCACATGAAATTCAGCATGCCAGTCTTCCCTGTTTTTCACTATTACCTTGAGTTTGCCCAAACTCATGTCCATTGAATCAATGATGCCATCCAATGACCTCATCCTCTGCTGCCCCTTTCTTCTCTTGCCCTCAATCTTTCCCAGCATCAAGGTCTTTTCCAATGAGTCAACTCTTCGCATCAGGTGGCCAAATTATGAGAGCTTCAGCACCAGTCCTTCCAAAGAATATCCAGGGTTGGTTTCCTTTAAGATTGACTAGTTTGATCTCCTTGCAATCCAAGGGACTCTCAAGCATCTTCTCCAGCACCACAATTTGAAAGCATCTGTTATTTGGCACTCAGCTTTCTTTATGGTCCAACTCTACATCCATATATGACGACTGGAAAAATTGTAACTTTGATTATACAGATCTTTGTTGGCAAAGTGATGTCACTGCTTTTTAATATACTGTCTAGGTCTGTCTTATATTTTCTTCCAAGGAGTAAGCATCTTTTAATTTTATGGCTGCCATCATCATCTGCAGTGATTTTAGAGCCCAAGAAAAGAAAATCTCTCAACTGCTTCCAATTCTTTCCCTTCTATTTGCCATGAAGTGATGGGACTGGATGCCACTGTGGATATCTTTTTTTTAAAAAAAAAAAAAAAAAGTTACAAGAGATTGTGTGTCAACAAAAGTGTGAAACTTTAATTAGTCTCCACTCTCTGTAACAAGAGACAATTCCTCTCTAGTTCCTTGGAACCGCACTATTTTTATACCACTTGTTTTCCAATACTATCCTATACATTAAACAATCAAATGACTCACAATTCCTTAGACTAGTTGTGAATTAAAGCTATTACTCTTCTTTGATTATGGTTGTTCAATACGTAAGCAGCATTCTTTTTTTCCTACCAAAATCCTCCTCTACTATATTTATTCTAAATACTATGCCTTCTCATCTTATTATAATCAACAATTTTTCCACATTTCAACAGGGTTAGCATGTTATTTTGCCTCCTAATTCAAATGTTTGTATGTGTTAGTTGCTCAGTCATGTTTGACTCTTTACAACCCCATGGACTGTAGCCCACTAGACTCCTCTGTCCATGGTATTCTCCAGGCAAGAATACCAGAGTGGGTAGACATTCCTTTCTCCAGGGGATCTTTACAACCCAGTGATCAAACCCAGGTTTCCTGCATTGCGCACAGATTTTTTTTTTTTAACCACTTGTTTTCTGGAGTAAATTATTTATGAACTTTATTTTTAATTGAAACTTTTTTCTTTTTTTTACATTTAAATGTCATAAAATTTTATTTGGATGCAGATTCTTTATCATCTGAGCCACCAGGGAAGTTCAAATACTTGCATATCCTCTCACAATAATTAGAATCTATGTGGCTTGAATCTGTACCTACTGTTTTGTTTAAAAGAATGTTGAGTAAAGCCAACATTCTATAAATACTTATTGAATAATGACATGAAGAAATGAATAGTATGAAAAATTAATAAAGAAGGTCAGCAATGAATAAACAAATAGTGGATGAACACTTCAGAAATGTAGATAATTCAGAAATGAATGAAGCTCTGACCTAGATGATGCACTCCTTCTTGTCCCTTGGAATGTAATGCCTACTCTTCACAGAGTTGATCTGTTTAATGTTCCTTTATCCCTAAACATCTATATAGAGACAGGTTTTCATTTTAAGGTTGACTTTTCTCTTGTGTGTACATGTGTGTGTGTTAGTTGCTCAGTTTTGTCAAACTCTGTGCAATCCCATGGACTATAGCCCACCACCAAGTACTCTGTCCATGGAATTCTCAAGGCAAGAATACTGGAGTACATTGCCATTGGATGCCAACACCGGATGCCATTGCCATCCAGGAGATCTTCCTAACACAGGGATTAAACCAAGGTCTCTTGCATTGCAGGCAGACTCTTTACTATCTGAGCCACCAGAGTAGGTTATTTAAATATATGTTATTATTATTTTTTAAATAGAAAAAGCTACTTTGTACAAATAGGTACTGTATTAGTCAGTCTATACCAGATTAATACCTTTCATTTCTAAGTCTTACAAGAACCAAGGCCCATTATTCCTACCAAACATGAGACTATTCTGTTCGGCCTGGAAATGATTATCACACGTTATCATCCTCACTTCAGGGACCCTGATTGACATAACATTATTATGATTATGGCAAAGGAAAAAAGATATGGAGAAGGACAGACTTGCTCTCGCAGACTACAATCGAAAGGCACAAATATCTCTTCTACTCATCCTTATACTCAGGCCAGAGAAGTCACACAAGTATCCACTTCAATGCGGTGAGAAAGGGAATCAAATATTCTCAAAAGCAAACACAGATAAATATTAAAAAAAAAAAAAAAAAACTGAATGCCTTTTAAAAAAAAAAAAAAAAAAGTAACCAAATAAATGATTTTCTCAAGAGGCTGTTTGCACATCAAAAACAAATAAATACAAATGCCTGTGCTAAAAAGACACAACACCTGGACCTCAAATTAAATTTTCTCAGTTCTTTTTCAGTTCAGTTCAATTCAGTCACTCAGTTGTGTCCGACTTTTTGCAAGCCCATGAACCATAGCACGCCAGGCTTCTCTGTCCATCACCAACTCCTGGAGTCT
Source organism: Aepyceros melampus (assembly GCA_006408695.1). Taxonomy (NCBI): domain Eukaryota; kingdom Metazoa; phylum Chordata; class Mammalia; order Artiodactyla; family Bovidae; genus Aepyceros; species Aepyceros melampus. Next base: position 138,984 of record SJXQ01011830.1, on the reverse strand, counting down.
AGACAAACCCATGTCCATTGAATCAGTGATGCCATCCAACTATCTCACCCTCTGTTGTCCCCTTTTCCTCCTGCCTTCAATCTTTCCCATCATCAGGGTCTTTTCCAATGAGTCAGCTCTTCCCAACAGGTGGTCAAAGTAGTGGAGTTTCAGGTTCAACATCAGTCCTTCCAGTGAACACCCAGGACTGATTTCCTTTAAGATGGACTGGTTGGATCTCCTTGCAGTCCAAGGGACTCTCAAGAGTCTTCTCCAACACCACAGTTCAAAAGCATCAATTCTTTGGCACTCAGCTTTCTTTATAATCCAATTCTCACATCCATACATGACCACTGGAAAAACCATAGCCTTGACTAGACTGACCTTTGATGGCAAAGTAATGTCTCTGCTTTTTAATATGTTGTCTAGGTTAGTCATAACTTTCCTTCCAAGGAGTTTAAGTGTCTTTTAACTTCATGGCTGCAATCACCATCTATAGTGATTTTGGAGTCCAGAAAAATAAAGTCTGACACTGTTTCCACTATTTCCCCATCTATTTGCCATGAAGTGATGGGACCAGATGCCATGATCTTAGTTTTCTGAATGTTGAGCTTTAAGCCAGCTTTTTCACTCTCCTCTTTCACTTTCATCAAGAGGCTTTTAGTTCTTCTTCACTTTCTGCCATAAGAGTGGTGTCATCTGCATATCTGAGGTTATTGATGTTTCTCCTGGCAATCTTGATTCCAGCTTGTGCTTCTTCCAGTCCAGCGTTTCTCATGAAGTACTCTACATATAATTTAAATAAGCAAGGTGACAATATAGAGCTTGATGTACTCCTTTTCCTATTTGGAACCTGTCTATTGTTCCATGCCCAGTTCTGACTGTTGCTTCCTGACCTGCATACAGGTTTCTCAAAAGGCAGGTCAAGTGGCCTGGTATTCCTATCTCTTTCAGAATTTTCCACAGTTTATTGTGATCCACACAGTCAAAGGCTTTGGCATAGTCAATAAAGCAGAAATAACAGATAAATGGAAAAATGTTAGTTTTGTTTTGCCTTTTTTTTTTTTTTGCAAATAGAATGGTGCTTTGGAAAATTGCATTCAAATTATATAATAGATAATTTCTGATAGAAAGCTCCTGATTGCTATTAGGATGGAGAATGAAATATAGTAAAAGAAAGTTTTGTGGTGTAACCTAGTTTATTTGCCATGTGTAGTGCCAAACCAATGTACAGAGTGGCATTTTACTTGTTTTTATATCTGATTGGTCATAACACCAAGCCTCATCTAAGACATAGAACTGTTTCTGTTTGCCTATAAATTGCACAACAAATACACTTTGACAAGTGGAAATATTAGTCATTAGACTTCAATGATTTTATGTTTTTTTATTAAAGAGCTTTTTAAAGTTGTGACACATGAAAAAAGGCCTATTGAAGTAAGTGGGACACATATTTGAATATCAGAACACAAGGCCGTCTGAATTGCTACCTTCTTGCCTTATATCTTGTACTTGTCTTTATTTCCTTCTCATTTACCCTTACATGATACACAAGAAAAGCTATTGTATACCATATTTGTTTAACAAATTATACTGGTTTTTGCATTCTGCCCAATCACAGAATTTCAATCCTGACTTCACTGTTCCCTGCCAACCACATGGTCTCTGCTACCTATTCACAGCCTTCCAATTCAGATCTCATTAGATCTCAGTAGAATTGTCTCTCAGCCAAATAGCATAATTGCTGACCACTGCAAAACATTATCAGATTGTTGCTTTTTTTGCCCATGTTACCAGAATCATGTTCCTTGTAAGTCCAACAAGTTTCTTGAAATTTCTATCACCATCTTCTTTAGATTAAGAAAAGTAGTCTTTATCTACCCAAATTTTTTAATAAAGATATTGTGTACTAGTATGTGGACCTCTCAAGACTTACCAGTTCCTTATCATAAAAGAGGGTTTTTTTTAATTTATTTTATTTTTTATTAATTTATAAAAGCAAGCTCTTAGATAAAGGAGCCAAGATCTACCTCTGTCAATAAGATGAGTGATAATGTCTTGAACATAGCATGCTGCCAAAAAGAACTGATCAGATGGTACCTAAAGTTTCTGGTGAAGAATGTAGAAGTTGAGATTATGTGCACCCCAACACTGCTTGAGTACAAAAACTGTGCTTTGATTATCTTTATATTCTCAATGCCTATAACAAAACAAGCATATAATAAATGCTTGCTTAGGTTAACTATTTTATCTTTAGAAACTCAACCTTTTCATATGTGAGCATATTCTGTTCTTACAGACAAAATTTTAATACTCATTTTATGTTATTGTTATTATAAGAAATGGAAAAAAATAGTGGTGATATAAGGGAGTTAATACAATGGAATGGATCAACTCTAATATTTGTGTGTGTGTGTACTCAGTTGTGTCTGACTCTGCAGCCTCATGCACCCACTAGGCTCCTCTGTCCATGGAATTTTTCAGGCAATAATACTAGAGTGGGTTGCAATTTTCTCCTCCAGGGAATCTTCCTGATGCAGGAATTGAACAGATGTCTCTTCTGTCTCCTGCATTGGAGGGTGGATCCTTTACTACTGGCACCACCGTGGAAATGGATCAACTCTAACTGGGCAACAAATATTCATGTTAAATAGATGCATAGACTACACAATTATAGGAATTTCAAAGTCTTGTTTTACAGTAGAAAAATGTCAGATCAAAGCAATATTCCAGACAAATGGTGAAAGCTTTATATAAACATTTCTATTTAGATAAATTTACAAGTGTATAAGACTAGTAAACTAAGCATGCATGCATTGGAAAATTCTTCCCCCAGCCCAATAATTCATTCAAGTGTTAAAAATAGGAACTCTTTGTTTTAAAATGTAGATTTTATTAATGTTTAGGTATGATGAGGTCAGTTGGTCAAGGCAGGATTGCTAAACAAATAACAAACAAAAAATGTTTTATTTATAACTCACAGCTTCCAAGAAGAGAGCCACATATAAAGGCATGCAAGAGAATTCTTTGACAAGGGAGCTATAGGAATTAGGAAGTCATTATTGTGGTTTTTAATAAACAGGCTAAGCAGGTTTAGAACTGGTTAGTTTGAACAATTTCAGTGAGTTTCAATGTACAGGAGTTGCCCCTAGATTTCTGCTGCAAAGCCCAAGGTGATTTGGACATGAAATACTTTTCTGAATGGCAGAGTATTCCCCACACCACTGCCCGCCGCCCCACCCCCCACAAAAAAAAAAAAAAACAGGCAGATGTGGGAAATGGAAATTTTTTTATAGATAAGTTGCCTATGAAAGTCTCATGATCCCTGGAGAGGCAGAACGTCCCTGGTCAGTAGGACCCCATATTTCAAACATCAGATTCAGAAACTAGAAAATGTGGTCAAAATACTTCTACAAACATGAATCTAATACATAGCAACATTTTTATCCAATATGTTATTGAATGAGGGAACCAGTAGAATGGTAAAGTTGGTTCCAAAAACATTTATGCAATCTTCAAAGAAGGAATGAAAATAAGAATATGCAAATGAGGGTTCTAAGTTAAAAATAAAATTTGCTAGTATTCTAAAAGCAATAAAACAAAAGTTTTAGAATTATTTATTTTAGGAAGAAATATACAAGTTGTATAGATCAACATATCTAAATATATATACATATATACATACACACACACATACACAAACGGAGAAGGCAGTGGCAGCCCACTCCAGTACTCTTGCCTGGAAAATCTCATGGATGGAGGAGCCTGGTGGGCTGCAGTCCATGGGGTCGCTAAGAGTCGGGACACGACTGAGCGACTTCACTTTCATGCATTGGAGAAGGAAATGGCAACCCACTCCAGTGTTCTTGCCTGGAGAATCCCAGGGACAGGGAGCCTGGTGGGCTGCCGTCTATGGGGTCGCACAGAGTCTGACACGACTGAAGCGACTTAGCAGCAGCAGCATACACAAATACATATGCGTGCTCAGTCTCTTCAGGCGTATCTGACTTTGTAACCCTATGGATCATAGCCCACCAGGCTCCTCTGTCCATGGGATTTTCCAGGCAAGAATACTGGAGTGGGTTACCATTTCCTCCCCCAATTTATATATGGGCTTCCCAGGAGGCACTAGTGGTAAAGAACCAACCTGCCAATACAGGAGACATAAGAAATACAGGTTCAATCCTTGGATCAGGAAGATCTAGTGCTTTCTGGGAAGCCCATATATATGGTAACCCACTCCAGTATTCTTGCCTTCAGAATTCCACAGACATAGGAGTCTGACAGGCTGCAGTTCGTGGGGTTATAAAGAGTCAAACACAACTGAATGACTAAGCGTATATCTAGAACATAGATTTATAATTGTATAAATTATATATAGAACTTGTATATTTTATAATTTTATATATATATATGTGTACATATATATAACTTTGTATTGACAAGTCAAAGACTAAATAGTAAAGTTCAACTCAGTTATGTTCTTCTAGATAACTATTCTTAGATGATTCTTTAAAAATGTCAAAGCTTGGCTTTAAAGGATACCACATTTTTCAAATTTTGAATGTTTTCTTAACAGTCCATTTCTTTATTATCCTAGCATGCTTATATAGGTTTTTGAGCTCCTCTGATGGCTCAGTGGTAAAGAATCTGTCTGCAATGCTGGAGATATAGGCAACACAGGTTTGATACCTGGGTCAAGAAGATTCCTTGGAGGAAGGCATGGTAACCCACTCCAATATTCTTGTCTGAAAAAATCCCATGAACAGAGGAGCTTGGTGGGCTAGAGTACTTGTGTGGGTCACAGAGTCAAATATGACTAAGTGACAAAGCACACATGTGTGTAGGCTTTAGTGTATAAGGATAGAAATTTTAAAGTTTTATTGATTCATTTACTTTCCTTCAACTTTAATCTATCAGTAAATTCTCTTTCTCATGTTCATTATTTTAAGCATGGTTCTTATTCTTTTTGCTCTGCCATCAATGCCATTATTCCCTATCAGGCTGTTTCCATTTCAGGGTTTTAGTAGAAACATACTTTACTTGTTCTGTCCTCCCATTTTCTCTCATTTCTAGAATACCATGTGCATTATTTTCTAACCAAGCTTTTCCCTTGAGATGGTACACTGATGGAGTATCAGCTGGAAATAAAAAATAATTTAAGACAGCTTTTTATTGTTAACCACTTCACACCTCTCATTTTCTTCTACATTCTTAAATTCTCTATCACTTAACCATTCTTACTTAACAAATTTTTTTTTTTTTCTTATCATCTACCTTTGCTTTCAAGAATGGTGATTCTTGGTAACTAGGAAGTTTTAGTCGAATAAAACAAAAGAAATTACAAAATTACAAAATGATGACTTTTCTTTTTAATTGGAGGAAAATCACTTTACAATGGTGTGTTGGTTTCTGTCATACATCCAAGCATTTTTATACCTATGCCCCCTCCCTCTTGAACCTCCCTCTCTCCTCCCATCCCATTCCCCCCACTCTAGGATGTCACAGTGCATCTGATTTGAGCTCCTTGCCTCATACAGCAATTTTCCATAGGCTATTTTACATATGGTAATGTATGTTTCCATGTTAGTCTCTCAGTTTGTCCCAACTTCTACTTCCCCCAATGTGTCCATAAGTCTGTTTGTGTCTGCGTCTCCATTGCTGCCTTGCAAAATAGGTTCATCAATACCAGTTTTCTAGATTCCATATATAGGCATTAATACACATACTTGTTTTAGTTTTTTTTTTTTTATTCTTTCTGACTTGCTTCACTTTGTATAATAGGCATTAGTGTACTAGTTTGCATAATTAGACACATCTTTAGAGTCATGTAATATAGATTTACTAGGCTTTTTGACACTCTTTCTGTTGAAGCCTGGAGTTTAGATCCTTTCCATCTTGAGTCTGGGAAAGCTTATCACTACTTCAACAAATGAATGCATCAGAAGAGAGGCTATACAACGTCTGAGACTAAATCAGAAGTCTTCTCTGCTTTGTTCCCCTAGAATGCTCACTCCCTTGATACAGTGTCTCTTGAAACTCAGCCTCCTTTTTTTTTTCTTTTTATTGGAGTTTCATTGCTTTACAATGTTGTGTAAGTTTCTGCTGTACAGCTAATTTATACATATACCCCTTCCATCTGGAGCCTCCCTTTCAACCACCCCCTAATCTCACCCTTCTAAGTCATTACAGAGCACTGAGCTGAGTTCTCTGTGCTATACAGTAGCTTCCCACTAGCTAGCTATTTTACACGTGGCAGTGTATATATGTCAATGCTACTCTCTGAATTCTTCCCACCCTCCCCTTCTCCAATTCCATGTGTTCACAAGTCCATTCTCTATGTCTGTGTCTCTATTCCTGCTCTGAAAATAAAGTTCATCAGTATCATTTTTTTCTGAATTCCATATATATCTATCTTAATACATGATATTTTATTTCCTCTTTCTGAATTACTTTACTCTGTATGCCAGACTCTAGGCACATCTGTATGTGGATGACCAGTCGCTCATTCATGACTGACTCTTTGCAACCCTCTGGGCTGTAGCCCTCCAGGCTCCTCTGTCTATGGGATTCCCCAAGAAAGAATACTGGAGTGGGTTGCTATTCCCATCTCCAATAGGTTCATCCAACTCACAAAAATGACCCACTTGTTTTCCTTTTTATGGCTGAGTACCATTCCATTGTATATTTGTAGTACACGTTCTTTATCCATTCATCTGTCAATGGACACTTACTCCCATTCCATGGCTATTGTAAATAGTGCTACAGTGCACACTGAGGTACATGTATTTTGTTAAATTACAGTTTTCTCAGATATATGCCCAGTAGTGAGATTGCTGGATCATATGTACTGATAAGCACAAGCTATTGAGAATACAAGGGCATTTGCTCAAGCAGACAATGTCATGAGCCCAAACTATGGGTCAGTCCAACTCAGGTATCAGGCATATGAGTGGGAAGCATCCAACTGATTCAAACGATTAGCCATTTTAGAAGCATTGTAGCCAGATGAGGTCTTGAACATTGAAGTACATAGTCCTTTCTTAATTCATGAATATAAATTATGGCTTTTTTTTTTCACCAGAAATTTTAGACTGATTTGTTTTATCACAACAGATCAATAGAAGTTATGTGCTTAGATGCTTAGTTGTGTCTGATTCTTTGTGACGTCATGAACTGCAGCTCTACAGGCTCCTCTGTCCATGGATTCTCCAGGTAAGAATACTGGAGTACGTTGCCATGACCTCTTCCAGGGAATCTTCCCAACCCAAGAATCGAACCCAGGCCTCCTACATTGCAAGTGGATTCTTAGAAGCAGGTCATATTATTGTGTGGCTGAGGCAGAACTACATCATATGAAAAAGGAGAAAAAAGACAAAATTGGTAATCTTGAAGGCATTAGGAAACTGGAAGGGAAAAAGAGCCAATGATACTGAGTAATGAAGAAAGACAGTGCAAAGTAAATGTATCCTCCATTGGTGAAGGATACAGCTAGAGAATTTTGGAAGATAAGTCATTTTGAGGATGGTTCATATAGCTCTGTGCTTTAGAGCAAACATCGCAAAACCAATTTTAGATTACTTACAAAATATTTTCTTTCTTTCTTTCCTTCTTTCTTTCTTTCTTTCTTTTTTTCCTGACCAAATGGGTCTTATGAGTAGGAGAATGATTTGAGACAAATAGGCTTAAATGCTGGTCTTGAATAATGGTATCTCCTACTTCCTATAAAGGGCTTCCCAGGTGGCATTAGTGGTAAAGAACCTGCTTGCCAATGCAGAAGACGAGGAGACATAAGAGATGTAGGTTCAATTCCTGAGTTGGGAAGATACTCTGGAGAAAGGAATGACAACCCACTCCAGTATTCTTGCCTGGAGAATCCCATGGACAGAGGAGCCTGGCTCCTCTGCAGTCCAAAGGATTGCAAAGAGTCTGACAGGACTGAGTGACGGAGCAAGCACATAGTTCTGTCAAGACTTAAATTCCTAAGTAATTTTTACATAACAAAGAGCTGCAATCTTTGGACATAAGCTCTTTGTTAGTGTCTGATAAAATTATGATAAAACTGAAACATTAAGCCATCCTTTTCCAGGAACTGGAAACCACTGACTCATCTTTGAGTTGTCCTGCACTTCCTATTTCTGTTTTTCCTCCCCTGTGTCATGGATACCTTAAGAACCTTGGAGAAGGAAATGGCAACCCACTCCAGTGTTCTTGCCTGGAGAATCCCAGGGACGGGGAAGCCTGGTGGGCTGCCGTCTATGGGGTCGCACAGAGTTGGACACGACTGAAGCGACTTAGCAGTAGCAGCAGCAGCAGCAGCATTTCCTATTTCTGTTTTTCCTCCCCTGTGTCAAGGACATCTTAAGAACCTAAGCCTCTGCTAACTACCAAAAATCAGGGCCAGTCTCATTTTCAGACTGAACTTTCTGCCAGCAGTAGATAAAGTTATTCCCCGCCCCTCCACCACTCGTCAGGATTTTCTTGAGATCCTACTTTAGAATCAATGATATCTAACTATGAATCCACTTATCTCTCTGTCAGTCATTATACTCATATTTTTCAAATGCTACAGAGTTCTAAATTCCCTGAATGTCATTTAGTTGACTTTATAGGAAATATATGGAAATTCTTTTGCCTAACTTTGTTACCTACCATTACAGTGGGTAGACAAAGAATATAACCCATGCTTACCAAAGTACCTAAATCTATAGAAATTGATAGTCATGTTTTATCACAGATAAAACTCTCAGAAATCTAGGAAAGAAGTGATAGTCCAGTCTTGGTGTTTATCATCTCTGGCTTTTGTGGATATTATGCCATCTGTCTCTTATTCCCACTTTAGTCTTCTTCTGTGGCCTTTGCTATTTTAAGAAAACAGGGATTTCCCTTCCTATGACTTGCTGAATTGCATTTGATTATAGTCATATCATGTTCCTTTGCCACTTTGGCAACTGCCCTTACAAAAAAACTAGAGGCGGAGGGGTGGATTTGGTAATTGCTTATATTTCATTTAAGTCTTAGGAATTCCCACTGGATAACTTTATCAACTAAATAGAGAAAGAACAAAAGACAAAGCAGTATTTAACAAGCTCATTTGAGCTTTATTTCCCAAGTCATGATGCTGTTGCTAAAGATAGTCAAGAAACCCTCTAAGGATTTTAGTAAATACATGTGAGAAAACTTCTAATTCCCCATAAGGAAATGAGACATTTTGCTTGTAAAATCAAAATTATAATACTTTGTAATGAACTATTACAAATGTAATTCTTTATGACAACAAAATTATAATTGTAGACAAGCAGCTGGGTGCATTTTTACTTGGTTAATTGTTTTTATCTAAGAAAAGTTTTAAGGAATAAAAGGGAAAACAACAGGGAGTTCTTTTTCCTTTAGCATCATTCTGTGGCTTTTTCTTTTCTTCTTCTTTTTTTAATCTCTTTATTGTATTTTATTTATTCTCACATTCTTGTCTTTGTTTAGGTGTTGAGTCCTGTCTGTCTCTTTTGAGCTCCATGAGCTCACCAGGGTCCTCTGTCCATGGGATTTCCCAGGTAAGAGTAAGTTGCCATTTCCTTCTCCAGATGATCTTCTCAAAGGAGGGATGGAACCCACATCTCCTGCATTGACAGGTGTGTTCTTTACCACTGAGCCGCTAGGTAAACTATCTCTATATACTTTATATATACTATATACTTTCAATTCTAAAATATTCAAAGTATATACCACAATGGACAATTATGCTAAAAATAATAATACTTGAGCTAGAAAAACTACAAGCTTGACCAAATCAATTAGCAAAGGCAAACCATAACTCATCACCTTGTTTAAAGCCATATTGTTAAAATTGTCAAATGCAGAAATATGAAGCTATATTTTATCAAATTATTTTTGAGGCAAAATAAATAATTTAATTTGATTATCTAACATGGTTTTATGACTAAATGAAAATTCTGATTTTTATGAGTAATGTTGTTGGTTCAATTGAAGGATTTTTGCCACTCCTGCCCCTTCCCCCCCCTCGCGGGTGGGGCAGGAAATCCATGTGATTTTGTAGCCCTTATCATAGGGGACTGGAATGCAAAAGTAGGAAGTCAAGAAACATCTGGAGTAACAGGCAAATTTGGCCTTAGAATGCAGAATGAAGCAGGGCAAATTCTAACAGAGTTTTGCAAGAAAATGCACTGGTCATAGCAAACATCTTCTTCCAACAATACAAGAGAAGACTCTACACATGGAGATCACCAGGTGGTCAACACGAAAATCAGATTGATTATATTCTTTGCAGCCAAAGAAGGAGAAGCTCTATACAGTCAACAAAAACAAGACCAGGAGCTGACTGTGGCTCAGATCATGAACTCCTTATTACAAATTCAGACTCAAATTGAAGAAAGTAGGGAAAACCGCTAGACCATTCAGGTATGACCTAAATCAAATACCTTATGATTATACAGTGTAAGTGAGAAATAGATTTAAAGGATTAGATCTGATAGAGTGCCTGATGAACTATGGATGGATGTTTGTGACATTGCACAGGAGACAAGGATCTAGACAATCCTGATGGAAAAGAAATGCAAAAAAGCAAAATGGCTGTCTGGGGAAGACTTACAAATAGCTGTGAAAAGAAGAGAGGCAAAAAGCAAAGGAGAAAAGGAAAGATATAAGCATTTGAATGCAGAGTTCCAGAGAATAGCAAGAAGAAATAAGAAAGCCTTCTTCAGTGATCAATGCAAAGAAATTAAGGAAAAGAACAGAAGGGGAAAGACTAGAGATCTCTTCAAGAAAATTAGAAATACCAAGGGAACATATCATGCAAAGATGGGCTCGATCAAGGACAGAAATGATATGGACATAACAGAAGCAGAAGATATTAAGAAGAGGTGGCAAGAATACAGAGAACTGTACAAAAAATATCTTCACGACCCAGATAATCATGACGGTGTGATCACTAACCTAGAGCCAGACATCCTGGAATATGAAGTCAAGTGGGCCTTAGAAAGCATCACTATGAACAAAGCCAGTAGAGGTGATGGAATTCCAGTTGAACTTTTCAAATCCTGAAAGATGATGCTGTGAAAGTGCTGCATTCAATATGCCAGCAAATTTGGAAAACTCAGCAGTGGCCACAGGACTGGAAAAGGTCAGTTTTCATTCCAATCCCAAAGAAAGGCAATGCCAAAGAATGCTCCAACTACCACACAATTGCATTCATCTCACATGCCAGTAAAGTAACAATCAAAATTCTCCAAGCCAGACTTCAGCAATACGTGGACCATGAAATTCCTGATGTTCAAGCTGGTTATAGAAAAGGCAAAGGAACCAGAGATCAAATTGTCAACATCTGCTAGATCATGGAAAAAGCAAGAGAGTTCCAGAAAAACATATATTTTTGCTTTATTGACTATGCCAAAGCCTTTCACTGTGTGGGTCACAATAAACTGTGGAAAATTCTGAAAGAGATGGGAATACCAGACCACCTGACTTCCCTCTTGAGAAATATGTATGCAGTTCAGGAAGCAACAGTTAGAACTGGACATGGAACAACAGACTGTTTCCCAATAGGAAAAGGAGTATGTCAAGGCTGTATATTGTCACCCTGCTTATTCTTATATGCAGAGTACATCATGAGAAATGCTGGACTGGAAGTAACACAAGCTGGAAGCAAGATTGCCGGGAGAAATATCAATCACCTCAGATATGCAGATGGCACCACCCTTACGGCAGAAAGTGAAGAGGAACTAAAAAGCCTCTTGATGAAAATGAAAGAGGAGCGTGAAAAAGTTGGCTTAAAGCTCAACATTCAGAAAACGAAGATCATGGTATCCGGTCCCATCACTTCATGGAAAATAGATGGGGAAACAGTAGAAACAGTGTCAAACTTTAGTTTTCTGGGCTCCAAAATCACTGCAGATGGTGATTGCAGCCATGAAATTAAAAGATGCTTACTCCTTGGAAGAAAAGTTACGACCAACCTAGATAGCATATTGAAAAGCAGAGACATTACTTTGCCGACTAAGGTCTGTCTAGTCAAGGCTATGGTTTTTCCTGTGGTCATATATGGCTGTGAGATTGGACTGTGAAGAAGGCTGAGCGCAGAAGAATTGATGCTTTTGAACTGTGGTGTTGGAGAAGACTCTTGAGAGTCTCTTGGACTGCAAGGAGATCCAACCAGTCCGTTCTGAAGGAGATCAGCCCTGGGATTTCTTTGGAGGGAATGATGCTGAAGCTGAAACTCCAGTACTTTGGCCACATCATGGGAAGAGTTGACTCATCGGAAAAGACTCTGATGCTGGGAGGAATTGGGGGCAGGAGGAGAAGGGGACAACAGAGGATGAGATGGCTGGATGACATCACTGACTCTATGGAAGTGAGTCTGAGTGAACTCCCGGAGTTGGTGATGGACAGGGAGGCCTGGTGTGTTGGGATTCATGGGGTCGCAAAGAGTCGGACACGACTGAGTGACTGAACCGAACTGAAAGACCACATAAGGACATAGAAAACAACAGTCTGGAAGCCAGAAAACAAGCTCTCACAAAAATCCAATGATGCTGTCACTCTGATTATACACTTCTAGCCTCCAGGACTTTAAGAACAGTGGTATCTATTTTTTAAACTATCCAGTCTGCAGTATTTTGTAATAGCAGCTTGAGCTGACTGATACAATCAGATTAATCAAAGTTTATGGGATTATTGGAATACTTGACCTGTTTACATTTCATTTATTGAAATGGATAAATGGTTGATGGATATGACCTCATTTCTTACCATTTCACAGAAGATTATGTCTCAGGACATATTCTTTTTCCAGGATAAATCTGTCTAAAAAGCAATTTTAACAATAGCCTTTTTCCTACGTTACAAAAACATGTCATACTGTTCTTCCCTGAAAAATTTCACCATGATAGGTTGCCTGAGAATTGAAAAAAAAAAAAAAAAAAAGGCTACCAAACAAAAAAAGCTTTTTTTTTTTTTTTAATATTTAATGAGTTCATGACAATCAGGATTTATATCTTGGGTTTCCCTACTTTATGCATATTCTGTTGGTGTTAAGTAATCTGTGAATTTTTCAATCTGATCAGTTACAGACATGGGGGCGGGGGCAAGAAACAGCTAAGGGCACATTTTTTATAGGTAGGCTTCCTAGAGAATTTTCTCAAGTTTGAATGTGAACACAAACTACCTAGGGATCTTGTTAAAATAGAAATTCTGATTTAGTAGATCTGACCTGAAATTCCATATTTTTATCAAGTTCCCAAAGGAAATATATATAGCTAGTCTATGGAGCAAACTTTGGACAGAACGAAATTAGAATGCTTTGTTTATCACAAGGAGCTAAACATAAGGCATATTTCCCTCTGGGAAACCAGAGAAAGTTGTTTTTGTTAAAAGTTACATGCTCTAAATCACCCAAAGTGGATGTGTAGACCGACTAGCTTCCTCAGAGAATTAATAGTACTCTTTTGTTCTCTAATTTGGGTAATAAAGATTTGTTAAATGCTGAAAACTACTTAGGAATCCTGAGTCATAAAATTAAGGTAAAACTGGAAAAGAGAATTGGCTTCTCTGGATCACTGGATAGCTAGGTAGATTAATCCCCATGATAGGTTTAGAAAGACCCAGTCATGACATAGGAATCATAGGAAAAACCTAGCTTCTACCCTCCCCTAGATGATCTCTGCTAATATCCAACTAGATTGGCTGTGTGCTATTCTAAGAGACAGCTGGAGTGTTTAAGCCTCTAGGTCAGGTCAGCAATACCAGGACGTAGCTTGTGCAATGCTCTGTGAGAATGTGGGCAAACAATGAATGTGGCTTGATTTGCAATGTTTAACTTTTGAGACAAATACTATGTGATCCTCCACTTGAATTTTTGTTCTAATCCACTCAGATTTTAGCATCAGATCTATTGGGAGTTTTCAGCTAGATACTTCCTAAAAGTATTGGAAAATCAAACCTAAGTTTGTTTGAATTACAGCAGCATGGGAGAGCCAAATTCAGGAGAGGATATTTATACGAAATTAGGGTATAGTTGAGGTGACTTTAAGGTAGATACTGGGACTTCCCTGGTGCTCTAATGGTTAAGAATCTGTCTTCCAGTGCAGGTGACATAACTTGATGCTTGGTCAGGGAACTAAGATCACACACGCTGAAGAGCAAGTACACCCTGGCACTGCAGTTATTGAGCCCACTTGCTTTGGAACCAAAGCACCACTACTAGAGAGAATTCCATGCACCACAACAAACAGTCCACATGCCACAACAAAGATCCTGTGCCCCAAATAAGACATGATACAGACAAAAATAAATAAACATAAATACATAAATAAATATTTTAGAAAAATAAAGAAGTTCCTGAGAGCCAGGAAACTGGTTGGATTTGGTGGAGTTTATGACAATATATTGTCATCCTGCTCATTTAATTTATATGCAGAGTACATCAGGCAAAATGCCAAGCTGAATGAATTGTAAGCTGAAATTAAGATCGCTGAGAGAAATATCAACTTTAGATATGCAGATGATAGAACTGTAAAGGCAACTAGTGAAGAGGAACTAAAGAGCCTCTTGATGAGGGTGAAAAGGGAGAGTTAAAAAGCTGGCATAAATCTCAGTACTAAAAAAATTAAGATCATGGCAATGGGTTCCATTACTTCATGGCAAATAAAAGGGGAAAAAGTAGAAGCATTGACACATTTTATTTTCTTGGGTTCCAAAATCACTACAGATGGTGACTGCAGCCAGAAAACTGGAAGATGATTACTCCTTGGAAGGAAAACTATGACAAATCTAGGCTGCATATTAGAAAGCAGATACATCACTTTGCCAAAAAAGGATTGTATAATCGAAGCTATGCTTTTTCTAGTAGTTATGTACAGATTACAGAGCTGGACCATAAAGAAGCCTGAGTGCCAAAGAACTGATACTTTCAAATCGTGGTGCTAGAAAAACTCTTGAGAGTCCTACGTACTTCAAAAAAAATCAAACATCAGTCCTAAAGAAATTCATCCCTGAATATTTATTGGAAGGACAGATGCTGAAGCTGAAGTTCCAATACTTTGGCTATCTGATGTGAAGAGCTAACTCATCGGAAAAGACCCTGATGCTGGGAAAGACTGAAGGCAGGAGGAGAAGGGGACACAGAGGATGAGATGTTTGGATGGCATCATTGACTCAATAGACATGAGTTTGAGCAAGCTCAAAGGTCAATAGTGCTAAAGCAGATAAAATATGTTCTATACTCTTGCTTGATTATTATACTTACTCTCAGAATTGTTCACCATGGAGACAGCATTTCAGTATTATTTAGCACAGAGAGTGGAAAATATATTAGTTTCAGTTCTCGGGTCCAGATTATTAGAACATCGTGGCAATGTTTTAATTTTTTGTTGTTGTTTTTGTTTTTTGCTATTATGTGGAAGATGATTTCTTAAGTCATATGGCAAAACAGCAATTTCACAGCAGAATTTAAGACTCTGCATATTCAGGATGCAGGATGCTTGGGAGTGATGCACAGGGATAATCCAGAGAGAAGGTGTAGTGCGGGAGGGGGGAGGTGGGGGTCGGGATTGGGAGTTCATGTACACTTGTGGCTGATTCATGTCAATGTATAGCAAAACGAATACAGTATTGTAAAGCAAAACAAACTAAAAAATAAAAATCAATTGAAATTTGGAAAAAAAACAAAAAGACTCTGCATATTACATGTATGAACTGTGCACCCCAGAGAAAAGCTAAGAAAGAAATTATAATCAAGCTGTATAAGCTTACAGTTTGGAACTTAAAGTCCTGGAGTCTCCAAATTAGACCAAGAGAACTGTTAACGTCTTCAATCTGAAGCACGTATAGAACCAGACATGAGGTTTTTAATCCGAATCATCCTAATTTCACTAGCTGTTTCTGTTGAGTCTTGCCCCAGGCAAAAGGTGCAAGGCTTTGCACCATGGCCACAGAAGCAGAGCCCAGAACAAAGGTTCTGAAGCTGACTGAGTCCCTCTGAAACCTTGCCAAAAGTTCTTGATCATCACTGACAAGCATCCTGACTCCCAAGGAGGCAAAAATGCCCACTCCAGTAAATACCTTATACCCAACAAATCACCTAATGGCAAATTTTCAGCAGGAATATTCTTTGTCGTGATGCTATAAAAAATGGCTACTAACACAAAACTGTCTACTCTCCCTGGTCTGTCAGGAGTTGTCAGGCTGCTACACTCACAGCGCCCACTTTATGTCTGCTCTTGGTTCTTAATAAACTCTCTCTCTCCTAAAATGCTCTGTGTCTGGAAATTATTTTCCATTCTGCACTCAGACTGCCTCAATCATTTCATTTTTATTTCTATATTCATTTTTATAATAGAAAGGTTACTAGAGAGCTTTATGGCTACATTTTTCTTCTAAGACAGCAAAAATCCCTTATTGAGAGTCCAGCATTGTATCTAAACAAGTCTACTTTGATTTTAATTGAGTGCTTTATACTGTCATGAAACTCAGGCAAGAAGTTCTAAGACCTTAGTTGCATGGTTCAGTGTGCCTGCTCAACTAGACAGTAAAACAAGTAGGGATTCACCCAACTTGAGTGTCTCATAATAGAGAATGAAAGGGTTTGGGGTATGCTGTGTTTGTATATCTTGCATGCTCAGTTGCTTCAGTCATGTCTGACTCTCTGTGACCCCATGGACTGTAGCTTGCCAGGCTCCTCTATTCATGGGATTCCCCAGGCCAAAGTGGGTTGCCATGCCCTCCTCCAGGGTATCTTCCCACCCCAGGAATCGAACCTGTGTCTTCTGTGTCTCATGAATTACAAACAGATTCTTTACCCACTGAGACTTGGGAAGCCTTTAGGGTAGCAGAAAACTTGAAAAATGCTACTTAAGTTGCTAAAGATTTTGAACACAAATTGAGACACAATTTTCTTCTTTTTAGAATTCACTTATTCGATGATCCAATAATCTTTTTCTCTGAGACAAGAAACTGATAAACAAGATAGATCTTGGCAATAACAGGGGCTACAATGAATGCAGCCATGAGTTTCCTGAGAGAACATATCCCCACACAATTTGCTTGTAGTAGCAAATATAGACTATTGTACCTTAAAAACATAATAATAGAGGTAAGAAGTCATGCAGTGATCTTTTTTTCAGCTTTACTGAGATATAATTGACACATAACATTTTGTACATTTAAGTGTTTAACATGATTTGATTCCCATAAATACTGCAAACTGTTTACCACAATAAGGTTACTTAAAACATCCTTTATCTCATATAATCACCATTTTGATCTTGTTATGGTGAGGACATTAAAATTCTATCACAGAAGTTTTAAACTATGCAATGCAGTACTATAAACTATATTCTGCTGCTGCTAAGTTGTTTCAGTCGTGTCCGACTCTGTGCAACCCCATAGATGGTAGCCCACCAGGCTCCCCCGTCCCTGGGATTCTCCAGGCAAGAACACTGGAGTGGGTTGCCATTTTCTTCTCCAATGCATGAAAGTGAAAATTGAAAGTGAAGTCGCTCAGTTGTGTCTGACTCTTAGAGACTCCATGGACTACGGCCCACCAGGCCACTCTGCCCGTGGGATTTTCCAGGCAAGAGTGCTGGAGTGGGTTTTCATTGCCTTGTATATTAGATTCCTAGAACTTATTCTTTTTGTAACTGAAAGTTTGAACCCTTTCACCAACATCCCATCATTTTCCCCACCCTTCAGCTCCTAATGACCACCATTCCACTCTCTATGAGTTCTATGAGTTCAATGATTTTAAACTCCACATATAAGAGAGGTCATGCAATATTTATCTTCCTCTGTCTCACTTATTCAAGTGTCATAGTACTTCAAAGGTTCACTTATAAATGGCAGGATTTCTATCTTTTTATGGCTAAATAATATTCCATCACATATGTAAAACATTTTCTTTAATCATTAATAGACAGACATGTAAATGGTTTCTACTTCTTGGTTACTGTAAATAATACTGGAGTAAACTATTTCTTTGAAAGAGTGATTTCATCTTCTTTAGATATATATCCTAAGGTGGGATTGCTGGATAATATGATAGTTCTACTTTTAACATTTCAAGGAACTGCCATACTGTTTTATAATAGCTCTACCAATTCACATTTCCATCTACAGTGCACCAGGGACCCCTTTGTTTCACAGTCTTACCAGTATTTGTCTTTTCTTTTTATTACCATCAATCTTGTCTTTAGATAATGACAATGCTAAGAGGTGTGAAATGATATTGTGGCTTTGATTTATATTTCCCTGATTAGTTATGTTGAGCATCTTTGCAGGAACTTGTAGGTTATGCATGTGTGTTTAGAAAAGTATCTACTTAAATCCTTTCCTCTTTCAGAATTTTCCACAGTTTATTGTGATCCACACAGTTAAAGGCTTTGTCATAGACAATAAAGCAGAAATATATATTTTTTTCTTTTTTTTTTTTTTTTGAAACTCTCTTGCTTTTTCCATGATCCAGCAGATGTTGGCAATTTGATCTCTGGTTCCTCTCCCTTTTCTAAAACCAGCTAGAACAGCTGGAAGTTCATGATTTACGTATTTCTGAAGCCTGGCTTGGAGAATTTTTAGCATTACTTTACTAGCATGTGACATGAGTGCAATTGTGCGGTAGTTTGAGCACTCCTTGGCATTGCCTTTCTTTGGGACTGGAATGAAAACTGATATTTTCCAGTCCTGTGGCCACTGCTGAGTTTTCCAGATTTGCTGGCAAACTGAATGCAGCACTTTCACAGCATCATCTTCCAGGATTTGATATAGCCCAACTGGAATTCCATCACCTTCACTAGCTTTGTTCGTAGTGATGCCTCGTAAGGCCCACTTGCTTCACATTCCAGGATATCTGGTTATAGTCGAGTGATCACAACATTGTGATTATCTGGGTCATGAAGATCTTTTTTGTATAGTTCTGCTGTGTATTCTTGCCACCTCTTCTTAATATCTTCTGCTTCTGTTAGGTCCCTACCATTTCTGTCCTTTATTGAGCCCATCTTTCCATAAAATGTTCCCTTGGTATCTCTAATTTTCTTGAAGAGATCGCTAGACTTTCCCATTCTGTTGTTTTCCTCTATTTCATTGCATTAATCACAGAGGAAGTCTTTCTTATCTCTCCTTGCTCTTCTTTGGAATTCTGCATTCAAATGGGTATATCTTTCCTTTTCTCCTTTGCCTTTTGCTTCCTATCTTTTCACAGCTATTTGTAAGGCCTCCTCGACAGCCATTTTGCTTTTTTGCATTTTTTTTCCATGGGGATGATCTTGATCCTTGTCTCCTGTGCAGTGTCTTGAATCTCTATCTATACTTCATCAGGCAACAGTTTATCAGATCTAGTCCCTTAAAACTATTTCTCACTTCCACTGTATAGTCATAAAGGATTTGATTTAGGTCATATCTGAATGGTTTAGTGGTTTTCTCCATTTTCTTCAATTTCAGTCTGAATTTGGCAATAAAGAGTTCATGATCCAAGCCACAGTCAGCTCCTGGTCTTGTTTTTGCTGACTGTATAGAGCTTCTCCACATTTGGCTGCAAAGAATATAATCAATCTGATTTTGGTGTCAACCATCTGATGATGTCCATGTGTAGAGTCTTCTCTTGTGTTGTTGGAAGAGGGTGTTTGCTATGATCAGTGTGTTCTCTTGGCAGAATTCTATTAGCCTTTACCCTGCTTCATTCTGTACTCCAAGGCCCAATTTGCCTGTTACTCCAAGTGCTTCTTAACTTCATACTTTTGCATTCCAGTCCCTTATAATGAAAAGGACATCTTTTTTAGGTGTTAGTTCTAAAAGGTCTTGTAGGTCTTCATAGAACTGTTCAACTTCAGCTTCTTTATCATTACTCATCAGGGCATAGACTTAGCTTACAGTGATATTGAATGGTTTGCCATGGAAACAAATAAAGACCATTCTGTAATTTTTGAGATTGCATCCAAGTCCTGCATTTCAGATTTTTGTTGACTATGATGGCTACTCCATTTCTTCAGAGGGGTTCTTCCCCACAGTAGTAGATATTATGGCCATCTGAGTTAAATTCACCCATTCCAGTCCATCTTAGTTCACTGATTCTGAGAATGTTGATGTTCACTCTTGTCATCTCCTGTTTGACCATTTCCAATTTGCCTTGATTCATGGACCTAGCATTCCAGGTTTCTATACAATATTGTTATTGACAGCATTGCACCCTGCTTCCATCACCACTCCCATCCACAACTGGGTATTTTTTTCACTTTGGTCCATCCTTCATTCTTTCTGGAGTTATTTCTCCACTATTTTCCAACATGCTATTGATCTCCAGTAGTATATTTGGCACCTACTGCCCTGGGGAGTTTATCTTTCAGTGTCTTATATTTTTGCCTTTCATGGGGTTCTCAAGGCAAGAATACTGAAGTGGTTTGCCATTCCCTTCTCTAGTGGACCACATTTTGTCAGACCTCTCCACCATGACCTGGCCATCTTGGGTGGCCCCACATGGTATGGCTTAGTTTCATTGAATTACACAAGGCTGTGGTCAGTGTGATCAGATTAGCTAGTTATCTATAATTGTAGTTTCAGGCTGTCTGCCCTCTGATCCCCTCTTTCAATACCTACTGTCTTACTTGGACATCTTTCTCTTACTTTGGACATGAGGTCTCTCCTCAAGGCTGCTTCAGCAAAGCTTTGCTGCTTCTCCTTACCTCCTATGTGGCCTAAGCTCCTCTTGGCCACTGCCCCTGACCTGCCTCTTGAGAAAGCTGTATGCATGTCAGGAAGCAACAGTTAGAACTGGACATGGACCAACAGACTGGTTGAAAACAGGAAAAGGAGTACATCAAGTCTTTATATTGTCACCCTGCTTGTTTAACTTACATGCAGAGTAAATCATGAGAAGTGCTTGGCTGGAGGAAGCAGAAGCTGGAACCAAGATTGCCGGGAGAAATATCAATCACCTCAGATATGCAGATGACACCACCCTTATGGCAGAAAGTGAAGAAGAACTAAAGAGCCTCTTAGGAAAGTGAAAGAAGAGAGTGAAAAAGTTGGCTTAAAGCTCAACATTCAGAAAACGAAGATCATGGCATCTGGTCCCATCGCTTCATGGCAGATAGATGAGGAAACAGTGGAAACAGTGGCTGACTTTATTTTTCTGGACTCCAAAATCACTGCAGATGGTGACTGCAGCCATGAAATTAAAAGACATTTGCTCCTTAGAAGGAAAGTTTTGGCCAATCTAGATATCATATTAAAAAGCAGAGACATTACTTTGCCAACAAAGGTCCATCTGTCAAGGCTATGGTTTTTCCACTGGTCATGTATGGATGTAAGAGTTGGACTATAAAGAAAACTGAGTGCTGAAGAATTGATGCTTTTTAACTGTGTTGTTGGAGAAGACCTTTGAGAGTCCCTTGGACCTCAAGGAGATCCAACCAGTCCATCCTAAAGCAGATCAGTCCTGGGTGTTCATTGGAAGGACTGATGTTGAACCTGAAACTCCAATACTTGACCACTTCATGTGAAGAGCTGACTCACATGAAAACACCTTGATGCTAGGAACGATAGAGGGCAGGAGGAGAAGGGGATGACAGAAGATTACATTGCTGAATGTCATCATTGACTCAATGGACATGGGTTTGGGTGGACTCTGGGAGTTGGTGATGGACAGAGAGGCCTGGTGTGCTGCAGTTCATGGGGTTGCAAAGAGTTGGACACGACTGAGCAACTGAACTGAACTGAACTGAAATCCTTTCCTCATTTAACATCAGGTTGTTTGTTTGTTTTTGTTTTTGTTTTTGATATTGAGTGTTTCAGTCCTTTAATGGACCGGAATCTGGTGGTCTGGAATTGACGATAAGAAACTGAAAGAGAGAAAGAAGCTAGTATTCTCTGGCTTATGCAGAGAACCATTAAAACCCTAGAATAGGGCTTGTACCACTCACCAAGACACAGGGCATCCTCTTGAGGAGGTCTTCAAAGCCCAGGCAGAAGAGTGAGCTGGGAAGGTTTCTACACTTGAGAATTAGCCAGAGGAGAGAGAGAGAGAGAAAGAGAGAGAGAGAGAGAAAGACACGGGGATCCAAGTCTCTGGTGGAGCAAGGGTGCTTTAATATTTCTGTGAAGGTGTATAGGCTGTTATACAGGGAATTTCTTTTTACAATTATAAAGATCAGAAAACCAGACGCACAGTAACCGTTATGAAGGAAACAAGGAATTAGCAATGGTCATAAGGTCAGAAGACAATCCATATCTCAAAAAAGAGGTTGTGACTAAGCAGTTTTGTCATCAGGAGAATGTTTACTGAAGTAAATCATGCATGTGTTTTATTTCATGACCTCAGTCCTGGGAGCAGCATGTTACTCCACTCATTACCAGGAACTGATAAGGAACAGAGGGTTTATGAGAGACAAAAAAACAGCACACAGGAATCCTCCTGTTTAACGTTCCCTGACAATTGAGTTGTATGAATTCTTTATGTGTTTTGAATATTAGCCAAATATATGGTTATATAGAACATATCAATAATACATACCCATTATCAAATATATGGTTTGCAAACATTTTTCTCCATTTCCATAGATTCCCATTTAATTTTGTTGATTGTCTCCTTTTTGGTAGAATCCAGCACTAAGTCCATCAGGTCCAAGGTTTCTTTTTCTTGGGTGGGATTTCATTATTCAATCTTCTTACTTTTTATTTGTCTGTTCTGAGTTTCTTTCTTATGTCTCGTACTTGTAAGGTTATATATTCCTAAGAATTTATCCATTTCTTCTAGGTTGTACAACTTCTTTTTGTTTAATTACTTATAATAGGATGTTATGACCCTTTGGATTTCTATGGTGTCAGTCCTAATGCTTTACTTTCATTTGTAATTGTGTTTCAGGAATTTATCTTTTTTTTTTTTTTTTCTTGGCAAGTCTGGCTAAAGCTTTGTCAATTTTGTTTCTTCTACAATTATACTTTTATGTATATTCTTGACATAGTTTCACTGGTTTCTGAGACTCTGTCTACTTGTCTTTCTTGTTTTTCCTCTCAATTCTTTCAATTAATTAGTTTTTTTTTTTTTTTTTTGACCTTTCTTAAGAGTCTCTCTTAAGCTATGGGCTTCCCTTGTAGCTATAGACTTTCTTTGTAGATCAGCTGGTAAAGGATCTTCCTGCAATGTGGGAGACCTGAGTTCCCTGTGTTGGGAAGATCCTCTGAAGAAGGGAAAGGCTACCCACTCCAGTATTTGGCCTGGAGAATTCATCTTGCAAAGAGTTGGGCATGACTGAGTGACTTTCACCTTCACTTTTTCTCTTAAGAGTCATTGCTTCTTCATCAGATATGTTATTAAATATTCACTTAGTAAATATTTTATTCAGTCATTGTATGTGCTATCTCAAAAAGCTATTTTTGTAGTTTCTATTAGATTCCCTTATTTTCTAAATAATTGCTATTACATATTTGGACATCAAACTTGGTAAGATTTTACTCTCTCTTGAAAGATCTGTGTGTTTGTTCTTTGGTGCACTTTCAATTCTTAGTCTCCAAGTCTTCCTTGAATTTCACTTTCCATGGGAATGACTTGTCTCCCCACTTGGCTAAACATATACTTTCCTTTTTCTGTCCCTACAGTTCTTTCTCTTCACAGTATCTGTGATCCCTTTACCAAGAGATTGTTTCTCTGATGTTTTAATAAATCAAAGTATCTAACTGTTTTGGTGGTGGTGGTTTAGTTGATAAGTCCTGTCCTACTCTTGCAACCCCACGGACAGTAGCTTGCCAGTCTCCTCTGTCCATGGGATTCTCCAGTCAAGAACACTGGAGTGGGTTGCCATTTCCTTCTCCAGGGGATCTTCCCGACCCAGGAATCAAACATGTGTCTCCTGCATTGCAGCCAAATTCTTTACCAACTGTAAAAGCCCATATTACTGTAAATTCATTAGTTTGGTAAATCTTATTCTGATTTGTTCTAAATCCTATTTAAAATGCTCAACAGTGAATTGGCTATATGTTGCAATGGACTGAATCATGCTCTGATTGAATATTCCCCCCAAATATATTCCTAACTTTCTGTACCTGTTATTATCATTAAATTTGAGAATAGATTCTTTACAGATATAGTTATACCATATTTAAGATAAGAATAAGAAAGGGCATGGAAAGATATGCATTCCAGGAGAAGAAGGACATGTAAAACTGGGGTAGAATATTGGATTGATGCATGTATAAGCCAAGGAATACCAACGATTGATAAGAGCCACCAAAATCTAGGAAGAAGCCAACGTCAGTCCTCTCCCAGAACCTTCAGAGAGAACAAGGCTCTGCCAACATCTTGATTTAGGACTTCTTGCTTCCAGAACTGTGAAAGAATAAATTTCTGTCTTAAATCACTCAGTTTGTTGTGCTTTGCTTTGACAGTCCTAGTAAACTAATATATCTGTCAAGGAGACAGTCAAATTTCAGATTGTACATTAAACTCAACTTTTCTGGTTCAAGATGATACAAAAAAAAAAAAGAAAGAAAGAAAGAGAGAGAGAGAGAGAGAACTATGATCAGATGGGGCTTCCCTGGTGGCTCAAATGGTAAAGAAACTGCCTGAAATGCAAATTTATCCTTTCAAAGAACCAGCTTTTGGCTTTGTTGATTTTTGCTAAATTTCTGTCTTAAATCACTCAGTTTGTTGTGCTTTGCTTTGACAGTCCTAGTAAACTAATATATCTGTCAAGGAGACAGTCAAATTTCAGATTGTACATTAAACTCAACTTTTCTGGTTCAAGATGATACAAAAAAAAAAAAGAAAGAAAGAAAGAGAGAGAGAGAGAGAGAACTATGATCAGATGGGGCTTCCCTGGTGGCTCAAATGGTAAAGAAACTGCCTGAAATGCAAAAGACATAGATTTGATCCCTGGATCAGGAAGATCCCCTGGGAAGTGAATGGCAGCTCACTTCAGTACTCTTGCCTGGAGTATTCCATGAACAGAGGGTGGGCTCAGTCCATGGGGTCACAAAGAGTTGGACACAACTTAGCAACTAATAATACATAATCAGATTTTATTTGCAATATCCTTTAGAATATTGTAGAAATGTTGTAACTGGACTACTCTGAAGCCTCAAATAGACCTAATTTTTCTTGGATGTCCACTAAATTAATTTTGAAGTTAAAATGTCCACCATCTTCACAGAAAACCCTTTGAAAATAGCAAGTCTTAAAAATATCTTGTACACCATTTAGCAGAGTGTTGCTATCATCTAAACATAATTTTTAGGGATCAATTAAGGATCTCTTAGGGTTTCTTCAGATACATTCTAATTTATCTTTATCATCCATTTTTGTAATATTATGCTTTAAAAAATCACATGAGTTATATTATAATCATTACATGTAAGAAACTAGTTTGCCCTGAAAGATCATGGATACAGACTGAGAAGGAAACATAAATTGAATATCTAACAACGGTTCATCATCTGTGATCCTTACCACCTAGTGTGTTAGATCAATAACTTAATAATTGTTGTTTTCAGTCACTAAATCATGCCCAAATTTTGTGACCCCATAAACTGCAGCCACAGGCTTCCGTGTCCTTCATTGTCTCCCTAAGTTTACTCAAACTCATGTCCATTGAGTCAGTGATGCCATTGAGCATCTCATCCTCTGTCATCTCCTTCTACTCTTGCCCTCAATCTTTCCCAACATCAGGGTATTTTCCAGTCATCTCTGTGCATCAGGTGCCCAAGAATTGGAGTTTCATCACCAGTCCTTCCAGTGAAAATTCAGGACTGATTTCCTTTAGGATGGACTGGTTGGATCTCCTTGCAGTCCAAGGGACTCTCAAGAGTCTTTTCCAACACCATAGTTCAAAAGCATCAATTCTTCAGCACTCAACTTTCTTTATAGCCCAACTCTTACATCCATACATGACTACTGGGAAAACTATAGCTTTACATGACTACTGGACTTAATAATTAGCCATCTCCTATTTGAATAGAACAAACTGAAATTCTCAGGGGTAAAAATTTGAGGAAATCTCCCTGGATTATGTTCTCAAGGACAGAACAAAAATTGCCTGTGAAAAATCTTAATTATCTTGTTTGCATGCTCAGTCACTTCAGTCATGTCCAACTGTTTGTTACCCCATGGACTGTAACCTGCCAAGCTCCTCTTTTCATGGGATTCTCCAGGCAAGAATACTGGAATGGGTTGCAATGTCCTCCTCCAAGGAATCTTCCCAATCCAGGGATTGAACTGGCACGTTTTAACTCTGCTGCTTCAGCAAGCAGATTGGAGTCAGTGATGTCATCCAGCCATCTCATCCTCGGTCGTCCCCTTCTCCTCCTGCCCCTAACCCCTCCCAGCATCAGAGTCTTTTCCAATGAGTCAACTCTTCGCATGAGGTGACCAAAGTACTGGAGTTTTGGCTTTAGCATCATTCCTTCCAAAGAAATCCCAGGGCTGATCTCCTTCAGAATGGATTGGTTGGATCTCCTTGAAGTCCAAGGGACTCTCAAGAGTCTTCTTCAACACCACAGTTCAAAAGCATCAATTCTTCGGCGCTCAGCCTTCTTCACAGTCCAACTCTCACATCCATACAGACTACTGGAAAAACCACACTTGACGAACCTTAGTTAGCAAAGTAATGTCTCTGCTTTTGAATATGCTATCTAGGTTGGGCATAACTTTTCTTCCAAGGAGTAAGTGTCTTTTAATTTCATGGCTGCAGTCAACATCTGCAGTGATTTCAGAGCCTCAAAAAATAAATCTGACACTGTTTCCACTGTTTCCCCATCTATTCCCCATGAATCGATGGGACCAGATTCCATGATCTTCATTTTCTGAATGTTGAGCTTTAAGCCAACTTTTCCACTCTCCTCTTTCACTTTCATCAAGAGGCTTTTTAGTTCCTCTTCACTTTCTGCCATAAGAGTGGTGTCATCTGCATATCTGAGGTTACTGATATCAATAAAATATACTATTATGAGCAAACCTTTGAAATAATCAGCCACAAAGTTATCTTGAGAGCTGGACATTTTTGACATATTGTCATCTTTTACCCTAAGATTTTCTTCATTTGAAATTGCAACAAACAATGAGGGAAACAGATGTATAAAGATGTTTAAAATCAACTGCACTTTTTAAAGTAGCAGGCAGGTTTCTATCTAACCAGATAATCAAAAATGATCCACAAAGGACTCATTATCCCTAAAAACCAAAATGAATGCAAAATTTAGAACTCAATAAGAAGTATTTGGAGAACAGATGTGATACAAAACAAAAGGGAGCTCCAAAGGCCTCAAGGAACAATGGAACACACAGTTGAAATTTAAGAATCTCAAGCTATGGCAGAGAGGGATCTTGACAGAATCTTAAGCTTGCTAGTCATTTTTCAGTGTAAGTAGATTAAACTCTCCAGCCAAAAAGTAAAGATTGGAAGAATGGGTAAAAACAAAAACAGAAAAAAAAAAAAATTCTCACTTTAGATACAAAGAAAGTAATAAATTCATGCAGACAGTTACCACAAGTAGCTAAGTGTCAGATAAAGTAGACTTTAAATAGAAAAATTTATAAGAGACAAGAAAGAACATTATATATTAATAGAAAGTTCAATATTACAAGTGATACATCAATTATAAACATTTACTAGCTAATAACAGAAAGCCAAAATATATAGAATAAAAATTGATGCAACTGAAGAAAGATAGAACTACAATGGTAGTCAGAGACCTTTATATCAGACTGTTAATAACGGATAGAACAAAGAAAGATAAATTTTAAAAAAGATAAAAGAAAAAAGAAAATAGAGGACAAATGACATGATAAACTAACTAGGTCTAATAGATTTGCATTTATGAGAATGTAAAAATATTGTATATCAAAAAACACTTAAGCTTCATCCCAGCTAAGGATCCCACAGATGCTCAGGGTTTTAGAAGTCTAAATATAAAAAGGGACAGGATTTTCCTTGATCATATTGGTGGTACACATCTGTTTTCCTGTGCAAACTGAGATATAATCCTGATTAACCCCTAAAAACTCATCTCCCCTCAGTTCACAGGCTCCACTTGCAAAACATTAAATATATATATATATATATATACATATATATATATGTATATGTATATATGTATAGCCTTCAGTGGAGTAAAAAGGTAACCTGTGCTGTGGAAGAAAAAGTTTTCCAAATCATATATTTGATGAGGGATTAATGTTGGGAATATACAAGAGACTCCTAAAACTTGACAATAAACATCAAAAAAATTGAGTCTAAAATAGGCAAAGATTTGAATAGATACTTCTCCAAAAAAGATATGCCCCAGTAAGCAATAAGCACACAAAAGATGTTCAACATCACTAATCAACAAGGAAACTCAAATCTACAAGGAAACTACAATGAGGTACCACTTCATACAAATTATCATGGCTACTATCAAGAAAAAAAAAGCATAAAGAAAATAGCAAGTGTTGGCCAGGATGTATAGAAATTGGAACTCTTGTGTACTATTGAGAGTGTAAAATGGAACAGATGTTATGTAAAACAGTATGATTATTCCACAAAAGTTATAAATGGAGTTACCACATGTTCCAGCAATTCCAATTCTTGGTGTATACCCACCAAAATTGAAAGCAAAGTCTTGAAGAATATTTGTACAACCATGTTCTTAGACACATTACTGACAATAACATTATCTTCTTCTAGATGGTCTTCCCAGGTGGCAGAGTGGTAAAGTGTCCACCTGCCAATGAAGGAGACATCAGTTCAATCCCTAGTATGGGAAGATCCCCTAGATAAAGAAATGGCAACCCACTTCAGTATTTTTGCCAGGATAATCCCAAGTACAGAGGTTGGTATACTGATTGAGGAAGAGAAAGCCCGCCACTGTTAGAGTTTTCCCCCATGCTTTTCTGGCCAACCACTACCACCCTATGACACATTCTGCTTTTCTAGCTCAGGAATTTCCAGCTTATTGATTTTAAGGATATTTATTTCAAACATTTAACCTTTATCATTAAAAGTACAATATACATGTTTAAAACAAACAAAAAATCAGCTTGTGATATTCAACAAAGTGATATTTTGCCTAAGTTTTAACAGGTTGCAAATTGACAGTGAAAGATGAAGAAATAGAGAATGAATTCCAGCCTTCAGATAGCTGTAATTCAGAGTAAAAGTTATTTCTGTTCCTCTCACCATAAAGAGTCTTTTGATCCTTGGCTTAATGACTAGGGTCAGGTAACCTTCAGGATTCCTAGGTTGAGATTTGAGAAGATGTAAAATGATTATAAACCCTATAGTAAATAAATCACTCAACAATTTCCATGCCAGCATTGTCTATTCTATATTACCACAAAATTAATTTTCTCAGATATAACATTTGGAATCTCCAGTTTATAATCTTGAAAAGATTTAATCTCATAAGAAATTAAATTTTTAGATGATAACCTGAACGGAGAATGAAAGATAGGCCTTCTCAGGTGAAGCAGTGGGGAAGAGTGTGCCTGCCAATGCAGAAGACACAGAAGAAGAGTTGTGGGTTTGATCCCTAGGTAGGGAAGGTTCTCTGGAATAGGAAATAGCTACTCATTCCATAATATTCTTGCCTGTAAAATTCCATGGACCCCGGAGCCAGTCAAGCTACAGTCCGTGGAATGGTAAAGAGTCGATACAAGTGAGCACACACAGACCTGTGAGCTCAATGTGCCAGTGACTGTGCCATGCTCAAAAGAGAAATTCAATAAAAACTATTTGTTTAACTTTCCAGTTGCATTTATATTATATCATAGAAGGATATTGTTAGAAGGAAACTCAGCAATTATCCACATGGACCAACTATCCTTTCTTCCATCAGGCAGGTTACAAATAAAGAACGTAAGATTTATAAAAATGAACAATTGCAAACTTAGTTATCCTCTAAGTTCCTTGCTTTTTTTCCCCCTTACCCTCAAACATACTATCTAGATTAACAACTAGGATTTATGGTAGTCTTCTGAATGACTAACACTCTATAAGGTTTTCTGTGCAGAAGCTACTCCCCCATAAAAACCCATGTTACTTTCTCTCTAATAATTTTAAATAAAATAAAGAACAAGGTTTACTATTGAGATGGACAAAATGTTACAGAGAAACTCAAACAAAATTTGGACAACCCATAGTATGCAAGATGACAGACTTTAAGAATGGATGTGCACTACATGGAACTTTGCTCAAAGTTATGAGGCAGCCTGGATGGGAAAGGAGTTCGGAGAGAATGGATACATGCATATGTATGGCTGAGTCCCTTTGCCATTCACCTGAAACTATCACAACATTGTTTTTGTTAATTGACTATACCTCAATATAAAATAAAATTTAGAAAATGAAAACACAAAGTAGTATTCTTTTTTATTAAAAAAAAGAGAAATTGTAGTGCACTCAATTACTCTTAAAGAAGATAGTAAAAAAAGAAAACAAACAAACAAAAAAACCAGGACAGTAAGCCAGCGGATATGTTCTAGTAGAGTAAACGCTCATCCATGGCGGCCTTGTAACTCTGCATGCTTTTAAGCAGGCCTTTAAGTAAAACTCAATCACAATCAGATTGAAATATTGGTGAGCCACCTGTAAACCTCTATAAAAAATGGCAAGATAAGCAATTTTATGAGGAGGTTCTTTTGAGAACCTGCATATCTAATGGGGAGCTGCCAGAAGCATTTTGTCATTCATCTCCCAGGATCTAGTAAGGCCTGAATCTGTCCATCTCTTCCCATACAGATACAGTTGTAGGCTGTAAAACTGTCCATAGTTCAGGGTTGGCTCCTCTGTCTGCCTTCACTCCCCCACCATATAGCTTATGGTCTTCTATTTCATTCCTTTGGTTCATTGTCATCCTATATGACTATTGTCAAAAGATGGTAACACCACACTGATTTTTCTTGTCTATGTGTGTGTAAGTAATAAACTGTCTGCATCCATTTGGGGTCATTGCCTCCTTACTGCTTGAATCTATGGGAATGTTGCAAGCCAAACTAATGTGTCAGTAGTCATCTGCTTAAGAGTTGCTTGATCACTTGACAGTATATAAGCCCTAACTATTAACTACTTGGAAAAAAAAAATATGAAAGAGTAGTACAAGAAAATAATCAACCAATTACACAGTAAATGATAGAATTATGGACACTCTTTTGAGAGATTTTTTTTTTTTTTTTTTCTTTTAAGAACTTAGCTAGAAACAAAGAAAAAATAAAAGAAATAGTTAGGGAAAGCTGAAACTGAACAGGAATGGAAACAGAAACAGTTTTAACACTATGGACTTTGGAGGATGGAAATTCTCTGGCATTATCTAAATTAGATACATACAAAGCATATCTTTTATTAAAGGGAATTAACACTGTAAAGGAGGGTGGGAAGTACAAGATAGGTGCTTGAAAAGTCAAGCTTGGCTTGAATGTAAGGATAGCTGACAACCACACTGTGGAAAATATGTCAGGGCCAGAACATCAACCCAAGAAGTTTAGGTAAACCACCTGATCTTCAAATACAAATGTAGTTTTTCATGGTAAATTTTTCCCAGGAGTTCTATTCAAATATATTGGGAAAGAAGTATTGAAGAAATTGATATTAGTACAAATAATGGAGGTATCACAATAAGAAATAAAGCTGTCATTTTTCCCTCTGATTTGTATATGCATTTTTATTCTGATTCTATAATAGTTTTAAAGTGTTTAAATGGAAATTTGCATGCAGGATTTTTGTTTGTTTGTTTTACATTTAATTACATTGAAGTATTTTACTAAAAAACACCTTATGTCAAGGTTAAATGTAGTCCTTATGTGTGACAATTAATTGTATAGATCTCCTACAATGTGGGAGACCAAGGTTCAATCCCTGGGTCAGGAAGATCCCCTGGAGATGGCAACCCACTCTAGTATTCTTGACTGGAAAATCTCATGGATGGAGGAGCCTGGTAGGCTATATCCATGGGGTCACAAAAAGAGTTGGACATGACTGGGTGAGTTCACTTGACCTGGGTAGAAAGAAAATGATTTTTATGAAAACAGATTGTTAATTAAAATTTTCTGAAGTCTACTTTCTTAAAGCTGGTGACAATTTTTTGATATTTCATAATTTTACAGAGATGATAAAATTGACTTCATCACCTTAAGACTGCTTTATTTTAGTGTTGGAAATATAGGAATGGAGAAACTGTGACCAAAAGGAAAAAAAAAAAAAAAGCTTAAAATTAGTAGTCTCAGGGGAGAAAATGAAGATTACAAGTAATTATGAAAATTTGAAAATGAAATGCAAGTAGTAATTGTCATCTTATAGGAGTCTTTTAGGCTTTACTTAATTAAGTTATTTAAACCAGTCTTATGTTATCACTGCAAATAAAAAATACAGTAATACAGTAACAAAAAATTAAATCATCCCAAATCACACAATTGTAAATTCATTATCAGAGTTGAATATTCATGTACCTCTAACATTATTCCTTGATTGTTTCTTAATTTATATGAACACATCATTTTTTATTGACACAGTTCTAGTGGTTATTTAAATTGTTTTAAAAATTATTGCTATTTTAAACTGCTGTACAAATAAAATTACATCTATCCAAATTTTACATGATTTCAAATCTTTCAAATATTTGCTGTTTCTGTTTGTTATCCCTGTTCCCTAAGAACCACCTGTGTTAGTCAAGATTCTCCAGTGAAACACAACTAAAAGGAAGTATAAGTGTAAGTGTGTGTTGTGTGTGTGTGTGTATGCATACATAGATTTCTGTGATTACAGAAACTGGTAAATTCTAAATCTGCAAGATAACAAGCATGCTGGAGACCCAGGAAGAGACAATGCTTCAACAAAAGTCCCAAAACTACTGATAGAATCCTCTCTTGCTTGGGGAAAATCAGTCTTTTTTTCTGCTCAAGCCTTCATTTGATTGGATGAAGCTCACTCACGTTATGGATGTGATGGTGAAGGACAGAAAATCCTGGCATGCTGCAGTCCATGGGGTCGCAAAGAGTCAGACACAAGTGAGCAACTGAACTACAACATATTATGGAAGGCAACCTACAATAGTTTGCTCAAGGTCCATTAATTCAAAAGTCAATCTTGTCCAAAAACAGTCACAGCAAAATTCAGAATGTCTGACAACGCATTTGGGGACCATATCCCAGCCAAGTTGATACATTAAATTAATCTTGGGACAAGTCCACACCTTGTCAACTTAGGACTTGTATATATATCATAAATTATAAAAGGCAAAATCACATAATTTGCCTCCATTAAGATTATAAAAAATATAGTTATGGGATAACAAGTTAATTAAAAATGTCACATTACATCTAGATATTCTGCCCACATGGATCCGATACCTTTATGCTTCTTGTATTTAAGCCTATGTTCTCCAAAATAACTTTATTGATAACACCAGGTTGTTTTTTTCTTTTTTACAAAGTCTTCCTGTGAATTTTGTTGCTGTTGTTGTTTGTTTGTTTGTTTGTTTAAAGAATGATTATGCTTACAGCTAAAGGCCTAATGATCTCCACCTCATTTTCAGTCTCAAGGAGAAAAATGATGAAATGAAACTTCAGCATATGATATGTTTTTCATAAGATAAGATTGGGATACTTAATACTGTCAGTGACAACCCAGGTTTCCTGCAGAGCATAAGCTATTTAAGCCCTTTGAAGGATGTTGGCTTTGATTGTCTTCATTGTCAATAATTGGACATCTGTAGGAAGCCATTGTAGAGCTTGTCAATTTTATTGCAGGGCCAACTGCACCCATTAAAGAGTTACAAAGTTTTAATCACACCATAGAAAACTGCAACTGATCTATCCAGCTTGTTAAAAATTAATTTTAGTCTTGCTGAACTGTTAAAACCCATGTAAAACATAACACTTATTTTCTTTGATTTGATTAAAACCAAATGTGATATCAGTAATTCTCTTTTAAAATTTAGAATTATGGTTTAGATTGAGTATCCTATTCTCATTTCTTCCATCCTTAAGAGTCAACACACATTTCATAGTCTGGATAGCATATTACATGTTGATTCTTAAGACATAACATCACAAAATCAGATCTGCTAATGGAGTAAAAATGAGTTTTGTTTTAAGACTCCTGGATGAGAATGGGTTCTAAGATTACACATAAATTCCTCACCTGATTGCAAAATATCTGAAACCTTTCTAACCAGTTCAGTTTCTAGTTTCTCACTCAAGGATAGGTAATACTTGGGTGTGACATATGTGGGCAGACTGACCATAAATACTTAATCTTTATGTCAAGCCTGTATCTTTCACTGAATGTTTGAATTATTTTACAGTCTAAATGGTGTCAATATTTTTGTAATGAATTACATCACACTTTACTTATTTTAACCTTTCATTTGTCATTCAGAAAGACCCCATAAGTTGGATAGATGTCTTGTTCAACCTGTAGGCATTCTCCAAAATCATTAGAGAAAGAAAAATTTTAAGACAGATAAACTTTTTTGTGGGGTAGTAAATATAAAATACATTTTTGTTCACTGGTAGAATATAATTAACTATTTTATTACAAAAAGAATAACAATTTATTATGGATTTATAAGAAATGTAGAACTTAAATCTATAATTACAATAGCACTAAGGACAGAATAGAAGTACATTTTTGTAAAGCTGTCATGTTAAAAATTTAGCAGTATGTTATTTCCTTAAGATAGACTATGAAGGGCTAAATATTGATAGTATTAACTCTAAAGCAACTACTAGGAAGTCAGTAGTGGAGATGAAATGGAATGCTAAAATAATCATAAAGAAATCTGGAAAACAATAAAAAAGGAACAACAAATG
This sequence comes from Aepyceros melampus, assembly GCA_006408695.1. Taxonomy (NCBI): domain Eukaryota; kingdom Metazoa; phylum Chordata; class Mammalia; order Artiodactyla; family Bovidae; genus Aepyceros; species Aepyceros melampus. The sequence continues at coordinate 104,234 of SJXQ01011830.1, read as the reverse complement.
AGAAATGCATAAAACAAAAGCAATATGGTCAATTTAAATCCATAATTACAGCAAACACTAATGATCTAAACGTTCTATTAGAAGGATAGAAACTGTCAGACTACATTAAAAAAACAAGGCATGGTGTAATAAAGAGCGTGACTCATTTTTGATATTTGACTAAGGCAGAGGAAATATGGCTAATCTTATTCAAACAGATGGTTAAGTACAATTTTAAAATTCTGCAAAATACCATTATGTCCTATCTACCTCAGCCTCGTGTCCATGCTCTTCTGAAAATCCTCACTGGTTCCACTGGATTACTGTAGAAATAGATAAATTTTATGCTCATGACCCAGTTCTGAGTGTGCCAGTGCATTATGAATTCTGCATATTAGACATCACTTTCTTGACTTGCAAAGTCTACCAAACTTCCAAACTTCTCTTATGGTTCATAATGAAGGTTTTCATAATTAATCTCCAAGGATTTCAGCAAATCAGCCTCACAACTCTTTGAATTAGCTGAATCTGAAGCCCTCATAGTTTCTTCCAAGGCCAATTCATCTTTTATCCTCTTGTCTCATATTATTCAGTCAGAAAATTGAGCTACTTAAAACTCTGGTTTTTGATCCTGCTTTGCAACTTAGACTCAGGTACATGGAGATAATAAATACTCCAAATTTATTATGTGTTGTCCAAGAAGTCAATTTGGGTAACACATAATCTGTCCTCTAATGCAAATCCTGCCTAACTTCCCTACAGTGATAACTGAGGGACTCTCTGCTGTATTTTCAATCCTGTCTCTTGCCCTCTGGTATCTCCTTTTCTCTAACTACATTTTGTCACTATTTACTAACGTAGAGTGACTGAGCTATTGTAGATCTATGTGTTGGGTTCCCATCTCTATTTTATTTTATTTTTTCTTTAAAAATATTTTTATTAGTTATAAAATGTATGGGCAGTTGTGATACAAAATAACAAAATAATTTAACAAGTATCCTATAGTATTATAATTCTCTTCATAAAAAGAATACTTTAATAATGGGAAATTTGATCCACCATAACAGTTTTTT
>SJXQ01011830.1:55070-103158 GCA_006408695.1 Aepyceros melampus | reverse complement strand
TTCTAAATTCCATATATATGTGTAAGTATACTGTATTGGTGTTTTTCTTTCTGGCTTACTTCACTCTGTATAATCGGCTCCAGCATCATCCACCTCATTAGAACTGATTCAAATGTATTCTTTTTAATAGCTGAGTAATACTCCATTGTGTATATGTACCACAGCTTTCTTATCCATTCATCTGCTGATGGACATCTAGGTTGCTTCCATGTCCTGGCTATTATAAACAGTGCCACAGTGAACATTGGGGTACACATGTCTCTTTCAATTCTGGTTTCCTCAGTGTGTATGCCCAGCAGTGGGATCGCTGGATCATAAGGCATTTCTATTTGCAATTTTTTAAGTTCTAAGTGTTTCTTCCTTACCTACCTATAGGTTTCTCAAAAGGCATGTCAGATGGTAGTCCCATCTCTTTCAGAATTTTCCACAGTTCATTGTGATCCACTCAGTCAAAGGCTTTGGCATAGTCAATAAAGCAGAAATATATATATATATATATATATATATATATATAGGAACTCTCTAGCTTTTTTGATGATCCATCAGATGTTGGCAATTTGATCTCTGGTTCCCATACTAACAGAGTTAGTCTTCTGTGGTATGTTGGGACTAATTCTCTGAGAAAAATTTGTATTATTTGCATGTCATTTTTAAAATTTATTTTAAATTGTGTGATGTAGAATAGAAAGGTAAACAGGATGAAAGTTTTGAAGTTGAAGTTTTTTTTTTTTTTTTACAGACAGGAAATTAAACTCTTAGCATAAAGGTAATATAGGGTAGAATATTTTGTTTGACATTATTTTTCTTAATTTCCACAGGAAAAAAATAGTGAAATGAATCATAATAAATTTTACTTCTTTTTAAATCCAAGGCTAATATGTAACCTAACCATAAAGTCTTAATTAATGCATGTGTTAAAATATTCTTTTATTTTTATTGTAATGATTACTGTCAATGTATAAAATATGACAACCACAGTTATAACAATCAGAAGACACAAGAAGCAAAATCAACTTGGGAAACAAGTTTAGGTTATTGCAGTCACTCCCCACTTGTCACAACTGGTGATAGTTTATCAGAAAATATATTACTGTATTGCCCTGGTACAATTAATATTAATGAAATTAAAAGAAGCCAGATAATATGAAAGGATTTTCTATACAAGGAAAGCAAGCAAACTTGTAAAAATTGTCAGAAAGAGAAGAGATAGGACTTTTTGATTTTATAGCAATAATTATTTTACTGGGTTTTTAAAATGTCTTTGTCAAAAGCTGAGACATGCACTTTTAATTTTAAATGGAATTGGCTTTTAAGAATAAGATCTGCCATTAAGGTGTAAAATACTAATATTAGGATATCAGAGTAAGTAATTATCTGTTCAAAAGCTGTAAAAATGCCTTCCAGCTATTCTGTCAGCCTGTGGTAACAATATGAGGCCATCAGGAAGAAGTCTAAATCTTAAATCTTGACCTTCTGTTGTTTAAGAGACTTTTTCCAAGATTATATACTTGTGTTTTTTTTTTTAAACCTATAAGTATTCAAACAATATGACATTTTTTCTAAGATCTGTGTAGATGAAATTTCACCTCTATCTTTTCCTCTTTACTTTCAAAACAACATTCCTTTTGCAACACTGAGAATAGAATCACACAAATGGCTCAGGAAAAAGTGTTTCCTCTACCCACTGTTTTGAGAAAGGTGGTACTATCTAGAGTCAAGTTAATAGAGAAGATCAGCGGAAGTAACTTGTATCTATATATTATCCTGGAGGTGTATTTTCTACCACCAATAGAAAACGGACACCTTCACTTTTGCTTGAATTAGCAAATAATTATGTCTATAATTGTAATATTCTAAACAAGTAGTGATGGCTGATATTCTTAGGTTACACAGTAAAAATCCAGGTGTATTTCAAAATGTGGCATTCCATACATTATATTTTATGTTCTCTGGAGGCCCTTTATCAGATAGAATTTGAAATATTTTCAAACATTTATAATACATACAGTATTATATGTTGTTAAGTTGTAAAGCCAAAACCTTCACCCCATCTATAGGTGGTCTTGGTCCCCTCAACTCCAGTGAATATGATTACTCATTAGCAAATTGAAATTAATTAACACTGTCTTACTGATTTTCTAGTGGTTTTGTATGGATAACATAGTATCATAAAATTCTGTAATATAAAAATATAAAATGTACAAATATGTTTAATGAATATTATAATGCTGTGAAAACTATTAGGGTATTTTGCAACTTGAATCAGTTTATCCCCTTAGTTTAACTATTTTCATGGCATTATAATGTTTCGTCATTCTGCTCCTTGCAGTTTAATTAAGCAGTGTATCATGGAATTCTTTTTCGATCTGTCCTCAAAATTTCTCTTTTATTATTTTTTACTGTTGAAGAATATGGCGGAAATATATTGCATTTAGGCAACTCTCTATCTTATTGCTACAATGAATGCTGAAGTTAAAATCTCATTATTAAGTGAAATTTAAATATGGACATCACCAGATGGCCAAAACCAAAATCAGGTTGATTATATTCTTTGCAGCCAAAAATGGAGAAGTTCTATTTAGTCAGCAAAAACAAGACTGGAAGCTGACTGTGGCTCAGAACATGAACCCCTTATTGCCAAAATCAGACTTAAATTAAAGAAAATGGGGGAAACCACTAGACCATTCATTAAAGACCTAAATCAAATCCCTTATGATTATATAGTCAAAGTGAGAAATAGATTTAAGGGACTAGATCTGACAGAATACCTGATGAACCATGGACAGAGGTTCATGACATTATACAAGAGATAGCAATCAAGACCATCTCAAAGAAAAATAAATGCAAAAAAGCAAAATGGCTGTCTGAGGAGGCCTTACAAAGAGCTGTGAAAAGAAGAGAAGCAAAAAGCAAAGGAGAAAAGAAAAGACATAAGTATCTGAATGCAGAGTTCCAAAGAATAGCAAGGAGAGATAAGAAAGCCTTCCTTAGCAATCAATGGAAATTAACAGAGGAAAACAAAAGAATGGGAAAGACTAGAGATCTCTTCAAGAAAATTAGAGCTATCAAGGGAACATTTCATGTAAATTGGGTTCAATAAAGAACAGAAATGATTTGGACCTAAGAGAAGCAGAAAAGATTAAGAAGAGGTGACAAGAATACATGGAAGAACTGTTTAAAAAAGATCTTCATGACCCAAATAATCATGATGGTTTGATCACACCTAGAGCCAACATCTTCGAATGTGAAGTCAAGTGGGTCTTATGAAGCATGACTAAGAACAAAGCTAGTAGAGATGATGGAATTCCAGTTAAGCTATTTCAAATCCTAGAGATGAGGCTGTGAAAGTGCTGCACTCAATATGTCAGTAAATTTGGAAAACTCAGCAGTGGCTGAGTTTACAGAACTGGAAAAGGTCAATTTTCATCCTAATCCCAAAGAAAGGCAATGCCAAAGAATGCTCAAACTACCGCACAATTGCACTCATCTCACATGCTAGTAAAGTAATGCTCAAAATTCTCCAAGCTAGGCTTCAGCAATAAGTGAACTGTGAACTTCCAGATGTTCAAGCAGGTTTTAGAAAAAGCAGAGGAATCAGAGATCAAATTTCCAACATCTGCTGGATCATCAAAAAGCTAGAAAGTTCCAGTAAAACCTCTATTTCTGCTTTATTGACTATGCCAAAGCCTTTGACTGTGTGGATCACAATAAACTGTGGAAAATTCTGAAAGAAAAGGGAATACCAGACCACCTGACCTACCTCTTGAGAAACCTGTATGAAGATCAGGAAGCAACAGTTAGAACTGGACATGGAAAACAGACTGGTTCCAAATTGGGAAAGGAGTACGTCAAGGCTGTATATTGTCACCCTGCTTACTTAACTTATATGCAGAGTACATCAAAAGAAATACTGGGCTGGAAGAAGTACAAGTTGGAATCATGATTGCGGGGAGAAACAGTAACCTCAGATACGCATATGACACCACCATTATGGCAGAAAGTCAAGAACTAAAGAGCCTCTTGATGAAAGTGAAAGAGGAGAGTGAAAAAGTTGTCTTAAAGCTCAACATTCAGAAAACTAAGATCATGGCATCTGGTCATGTCATTTCATGGCAAATAGATGGAGAAACATTGGAAAGAGTGTCTGACTTTATTTTTGCAGCTCCAAAATTACTGCAAATGGTGATTGCATCTATGAAATTAAAAGATGTTTACTCCTTGGAAGGAAAGTTATGACCAACCTGGACAACATAGTGAAAAGCAGAGACATTACTTTGTCAACAAAAGTCCATCTAGTCAAGGCTATGGTTTTTCCAGTAGTCATGTATGGATGTGAGTGTTGGACTATAAAGGAGCTGAGCACCAAAGAATTGATGCAAGTGGTGTTGAAGAACACTCTTGAGAGTCCCTTGGACTGCAAAGAGATCAAACCAGTCCATACTCAAGAATATCAGTCCTGGATGTTCATCGGAAGGACTGATGTTGAAGCTGAAACTCTAATACTTTGGCCATCTGATGTAAAGAGCTGACTCATTTGAAAAGACCCTGATTCTGGGGAAGATTGAGTGCAGGAATAAAAAGGGGTGACAGAGGATGAGATGGTTGGATGGCATCACTGACTCAATGGACATGAGTTTCGGTAAACTCCTGGAATGGTGACAGGGAAACCTGGCGAGCTGCAGTTCATGGGGTCAGAGTCAGACATGACTAAGTGACTGAACTGAACTGAACTTAATGACCATTTTTGAATTTAATAGATTATCTAAATTACCAGATAATGTTGCCATTCCAATATAGATAATCTCCAATAGCATATGAATATGTATTTCCACAATTTTATTACTGAAAATGTGACTATAAAATTTTTAAAATATTTAATAATCTTATATGTAAATATGGTCCTATTATAATATTTCATTGATAAATAAAGTGCCTGCAGAAAATTGCAGAAACCACAATAATTCAATAAATTATTGCAAAATAAACAAACTCAGGTTGATATTTCCAACAACTCAGGGGGTCCCCAGGAAACTTTCATCCAAACTTCACTCTTTCCTCATTTCCCAAATTAAATTTTATATCTTGATAATTTACACAATATTTTAGTCTAAAATCCTTAAAAATTTATTTAAATTGAGTGTAGAATATTTATTGTTTAGTTATAGGCTTCTTTTCTCCCTCAGTATGCTTGTGAGAATATATGCTTGTGAGTACTAATATTTCTGCAAAATTATGGCACTGTTCTCTGTAATTGCTGCATAATATTCTGTGGTATGACTGTACTACTCTTTGTGTATTCTATGCTTGAAATACATTTAAATTCAAAAAGATTATTCCATGCAACCAATTTTTGTATATTGATCTTGTAACCAACAGTTTTAATAAATCACCTACTAATTCTTAATATTTTACTATGGGTTATTTGTTATTATCGCCTCAAATTAACTTGCCATCTTTGTTGAATATCAGTTAAACATCTGATTTTGAATCTATTCTGTACTCTGTTTTGTTTGATTAAAAACAAAATCTATATGCCTGTCTTACACCAGCATGTTATTTTGATTACTCTAGCTTTGTATCAAATCTTATAATCATGTGGTACATATTTATACATTATGTCCTTCTGCATTGAAATCATTTGGTATGCTCTAAGTCTTCTGTATTTCCAAGCAATATTTGGGCTTCCCTGGTAGCTCAGCTGGTAAAGAATCTGCCTGCAATGCTGGAGACCCTGGTTCTTCCTGGGTTGGAAAGATCCCTTGGAGAGGGGAAAAGCTACCCACTCCAGTATTGTGGCCTGGAGAATCCCATGGACTGTATAGACCACGGTGTCCCAAAGAGTCAGATGCAACTGAGCAACTTTCACTTTCAAACAATATTTGAGGTAAGACTGTCAACTTCTTTTAAAAGGCTGGTGCAATATTTTAAAAACTATTTTATATGAGTTGTCCAGGAATTTCATAGGATTTTCATTGAATTTCTAGATCAATTTCAAGGGATTTGCCTTCTACAAAATCTTCTCTCTCCAAATTCATGAGAATAATATTGTTTATTTAATTAAACATTTTAGTTTTGCATTTGCATTATTTTAGTTATTCAACTAATGTCTATGTAATTTCACTGTATTTACTCCTTAATACATTTAGAAAGAATGAAAATTTATACCATAAATTGAGAAAGAGTTAGAACTGGACATGGAACAACAGACTGGTTCCTAATAGGAAAAGGAGGACATCAAGGCTGTATACTGTCAACCTGCTTATTTAACTTATATGCAGAGTACATCATGAGAAACGCTGGGCTGGAAGAAGCACAAGCTGGAATCAAGATTGCAAGGATAAATATCAGTAACCTCAGAAATGCAGATGACACCACCCTTATAGCAGAAAGTGAAGAGAACTAAAAAGCTTCTTGAGGAAAGTGAAGAAGCTGGCTTAAAGCTTAACGTTCAGAAAACAAAGATCATGGCATCTGGTCCCATCACTTCATGGGAAATAGATGGGGAAATAGTGGAAACAGTGTCAGACTTTATTTTTTTGGGCTCCAAAATCACTGCAGATGGTGACTGCAGCCATGAAATTAAAAAGAAAAATGTTTACTCCTTGGAAGAAAAGTTATGACCAACCTAGATAGCATATTCAAAAGCACACACATTACTTTGCCAACTAAAGCCCATCTAGTCAAGGCTATGGTTTTTCCAATGGTCATGTATGTATGTGAGAGTTGCACTGTGGAGAAAGCTGAGTGCTGAAGAATTGATATTTTTGAATTGTGGTGTTGGAGAAGACTGCTCAGAATCCCTTGGACTGCAGGGAGTTCCAACCATTTCATTCTGAAAGAGATCAGCCCTGGGATTTCTTTGGAAGGAATGATGCTAAAGCTGAAACTCCAGTACTTTGGCCACCTCATGGGAAGAGTTGACTCATTGGAAAAGACTTTGATGCTGGGAGGGATTGCGGGCAGGAGGAGAAGGGGACGACAGAGGATGAGATGGCTGGTTGGCATCACTGACTCGATGGACATGAGTCTGTGTGAACTCTAGGAGTTGGTAATGGACAGGGAGGCCTGGCATGCTGCGATTCATGGGGTTGCAAAGAGTCGGACATGACTTAGCGACTGAACTGAACTGAACATGTATTTTTCAAGAATAATGAAAGAAATTGAAGATGTTCATAGATAAGACTTTAATAAAATTTCCAGTGCACTCCATAATACAGAAGTCATTCAGGTAATGACCTAACTAAGGAAATATTGCTTATGTTATGTGATAAAAGGGATTTTTTTTTAAAATCAAATAGTTATAACACCCTCTACTATGCACCAGTCAGAATTAGCAGAATATACAGCGGACTTAATTTTGAAAAACAACATATGGGATGTCAGAGTATAAAAATGTATATGACAGTTTATTTGTCTACTTCAGAAGTCAGAATTTAATAACCTGGTAAGGTCACATTGTATTTGCTACTGGAATAGTTTGTTGGAGCATGGGAGAAAAATGAAAATTTTGAAACTTTGCTAGAAAAAGATGATAAAGTGTTTGTTTAAAGCCCAGCTATAAAGCCAAAAATTTTTCCAGATGACTATGCTTCCAGGGACAGCAGAGATGGCCTTCTGTTTACTCCAGTGATAAGGATTGTACTAATAACAGGATTAACATCATTGAAAACCTTGATGGTTTCTCCCCTCTCTGGGTCAGGACTGATTGTAGAGGATGCTGTTATGAGCTTGATTCTCAAGTGTTGGGGATATAGAGTCCTGGTGGTCTCAATTGACATGAAAATTTATGTCACCAACTAATAGAACATGTTCTCTAGGAATCAGATAAGATGGCAATCTATCAATCACATTGTTGAACTTTTAAAATATGAAGAATTGATAAGGAGAGACTGATGTCGATTGTAGCAATGGAAAATTATAAATGAAAAATTATCTAAGTTATCTGTAACTTATTTTCCAGACAAGAGCAAATTTTCCATCAATACCCACTGTGATTAAATACATAAAAATTTAATTCCCACATTCCCAGTAAAGACTGACAACTCATTATAACTAGTGATACTGGAAATGGTCCCCAAACTGTTTAATCAATCAACGACAACTTTATAGTCATAGTAATAAGTAACAGGTGAGCACCAGGATGTATTGTAATCTAGTGTGATCAATCAATGACAACTTGCTTCAGTAAGCATACCAGACAAACTGGTTCAGCCTTACACTTTAAACATCAGCCAGACTGGTAGACATTCCAGTGAACACACTTCTAAGACTGAATGTCAATATTCAGTCATATCCATGTCAATATACACTTGTCTTAAGTTAATATTAACACAGTTCTCAGACAATATAAATCATGATTTTAGACTGATATCAACCATCACTCTTGTTTGTAACTAATCAAGTGCAATCAAATGCACAAATAATAAATAATTTAATAATAAATGTCCCTAATTCATACATGGGATTAGCAATTTGCACAGTGAATAATTCATATATGACCAGATCTTTCCAGGTGGCTGAGTGAAAAATAATCCACCTGTCAATCCAGGAGAGGTGGGAGACACAGATTCGATCCCTGGGATGGACGATCCCCTGGAGGAGGAAAGAAACCCCTTCCAGTATTCTTGCCTAGAGAATTCCATGGACAGAGGAGCCTCAAGGGCTTCTCTATTTAACTAAGCCATAAATCCAACTTCATAATTTTATGTATCAATACATGTTCTTATTCCTTGACAGTTCTGGATATTTCCTCACTTTTATATTGGAACTACTTATTTGGCATCATTTCACTGTAGTCACAGACAGATTCAAATTAGATATGTTCTCCAATCTCTTGTACTAAAAGTCTTTTTGTCTAATAAATTTACTGCTGTGATTGTCTTAAACATAAAGTTCTATTTGTTTTACTAGCTTCTTAGTGCTGAATTTTTTATGCTATATGTGTGCGCAAGATATGTGCCCAGTCATGTCTGACTCTTTGTGACTTGATGGATCATAGCCAGCCAGGCTCCTGTGTTCACAGGACTCTCCGTGAACCTCCATGAAACCATGCCCTTCTCCAGGGAATCTTCCCAATGCAGGGATCGAACCCAGGTCTCTTGCATCTCCTGCGTTTGGCAGCCAAGTTCTTTAACACTATTGCCACCTGGGAAGCCTGTGTTAATTGAAGATAACATAATAAAAATACTAATTTTTATTTATTTATTACTTTGCAAGTCTGAATGAACTCCAGGAGTTGGTGATGGACAGGGAGGCCTGGCATGCTGCGATTCATGGGGTCGCAAAGAATGGGACACGACTGAGCAACTGAACTGAACTGAACTGAAGAATATTTAGGGAAAAAATAAGGGAGGATACAGTAAGATGGTTACTAAGACGAGCTGTTAACACCAACACCTTTAAAAGAGCAGTATGAGAAGAGAACATGTGACAAAATTTGTAGAGATTTTAGGAGTAAGATAGTCTTGTTTACCTACCAGAGAAGAGATAATGATATATGACTCTCTTCACTCCTCCCACCTTCTGATCATCAGCCTGTAGCAGATTAATGACGGACTGATGTGGTCCTTGTCTCATCCTCGGAGGTTAGAGAGAAAAATATTGAAAGACAGAGGGTGTTTTGTGCGTGTGTGTGTGTGTACACATGCGTGTGCATGTCCATGCACTTTACAAAGCTCTTTATGGTACATATTGAAATGGAAATAGTGACTACAATTGAAGCTGAGAAAAAAGATTCACTTGTAAAAGATAATTTTCAAATGTTTCCCTCAATAGTCTCTAAGGCATTGTACAGTGCAGGCATGCTCAGTCGTGTCCGACTCTTTGAGACCCTATGGACTGTAGTCCACCAGGTTCCTCTGTCCATGAGATTTTTCATGCAAGAGTACTGGAGTAGGGAGCCATGTCTTCCTCCAGGGGATATTTCTGACCCAGGGACTGAACCCGCATCTCCTTTTTCTGCTGTATTGGCAGGCAGATTCTTTACCACTGAGCCACTCAGGAAGCCCCATGGCATTGTATACTTTAAATTTTATAAAATAAATTAAAGTTTTACAATATTTTAATATGAATATCATTTTTAAAACAATTGTGTATAGTGGTACTGAATTATTTTTATAAACTGTTATCCTGTTTCCCAGTGGGGAAAGCTAGAGAATTATTTAATTCATAAAATTAAAAAGTAAGACTTCCTTATTCTAAAGACTTAAGTAAAAATGCCTTTAAATAGGATAGAGAAAAGTTTCATATACATTATCTAAACCATTATTTCAGAAACTGTTACTTAAAAAAAGAGGAATGCCTTTGAATGTTTTAAGACTGTTTGAGTGGGAAGGAAATTTATAATTTCACTGTTTATATTTTTAGTAGAATATGCAAACTGAGGAAACTCAGTAGAAATGGAAGCTATAAAAATCTGTCTTACATCAAATAATTATGTTACTGACATTTGCCATAGTCTGACATTCCTAGCTCTGAAATAATTATGTTCTAAGCAAGTTATTTTCAGCAGTGACATCAACAAAGAAAAAATTGTATCTTTTTTTTACAGAATCTTAGAATTTCATTATTTCTCCCAAAGCAGAAACAGTAATACTATCTCACTATTATTCTAGCAAGCTTATTTTTATCACAGTATGACAAGTACATTTGTTTCAAAGATGTTTACCCAGCAATACAAAGATACTATTTTTCCTACCACATTACCAAAAATCATGCCAACTTTTAAACTACTTTTAGGCCACTGCATAAGATAGGTGTTTATAACCAGAAGAAAGATAATTGTGTTTGTATATAGCTTATTCAACCTATTTCACAAGAGAAAAAGTCAGTTCCATGAACATAAACTTTTATAAAGCTATGTTATTTAATATACATCAACAGTTCTCAGCTTTATAAAACTCAAAATGGTGATAGTGGCTATGTAATTGGTATTATTTGTGCTGTACTCCCAATCTATAATCTAGCATCTGGGTAGGAAGTGAATAAATACAGGCTTAATGAGTCATATACAACTTGTATGTTATAAACATGTAGTTAATTTAGACATTGAGATCATAAAACCTTTCAAATTGCAACCACATTTTTCAATAAAAATGTAACATATATCTTACTATGTTCAAAAAGTATCAGGCTGGAATCAAAGTAAGATATAAGTTCTAGTTGAATATACTGGTTTGGTGAATTTTAAATGTTCATAAAATATAGAAGAACACTTTCAGAGGGATATTTTGATTCATTTTCAGTGAGTATATTAGTAGTAAACTATAAAAGTCATTGTATTGTATATTAAATTTGACATGAATCCTTGAAAAACTATCAAATAATAATAATGAACATGAAAATATTATACTTATATGATAAGATATAATATGACTATTTTAAGGTTATTTTTATGCATGGTATTAAACATATGTGAGTGTGTAAATATATATATATACACATTCATATATATATGTGCATGTAACGACATACATTCTTTACCAGAGATGTTTTAGATATGTTACATATAACCTCATTTATCAGAAACATGCTTTATTTAGCAAATAACATTAGCATTTATGAAATTAGTTTATTTTTCCTCATTGTGATAGTAAAACAGTAAATTATGATTTATACATGTATATATCTAAATAACATACTTATGACTACTTTTTAAAATTTGCATAAGAGGGCTTCCCTGATGGCTCAGAGGTTAAAGTGTCTGCCTGGAATGCAGGAGACCCGGGTTCGATCCCTGGGTTGGGAAGATCCCCTGGAGAAGGAAATGGCAACCCATTCCAGTACTCTTGCCTGGAGAATCCCATGGAGGGATTCTAAAAGACTCTAAAGAATCTTTTCCAAAACTACAGTTCAAAAGCACCAATTCTTCAGCGCTCAGCTTTCCTCACAGTCCAACTCTCACATCCATACATGACCACAGGAAAAACTATAGCCGTGACTAGACAGACCATTTTTGGCAAAGTAATGCCTCTGCTTTTGAATATGCTATCTAGGTTGGTCATAACTTTTCTTCCAAGGAGTAAGCGTCTTTTAATTTCATGGCTGCAGTCATTATCTGCAGTGATTTTAGAGCTCAAAAAAAAAATAATAAAAATAAAAATAAAAAAGTCTGAAACTGTTTCCAGTGTTTCCCATCTATTTGCCATGAAGTGATGGGACCAGATGCCATGATTTTCATTTTCTGAATGTTGAGCTTTAAGCCAACTTTTTCACTCTCCTCTTTCACTTTCATCAAGAGGCTTTCTAGTTCCTCTTCACTTTCTGCCATAAGGGTGGTGTCATCTGCATATCTCAGGTTATTGATATTTCTCCTGGCTATCTTGATTCCAGTTTGTGCTTCCTCCAGCTGAGCATTTCTCATGATGTACTCTGCATAGAAGTTAAATAAGCAGGGTAACAATATACAGCCTTGATGTGCTCCTTTTCCTATTAGGAACCAGTCTGTTATTCCATGTCCAGTTCTAATTGTTGCTTCCTGATCTGCACATAGACTTCTCAAGAGGCTGGTCAGGTGATCTGTTGTTCTCATTCTGTCAGAATTTTCCAGTTTCTTGTGATCCACACAGTCAAAGGCTTTGGCATAGTCAATAAAGCTGAAATAGATGTTTTTGTTTGTTTGTTTGTTTGTTTTCTGGAACTCTCTTGCTTTTTCTATGATCCATCAGATGTTGGTGATTAGATCACTCATTCCTCTGCCTTTTCTAAAACCAGCTTGAACACCTGGAATTTCAGGTTCACGTATTGCTGAAGCCTGGATTGGAGAATTTTGAGCATTACTTTACTAGCATGTGAGATGAGTGCAATCGTGTAGTAGTTTGAGCATTCTTTGGCATTGCCTTTCTTTGGAATTGGAATGAAAACTGACCTTTTCCAGTCCTGTGGCCACTGCTGAGTTTTCCAAATTTGCTGGCATATTGAGTCCAGCACTTTCACAGCATCATCTTTTAGGATTTGAAATAGCTCAACTGGAGTCCCATCACTTCCACTAGCTTTGTTTATAGTGATGTTTTCCAAGGCCCACTTGACTTCACATTCCAAGATGTCTGGCTCTAGGTGAGTGATTACACCATCGTGATTATCTGGATCATGAAGATCTTTTTTGTACAGTTCTTCTGTGTATTCTTGCCACCTCTTCTTAATATATTCTGCCTCATTTAGATACATACCATTTTTCTCCTTTATCAAGCCCATCTTTGCATGAACTGTTACCTTGGTAACTCTAATTTTCTTGAAGACATCTCTAGTCTTTCCCATTCTGTTCTCTTCCTCTATTTCTTTGCATTGATTGCTGAAGAAGGCTTTTTTACCTCTTCTTGCTATTCTTTAGAACTCTGCATTCAGATGCTTTTATCTTTCCTTTTCTCCTTTGCTTTTCACTTCTCTTCTTTTCACAGCTATTTGTAAGGCCTCCCCAGACAGCCATTTTGCTTTTTTTGCATTTCTTTTCCATGGTGATGGTCTCGATCCCTCTCTTCTGTACAATATCACAAACCTCAGTCCATAGTTCATCAGGCACTCTATCTATCAGATATAGGCCCTTAAAGCATGCCAAGGATCAAGTTGAATACAGAATTTATCTACAGTCATAGATCCACTTAGCATGATGGATAGACTTGGGACAGAGAGGGAGGTAACAGTTTAAAAGTCACCTGATGGTTCAGTGGTAATGAATCCACTTGCCAATGCAGGAAATACGGGTTCAATCCCTGGATCGGGAAAATCCCCTGAAGAAGTAAATGGCAACCCACTCCAGTATTCTTGCCTGGAAAATCCCATGGACAGAGGAACCTGCCAGATTACACTCCATGAGGTCAGAAAGTAAACAACAAGCAAGATCTTCAGACAGTGTAGTAGATAGTCAAAGGAGTAAAGGGAATGTTTTATCCACTCAGTCTTGTCTGACTCTTTGCAATGACATGGAGTGTTGTCCACCAGGCTCCTCTGTCCATGGGATATTTCAGGCAAGAATACTGGATTGGGTTGCTATATCCTTCCCCAAGGGGATCTTCTCGACCCAGGGATCAAACCAGAATCTCCTGCATTGCAGGCAAATTTGCCACCTGAGCCACCAGGGAAGCTTCAAATAATGGAGTAGGTGATATATACAACTGCCTAAAATGTGGAAGAGAAATGCTTGGGCGGAGGCAGCTGCCGCACTTGAACGCAGGCGGCAGAGGTGGCCGCCGCTGCACTTGAGCGCAGGCAGCGGAGGCAGCCACTGCCACACTTGAGCGCAGCCAAGAGCTACCCACGTCTGAAGTCAGGAACAGCGGCCTAGAGTGCTAGGTTATGACCGTGCAGGAACGGCGGAGAGGAGCTACCCTGCGTCCGAGGTCAGTGGCTGCTGGGAGGAGACACCCCACATCTGAGGTCAGGGAGGCAGCCGGGAGGAGCTACCCCACGTCTGAGGCCGGTGGCAGCAGGGAGGAGACACCCCATGTCTGAGGTCTGGGGTGGCTTGGAGAAGCCACCTCGCCCCCGAGGCCAGGAGTGGCACCTGAGAGGAGCCACCCACGCCCGAGGCCAGCGCCGGCGGCAGGAGGAGCAACCTGAGGAGTGATTGCTAGGCAGGCCAGCAGGGCCTAGAGGAGCTATCCTACATTGAAGGTCAGGAACGGTGGCGGTAAGGAGATACCCCTTGTCCAAGGTAAGATGCAGTGGCTGTGCCTTGCTGGGGCAGTCGTGAAGAGATACCCCATGCCCAAGGTAAGAGAAAACCAAGTAAGATGGTAGGTGTTGCAAGAGGGAATCAGAGGGCAGACACACTGAAACCATACTCACAGAAAACTAGTAAATCTAATCACACTAGGACCACACCCTTGTCTAACTCAATGAAACCAAGCCATGCCTGTGGGTCAACCCAAGATGGGTGGGTGATGCTGGAGAGGTCTGACAGAATGTGGTCCACTGGAGAAGGGAATGGCAAACCACTTCAGTATTCTTGCCTTGAGAACCCCATGAACAGTATGAAAAGGCAAAATGATAGGGTACCAAAAGAGAAACTCCCCAGGTGGTAGGTACCCAATATGCCACTGGAGATCAGTGGCAAAATAACTCCAGACAGAATGAAGGGATAGAGCCAAAGCAAAAACTATACCCAGTTATGGATGTGAGTGGTGATAGAAGCAAGATCCGATGCTGTAAAGAGCAGTATTGCATAGGAACCTGGAATGTCAGGTCCATGAATCAAGGCAAATTGGAAGTGGTCAAACAAGAGATGGCAAGGGTGAACGTCAACATTCTAGGAATCAGCGAACTAAAATGGACTGGAATGGGTGAATTTAACTCAGATGACTACTACATCTACTACTGCAGGCAAGAATCCCTCAGAAGAAATGGAGTAGCCATCATGGTCAACAAAAGAATCTGAAACACAGTATTTGGATGCAGTCTCAGAAACGACAGAATGATCTCTGTTCATCTCCAAGGCAAACCATTCAATATCACAATTATCCAAATCTATGCCCCAACCAGTAATGCTGAAGAAGCTGAAGTTGAATGGTTTTATGAAGACCTATAAGACCTTTTAGAACTAATACTTAAAAAAGATGTCCTTTTCATTATAGGGGACTGGAATGCACAAGTAGGAAGTCAAAAACACCTGCAGTAACAGGCAAATTTGGCCTTGGAATGCAGAATGAAGCGGGCCAAAGACTAATAGAGTTTTGCCAAGAAAATGCACTGGTTATGGCAAACACCCTCTTCCAACAACACAAGAGAAGACTCTACACATGGACATCACTAGATGGTCAACACGGAAATCAGATTGATTATATTCTTTGCAGCCAAAGATGAAGAAGCTCTATAGAGTCAACAAAGGCAAGACCAGGAGCTGACTATGGCTCAGATCATAAACTCCTGATTGCCAAATTCAGACTTAAGTTGAAGATGGTGAGCAACACCACTAGACATCACCAACTCCCGGAGTTCACTCAGACTCACGTCCATTGAGTCTGTGATGCCATCCAGCCATCTCATCCTCGGTCGTCCCTTTCTCCTCCTGCCCCCAATCCCTCCCAGCATCAGGGTCTTTTCCAATGAGTCAACTCTTCGCATAAGGTGCCCAAAGTACTGGAGCTTCAGTTTTAGCATCATTCCTTCCAAACTCAGATGACTATTATAAATGAACTCAATCACTAACAAACTCTATAACTTTATAAACACTCTAAGTAACAATATGAAAAACATATGACATTTAATTATAGTCCAAACTTTACCCTCATGTTAAAACTCATGACCTAGTACTTGCTATGTAAGTTCCTCTCTTGAGTTTCTACATAACTATTTCAAATTTTGGGGGAATAAACATGTTGTTAAAATATTGAAGAGAACTAGAGGGGAGGGGTGGGATGGAGAGGGAGAAGAGAGACAGTTTCAAAAGAGAGGGGATATATGTATATCTATGGCTAATTCATGTTGAGGTTTGACAGAAAACAGCAAAATTCTGTAAAGAAATTATCCTTCAATAAAAAAATAATTAAAAACATGCAAATAAAAATATTGAGGAGATAAAATATATTCATTGCTTTAAAGCATTACATAATTGTTTATTTAGGCAAAATACATTTTAATGGCATTTATTCAATGTCATTCCAAGAAAAGTAAAAATATTTTAATTTTTAGTGAATTTTCTGTTCATCACTATATTGCACGATGTCAGATTTAGACCAAATATGAAAATTAAATGAAATATTAGTCACTCAGATGTGTTCAACTCTGCAACCCCATAGACTGTAGCCTGCCAGGCTCCTCTGTCCATGGAATTTTCCATGCCAGAATACTGGAGTAGGTTGCCATGCCCTCCTTCACATTATTTTCCTGACCAGGGATCAAACCCCAGTCTCCCACACTCCAGGAAGATTCTTTACCATCTTAGCCATCAGGAAGCCAAATATAAGGGCATTGAACTCACATGAGGATTCATCAAAATTATACAATTTACATTTCACAGAAGCAACATTTAGAACCAGACATGGAACAAGGGACAGGTTCCATACTGGGAAACCAGTACATCAAGACTATATGGTCACCTTGCTAATTTAACATATATAGAGAGTATATCTTGCAAAATACTAGGCTGGATGAAGCACAAGCTGGAATCAAGATTCCAGGGAGAAATATTAATAACCTCATATATGGCTTCCCTGGTGGCTCAGAGGTTAAAGCATCTGCCTCCAATGTGGGAAACCCGGGTTCAACCTTTGGGTCGGGAAGATCCCCTGGAGAAGGAAATGGCAATCCACTCCAGTATTCTTGCCTGGAGAATCCCATGAATGGAGAAGCCTAGTAGGTTACAGTTCACAGGGTCGCAAAGAGTCGGACACGACTGAGCGACTTCACCTTCACCATATATGACACCACCCTTATGATAGATAGTGAAGAGGAAATAAAGAGCCCCTTGATTAAGATGAAAGAAGAGAGTTAAAAAACTGACTTAAAACTCAGCATTCAAAAAACTAAGATCATGGCAACTGGTCCCATCAGTTCAATTCAGTTCAGTTCAGTCCAGTTGCTCAGTCATGTCTGACTCTTTGCGACCTCAAGTATTGCACCACGCCAGGCCTCCCTGTCCATCACCAACTCCCAGAGTTCACTCAAACTCATGTCCATCGAGTCAGTGATGCCATCCAGCCATCTCATCCTCGGTCATCTCCTTCTCCTCCTGTCCCAAATCCCTCCTAGCATCACAGTCTTTTCCAATGAGTCAACTCTTTGCATGAGGTGGCCAAAGTATTGGAGCTCAGCTTTAGCATCATTCCTTCCAAAGAAATCCCAGGGCTAATCTCCTTTAGAATGGACTGGTTGGATCTCCTTGCAGTTCAAGGGACTCTCAAGAATCTTCTCCACACCACAATTCAAAACCATCAGTTCTTCGGCACTCAGCTTTCGTCACAGTTCAACTCTCATATCCACACATGACCACTGAAAAAAACCATAGCCTTGACTAGACAGACCTTTGTTGGTAAAGTAATGTCTCTATTTTTGAATATGCTATCTAGGTTGGTCATAATTTTTCTTCCAAGGAGTAAGCATCTTTTAATTTCATGGCTGCAGTCACCATCTGCAATGATTTTGGAGCCCAAAAACATAAAGCCTGACAGTTTCCACTGTTTCCCCTCTCTTCTCAACAAATAGATGGAGAAACAATCGAAATGGTGACAGACTATTTTCTTGGGCTCTAAAAATCACTGAAGATGGTGACTGCAGCAATGAAATTAAGACACTTGCTGTTCGGTAGAAAAGCTATGACCAACATAGATAGCATATTAAAAAGCAGAGACATTGCTGACAAAGGGCCAACTAGTCAAAGCTATAATTTTTCCAATAGTCATGTATGGGTGTGAGATTTCTATTATAAAGAAAGCTGAGCACTGAAGAATTGAAGTGTGGTTTTGGAGAAGACTCTTGAGATTCCCTTGGACTCCAAGATCTAACCAGTCAGTCCTAAAGGAAATCAATCCATGGACTGATGCTGAAGCTGAAACTGCAATACTTTGGCCACCTATGGGAAGAACTGAATCATTGGTAAAGACCCTGATGCTGGGAAAGGTTGAAGGTGGAAGGAGAAGGGGCTGACAGAGGATGAGATGATTGGATCACATCACCGACTCAATGGACATGAGTTTGAGTAAGCTACAGAAGTTCATAATAGACAAGGAGGCCTGGAGTGCTGCAGTCCATGGGGTCGCAAAGATTCAGACATGATTGAGCAATTGAACTGAACTGAGGATCCTGAAATTGTCAATAACATTACTCTAAAATTTGTGTATTTTGAGTGAAGTCCAATGGCACAATGGAGCATGTGCATAGAACAGGGATGTGCAATGTACCTTTAGCTTATCGGTGGTGGTGGTTTAGGCACTAAGTTTATCTGACTCTTGTGACATCTCATGGTTACAGTCAAGAGTCAGACATGACTTAGTGACTAAACCAGTTATAAAGAATTTGCCAGGAGATATAAGAGACATGAGTTTGCTACCTGGGTGGGAAAGATTCCCTGGAGAAGGAAATGGCTACTGATTCTAGTATTCTTGCCTAGAGAATACCATGGGCAGAAGAGCTTGGCCAACTTTGAAACCAACTCCACAGAGTTTCAGAGTCAAACCTGACTGAAGCAACTTAGCATGTGCAATATACATGCCTATTAGTCTTTGTCATCCAATCCCATTGTGGGACAGCTTTATTTGTTAAAAATAGTTTGCTGTTGCTGCTGCTGCTGCTACAGTTAAGTCGCTTCAGTCATGTTTAACTCTGTGAGACCCCAGAGACAGCAGCCCACCAGGCTCCGCCATCCCTGGGATTCTTCAGGCAAGAACACTGGAGTGGGTTGCCATTTCCTTCTCCAATGCATCAAAGTGAAAGTGAAGTCACTCCGTCGTGTCCAATTCCTAGCGACCCCATATGCTATAGCCTACTAGACTCCTCCACCCATGGGATTTGCCAAGCAAGAGTACTGAAGTGGGTTGCCATTGCCTTCTCCAAAAATACAGTTTAAAGGTGGCTAAAGAAAGTAGTTTTAAAACTTATAGTAATTAAACTCATTAGTATACAAAATAGTAATTAAATTATTTCAAACACTAACTGGCAACAGAGAGCCTGGAAATAGGAGAGATCTCATTCCCTTTGAAAAGTGACAGCCAAAGGGGGGGAAAAAAAAAGATTTTGATGTGGAAAATGATTGTCTGCAGCAATATTTTGTGAGCAATACTCTCACACTAGTAACACCAGATTCACTAAGGAAAGATTGTGAATGACAAACGTTGAAAATTCTCATTTCTAAAACATGTTTATATATTAAAGTAGAACTTACTAACACCAAGGGATACCTTATGAAATGAAGCGTTTCAATGTTATAAAATTATTAAGACTCTTTGGACATGTTATCTGCTTAGTGTATTAATGAGTGGGGGTATAATCCAGACTTTGTGCGATGGAGATATATTGTTTTTGTGGAATGATTTTAGTGTCAGGAACTTGAGTTTTCAGGGAAAAAACAACTGAATTTTTTCTTCATTTTAAATATTTCATATAATATATGGATTTTCAGTAAGAGAAATTCACATATGCATTGTCTACAAAATTCTGTGAAAATCAAAATATGAAGAAAACATATTAATTCTTAAATATCACTTAAGTATAAGTGCAACAAATATACATCATCCTTTCTTGAAAAAAAATTAAAATAAAACTCATCAGTGATAAAATCCAGGAAAGCAATAGAGTAATTAAATTATTATTACTTTTTAAATCCAAGAATGGAGAAATTACCATAAAATCATTGTTAATGAACAAAGATTCCACATGACTAAAGCAAAATGATTCAATAATTTAAATAATTATGGTTGGAAAATATAAAAATGTGTAATTTAACTCAGATGACCATTATATATACTACTGTGAGCAGGAATCCCCTAGAAGAAATGGAGTTGTCATCATAATCAATGAAAGAGTCCAAAATTCAGTACTTGGATGCAATCTCAAAAATGACAGAATGATCTCTGTTTGTTTCCAAGGCAAACCACTCAATATCACAGTAATCCAAGTCTGTGCCCCAACCAGTAAAGCTGAAGTTGAATGGTTCTATGAAGACCTACAAGACCCTTTAGAACTAACACCCAAAAAAGATTATAGGAGACTGGAATGTAAAAGTAGAAAGTCAAGAAACACCTGGAGTAACAGGCAAATTTGGCCTTGGAATACGGAATGAAGCAGGGCAAAGGCTAATAGAGTTTTGCCAAGAGAACACACTCATCATAGCAAACACCCTCTTCCAACAACACAAGAGAAGACTCTACACATGGACATCACCAGATGGTTGACATCAAAATCAGATTGATTATATTCTTTGCAGTCAAAGATGGAGAAGCGCTATACAGTCAGCAAAAACAAGATCAGGAGCTGACTGTGGCTCAATTATGTACTCCTTATTGCCAAATTCAGACTTAAATTGAAGAAAGTAGGGAAAACCACTAGGCCATTCAGGTATGACCTAAATCAAATCCCTTATGATGATAGAGTAGAAGTGAGAAATAGATTTAAGAAGCTAGATCTGATAGAGTGCCTAATGAACTCTGGATGGAGGTTCATGACATTGTATAGGAGACAGGGATCAACTCCATCCCCATGGAAAAGAAAAGCGAAAAAGCCAAATGGCTGTTTGGGGAGGCCTTACAAATAGCTGTGAAAAGAAGAGAAGCAAAAAGTGAAGGAGAAAAGGAAAGATATAAGCATCTGAATGTAGAGTTCCAAAGAATAAGAAGAAGAGATAAGATAGCCTTCCTCCATGATCAATGCAAAGAAACAGAGGGAAACAACAAATGGGAAAGACTAGCGATCTCTTCAAGAAATTACAGTACAAAGGGAATATTTCATGCAAAGATGGGCTTGATAAAGGACAGAAATAGTATAGACCTAACAGAAGCAGAAAATATTAAGAAGAGGTGGCAAGAATACACAGAAGAATGGTACAAAAAAAGATCTTCATGCCCAAGATAATCACAATGGTGTGATCACTCACCTAGAGCCAGATATCCTGGAATGTGAAGTCTAGTGGGTCTTAGAAAGCATCACTATGAACAAAGCTAGTGGAAGTAATGGAATTCCAGTTGAGATATTTCAAATCCTGAAAGATGATGCTGTGAAGATGCTTCCCTCAATATGCCAGCAAATTTGGAAAACTCAGCAGTAGCCACAGGACTGGAAAAAGGTCAATTTTCATTCCAATCCCAAAGAAAGGCAATGCCAAAGAATGCTCAAATGACTGCACAATTGCACTCATCTCACACACTAGTAAAGTAATGCTCAAAATTCTCCAAGCCAAGCTTTAGCAACATGTGAACCATGAACTTCCAGATGTTCAAGCTGGTTTTAAAAAAGGACGAGGAACCAGAGATCAAATTGCCAACATCTACTGGATCTTCAAAAAAGCAAGAAATTCCAGAAAAACATCTATTTCTGCTTTATTGACTATGCTAAATCCTTTGACTGTGTGGATCGAAATAAACTGTGGAAAATTCTGAAAGATATGGGAATACCAGACCACCTGACCTGCCTCTTGTGAAACCTGTATGCAGGTCAGGAAGCAACAGTTAGAACTGGACATGGAACAACAGACTGGTTCCCAATAGGAAAAGGAGTATGTCAAGGCTGTATATTGTCACCCTGGGTATTTAACTTCTATGCAAAGTACATCATGAGAAACGCTGGACTGGAAGAAGCACAAGCTAGAATCAAGATTGCTGGGAGAAATATCAATAATCTCAGATATGCAGATGACACCACCCTTATGACAGAAAGTGAAGAAGAACTAAAAAGCCTTTTGATGAAAGTGAAAGAGGAGAGTAAAAACGTAGGCTTAAATCTCAACATTCAAATCTCAACATTCAGAAAACGAAGATCATGGCATCCAGTCCCATCACTTCATGGGAAATAGATGGGGAAACAGGGGAAACAGTGTCAGACTTTATTTTTCTGTGGTCCAAAATCACTGCTGATGGTGATTGCAGCCATGAAATGAAAAGACACTTACTCCTTGGAAGAAAAGTTATGACCAACCTAGTAGCATATTCAAAAGCAGAGACATTACTTTGCCAACAAAGTTCCATTTAGTCAAGGGTATGGTTTTCCAGTGGCTATGTATGGGTGTGAGAGTTGGACTGTGAAGAAAGCTGAGCGCTGAAGAATTGATGGTTTTGAACTGTGCTGTTGGAGAAGACTCTTGAGAGTCCCTTGGACTGCAAGGAGACCCAACCAGTCCATTCTAAAGGAGATTATTCCTGATGTTCTTTGGATGAACTTATGCTAAAGCTGAAAGTCCAGTACTTGGCCACCTCATGCGAAGAGTTGACTCATTGGAAAAGACTCTGATGCTGGGAGGGATTGGAGGCAGGAGGAGAAAGGGACAACCAAAGATGAGATGGCTGGATGGCATCACTGACTCGATGGACGTGAGTCTGATGAACTCTGGGAGTTGGTGATGGACAGAGCGGCCTAGCGTGCTGCAATTCATGGGGTCGCAAAGAGTCAGACATGACTGAGTGACTGAATTAAACTGAACTGAACTGAAAGAACTGTAAAAATTCTAAAAACTTTGTTCATTTGAGAAAAGCAGTCCCTTTTGATTAATAATATGGACATTTTTAAAATGATGACACCAAAATTTTAATCATTTTCATTATGTTTTTTTTTCTTAATTTTACTTGACAATTTCAGGCAACATTGTTTTCATGGTTAATAAATAATAATCTGAGTTTTACTAATTATTCTGTGTCTGCCTTTTTAAAAAACATGATGCCTTGTCTTACAAAATTATTTTTAAATTTTATTTATTAACTTAGCATGAGGCATTGTGTGATTTCAGAAAGGGTGTCCAACAATATGCTGACATACACAGTGGTGTACTGGAGCTGGATAATACAAACTGAAATAAACTAATTGCTAAATTTTAAGAAATTTTGTAAGCTGGTTTTTAAACTATTGATTTTTTAAAATTTGCCACACTGGGTGTATTGCCATCACAGAAATGGAAAAACACTACAAAATAAATCTTTTTTTTTTTTCCTTCCAGACAACCAATTTTCTGAGACACCATTAAACAGGATGATAATTCTTTGAACATGTTTCTTCTGACTGCCTATTTAGTCAACAAACATTTATCATGATGATCAAGCAGGAAATGTATTTTTAAAAGAGCAAATAAAAACTACATTTCTAAAATTTGTGAAAAAATTTTCCTCATAGGTCCCACCCACTGCAATTGACTATCTTTAAGATTGCACAAAGCAAGATTTTTCCCTTACACAAATGATAGTAATTTCATAGTTTGGAAGAATGTCACCTACTTACTTAAACAATTTTTCAAAAATTTTAATTATTTATTTTAATTGGAAGAAAATTGCTTTGCAATATTGTGTTGCCTTTGATCCCCATACTGTCTGGAAAAAAAAAAAGAAAAAGAAAACAATTTCAAAAATTTAGAAACCCAAGTAAAATGCAAATTTTCAATAAGTTCTTCATCTCTAGGTTATATTTGAAAAAAAGAAAAGAAAAAAAAAAACCTTTAATATATTAGAGGAAATACCTATGTTGGTTGTGGAGAGGAATTTACCTTAACTCTTAGAATGCCTGATTTATTTAAAGATGTGTGTGTATGTGTATATGTATGCTTTAGAGGCCATACACAAATCTTTTTGGGATTTCAAGGACTGTAGCCCACCAGGATTCTCTGTCCATGGGATTTTTCAAGCAAGAATACTGGAGTAGGTTTCCATCCTTCTGCAGGATATGTTCTCCACCTAGGGATCAAATGCACACCTCCTACATTGCAGGCAGATTCTTTACTGCTGAAACATCAGGGAAGCATAAAAAAAAAAAAAGTAACACTAGTGCATATGTTATGCATTCTTCTGCCTTATCTAGACCATTCTTTCATATTTTAACTTATCTTCATTAATTGCAGCAAAATTCTCTAGCATTGTTTCTCTTTATCTGTTTCCCTATTTTTCGATTCTAATTCCTCCCTGACATTTCAAAATAAATCAACTGGTTCTAGTATTCATGAAGTGTGAACTTATAAGTTTTGTGCATTGAGCTGTCGAAAGTCATTTGCTCTTTTGTTATCTGCTGCTGCTGTTGCTGCTAAGTCGCTTCAGTCATGTCTGACTCTGTGTGTGACTCCATAGGTGGCAACCCAGCAGGTTCCTCTGTCCATGAGATTCTCCAGGCAAGAACGCTGGAGTGGATTGCCATTTCTGTCTCCAATGTATGAAAGTGAAAAGTGAAAGTGAAGTCGCTCAGTGTGTCCCGACTCTTCGCGATCCCATGGACTGCAGCCTACTAGGCTCCTCCATCCATGGGATTTTCCAGGCAAGAGTACTGGAGTGGGGTGCCATTGTCTTCTTGATCTTTTGTTATCAGTTCTTTGTAAATTGTTGTATTCACCAAAAAGAGCTACTTGTTTTGTTCTAGTCAATATATATTTTCTCTGAATGACTTTCAAATTAATTAAATCCCAGATTGATTTAATAATGTATTTAATACATGTGACAAAGGAAACCAAATTTAGGATTAACTGACTCATTGATTTATACCCTACTAAACTTGCAAAGTGTATTGGATGGCTTATGAGGAGAGTTTCGCATTTTACTTCATTCTGGATTTTTAGCTGACAAACTTAAACTTGCAAATATCATTGATAAGTGTTTGCAGGGAAAATATTAACATATCATGCTAATATTGCACAAACAACAGGTCAGAGCAGCATCAAACCATATTTACTTTATAACGCAGTTTATGACCTGTCCTATCCCCTCCCAGGCCAGGAAGCAACAGTTAGAACTGCACATGCAACAACAGACTGGTTCCAAATAGGAAAAGGTGTACATCAAGGCTATATATTGTCACCCTGCTTATTTAACTTATATGCAGAGTACATCATCAGAAACGCTAGACTGGAAGAAACACAAGCTGGAATCAAGATTGCCAGGAGAAGTATCAATCACCTCAGATATGCAGATGACACCACCCTTATGGCAGAAAGTGCAGAGGAACTACAAAGAAAGCCTCTTGATGAAATAAAAGAGGAGAGTGAAAAAGTTGGCTTAAAGCTCAACATTCAGAAAACGAAGATCATGGCATTCGATCCCATCACTCCATGGGAAATAGATGGGGAAACAGTGGAAACAGTGTCAGACTTTATTTTTGGGGGCTCCAAAATCACTGAAGATGGTGATTGCAGCCGTGAAATTAAAAGATGCTTACTCCTTGGAAGGAAAGTTATGACCAACCTAGATAGCATATTCAAAAGCAGAGACAATGCACAAAACTTATAAGTTCACACTTCATGAATACTAGAACAAATTGATTTATTTTGAAATGTCAGGGAGGAATTAGAATTGAAAAATAGGGAAACAGATAAAGAGAAACAATGCTAGAGAATTTTGCTGCAATTAATGAAGATAAGTTAAAACATGAAAGAATGGTCTAGATAAGGCAGAAGAATGCATAACATATGCACTAGTGTTATTTTTTTTTTTTTTTTTATGCTTCCCTTTGCCAACTAAGGTCCATCTAGTCAAGGCTATGGTTTTTCCAGTAGTCACGTATGGATGTGAGAATTGGACTGTGAAGAAGGCTGAGCGCCGAAGTATTGATGCTTTTGAACTGTGGTGTTGGAGAAGACTTGAGAGTCCCTTGGACTGCAAGGAGATCCAACCAGTCCATTCTGAGGGAGATCAACCCTGGGATTTTTTTGGAAGGAATAATGCTAAAGCTGAAACTCCAGTACTTTGGCCACCTCATGCAAAGAGTTGACTCACTGGAAAAGACTATGATGCTGGGAGGGATTAGAGGCAGGAGGAGAAGGGGACAACCAAAAATGAGATGGCTGGATGGCATCACTGACACGATGGACGTGAGTCTGAGTGAACTCTGGGAGTTGGTGATGGACAGGGAGGCCTGGCATGCTGCAATTCATGGGGTCTCAAAGAGTCAGACACGACTGAGAGACTGAACTGAACTGAACTGATCCCTTCCCAAACACCCAATCTCTCTCTTGAAGAAAACGCCATTCAACTAAGATTGAGCTATTCTCTCTAGTCAATGGGAAGATATTATAGAAAGGAACTTCTTCTAAGCAATGACTTGTTACACCTCTAGGCATTGCTAACCTTGAAATATATACTCATTAGTAGATTTCAGCTTCCACCTGAAATAGCCATCATGAGTAAACAGTGTGTCCTCCCTTAATCTTCTGGCTTCCTTGTTCTTGGTCTTTGGAATTTCTCGGCTCTACTTCACCATTACTATTGTTGTGAAGACGCAGGTAAAATGGCAGGGCTGCTGTTTGAGCAGGAGTGTTTAAAGACATCCTTGAAAACATGTACAGGTAGGTGTCTATATCTCACTGCATCATACTTTGTTACTTGGGAAGGTAAGCAGTACCTCTTGTGTACTTGGCTCTCAGAGTCTTTCACAGAGACCCTTTGCCTTCTATCTGAAGTTCCTCTTACTGTGAAATTCAAATACCACCCATAATAACAGGTTAGCATGTACTACTCTGCCCACCCTCTTTCCCATCCCTGCATATTCCTCTCTGTCTTCAATAATCTCAAATCATCTATTGATGCAAACAAGCCTACAGGATATGAATGCCTGATGTTGCCTGCATGGCCCCTCACTAAATATCCTAGTCAGACATGTACTAACTATAGTCTTAATTTAGACCAATATTTGGCATCTATTTGGCACTTTAGTAGGTCATAAAAGATGCTTACTCCTTGGAAGAAAAGTTAGAACCAACCTAGATAGCATATTCAAAAGTAGAGACATTACTTTGCTGACTAAGGTCTGTCTAGTCAAGGCTATGGTTTTTCCTGTAGTCATGTATGGATGTGAGTGTTGGACTGTGAAGAAGTCTAAGCACTGAAGAATTGATGCTTTTGAACTGTGGTGTTGGAGAAGACCCTTGAGAGTCCCTTGGACTGCAGGGAGATCCAACCAGTCCATTCTGAAGGAGATCTGCCCTGAGATTTCTTTGGAAGGAATGATGCTGAAGCTGAAGCTCCAGTACTTTGGCTACCTCATGTGAAGAGTTGACTCATTGGAAAAGACTTTGATTCTGGGAGGGATTGGGAGCAACAGGAGAAGGGGACGACCGAGGATGAGATGGCTGGATGTCATCACTGACTCGATGAATGTGAATCTGAGTGAACTCCAGGAGTTGGTGATGGACAGGGAGGCCTGGCATGCTGCAATTCATGGAGTCACAAAGAGTCGGACATGACTAAGCAACTGAACTGAACTGAACTGAATGACTAAGATACTTATTCACCATTCTGTTGTAATCTTTTCCTTTTCTACTCTGGATTTACATCAGAATTACCACCTCTCTTGTTATCAGATTCTGTTTTGAGGGGAGTATCACTGTTCTCTTAAGCATCAGTTTGTCCTGGGCTTCACTAGTAGGCCATATCTTTGTGCCCAAATCTACAACTTCACTTCCCACCCACCCACCTACCCTACTAACCCTTAATTGACATCTAGCCTATTGCACTGCTGGACAGTTTTGGGGCTTTCTTTTCTGTTGTTGATATTGTTGCTGTTTAGATGATAAGTCTTGTCCAACTCTTTTTGTGACCCCATGGACTTGAGCCCGCCAAACTCCTCTGTCCATGGATTTCCCAGGCAAGAATACTGGAGTTAGTGCCATTTCCTTTTTCAGGGGATCTTCCTGACCCAGGGATTGAACCCACAATACTTGTACCAAAAAGCAGGTTCTTTACCACTGAGCCACCAGGGAAGCTCAGCTTTCTTTTCTACCTATCTGCAAGTTTTTAGAGCTATAACGTTCTCAGGCTAGGGCATAAGATTACAGGGAAAACAGCTCGGAAAACAGCTCAGAAAACAGGAGATAAATCTTAAAGATAAATAAGACCACTACATTTGGAATTGGAATTATCAAGGGGATTTTTCAAGAGCTTGGAGTCTAGACTTAGAACAAAAACAGCTTGAGAGTGTGTTCCAGGCCCACAGATTGCTCTCTGGGCCTCAGCAGGACACAGTTGTAGTATATTCTGAAGCTTTTAGAAATAAACATTTTAACAACTTGGAAATATCAAATCCAGTTCTATTACTGACAGAAAGCAAGAATGCAAATCAAAGCTATGGTAAGGCCTATTTTTCTGCATTCACAGGAGAAACAACTATGAATAGGAAATATTTTCTGAATCTGATTCTCTGTTTACTTGTAAAGTAAAATACTAGTTTCTGGCAAAGACTATTCCACATTGGACTCAAAGTTTTATAAATAGGAATAAACCATACATGAGAAATTGATTTTTTTTCATGCAGTTGATGGGTGAGACATACTTTATGAAAGTAAATGGAATTCTGTCTCAAGATAATGAGACTGCAGTTGCCAAGAGAAGTTGTGAAATGTTCCCTATAGATCTTTTTTCCCACTTGAAACTACATTATGTAATTATTTTTGGAACACTTTCAAAGTGGTGTTGATTTCAATGTCATAAAATGAATAAAGGTAAGGACAACCATTCCCAATTAAGATTGGAAAAGCAATAAGAGTACAAAGAAATGAGGACCCCTGCCACTTCTGTATTATATTTTAAGAAGCAAATACTGAGACTTTTTTTTCTTTCAAATGCCAGTAATTATCTACAGCTCCCACATATAATTGCCTTTTAAAATCTTAAAATAGAAATCTATTCTATTTTAAGAATTTTATTTAATACATGTGCAATGGACAAAGATAAATAGGCTATCTTTCACCTGGCTGCCCACATCACTTTTTTTCAAAAGTATGCCGCAAGATATTCTTATAGTCTGAATGTCTTTTCTCTGAATGCATACATCTAATACATATTATGAGAGTGATTTACTTTTGAAGATTGAGGCATGGATGCTATTGGCTCTGGTTTTCTTGGGTTTTGCTGTGTGTGTGTATATATTACACTTAATGTATTTCAGAGCAGTTTTAGATTCTCAGCAAAACTGAGGGAAAGGTATACAGATTTTTCATATATTCTCCTTTAGCTGCTTTTGAGTTTTTAATATTTTGTTTTGTTTTGTTTTTCATTTTTGATCTACTTGGTTTAGAACTTTATGTGTAACATAAGGTACTTCTTTTTTTTTTTTTTTAACTTTTCTGTCCTTCTCTCTTTCTTATTACTGCAGTTTGCACCTTCACATTTACTTTTCTGACCACATCTCATGTCTTTTACTAACTCCTATCCTGTGTGAAATGGCAACCCACTCCAGTACTCTTGCCTGGAAAATTCCATGGAGGGAGGAGCCTGGTAGGCTGCAGTCCATGGGGTTGCTAAGAGTCGGACATGACTGAGCGACTTCACTTTCACTTTTCATTTTCATGTCTTGGAGAAGGAAATGGAAACCCACTCCAGTGTTCTTGCCTGGAGAATCCCAGGGACTGGGGAGCCTGGTGGGCTGCCATCTATGGAGTCCCACAGAGTCAGACAAGACTGAAGTGACTTAGTAGCAGAGGCATCCTGTGTTTCACTTCTTATATATGAAAATGTTCAAACGTTTAGTCTTTAATTCTTTACTGCCTTATTTCATGGTCATTATCTTCTCTCAATCATCACAAATTCTCTGTGTGTTTGGATCCTGAAACTTCTTAAATAACTCAACTTATTTGAATTTCTCTTTGATTTCATTACTTCCTTCGGGTTTATTGCTAGTCAAAATATTTCTTTCTAAAAGAGCTTTCCTGACTCCTGATGCAAAGGAATGATTTTAAGAAGCATTTTATAGCATAGTCACCATATATTACAAGCATTTATTGCAAATCCTTGAATATGAAAAAGGTGCATAAATGGGAAGTGTTTTGTCACCTCAGATCTGCTAACTGACCACTCACATGTGTACAAAAAGGGGAAAACTCACCTTTAGGTGCTCATCATATTCCAAGTTCAGAAAGAGTATATGTTTAGATAATCTAATTTTGGTACAATGTAAGTTGCCCCCTATATTGTGATTCAAACTTAAAACATAGATAAAAATGGAAATTCAAAGACCTCAAAATTTAATTGCAATAGCTAAATACAACTTAAAGAAATGAAAATTTTTTCTTCATTAACTAATCAGGCCTTCTTTTTTGTTACAGAATAACACAGTTGAGAGGTCAAATTCTAATCATAATTCTAATTAGTTAGTATATAATTCCTACATTAAAATACATACGAATGCCTCTGTATATTAAGATCTCCTCCAATACCCAGGTCTTCGATTTACTTGTTTATATTTTCCTACCTGAATAGCATATTTTTTTTCTACATTTACTGATGCCTTAAATATGATTAATTTCAAATATTATCCTGTGATGTATCTTGCCTTTAAAAGAGTTTTGAATATGGATGGTGTGCTCTTTCTAACAGCCATTTTATAGGTTAAAATTTGGAGGAACATATTATTGTCTTATTTTGAAATGCACCCAGAAGAGATTGAAGGAAGGGAGGAAATGGATTTTGTCTTCTACGCTAGGTGTTCTTGATCATTTGATATAATATCCCAGAAGAAACAGTGGAAAATCAGAAAATACTATTGGAAAAAATAATAATAAAGAAAATGAAGACCTGAATGAATTGCTTCTTCTTCTGTTAACATGAAACCCTGAGGAATTGTAATTATGGATAATTACTAGAAAATTTTCTAATGACCTATATTATAGTTCCACTTCTTCCTCTCTATAGAGATAAACATGTTAACATTATGTATTTGAACACTGGGAATTGTTTTCCTATGATTTGTATTTATGTTTTGTTGTTCTGGGCCCTCATTGCTTCTCACAGGCTTACTCTAGTGCATGAGCTTCTCACTGCAGCAGCTTCTCTTGTGCAGCATGGGCTTTAGGGTGTTCAGGCTTCAGAAGCTGCAGCTTGTAGACCGTTGTGCCACGGCATGTGGAATCCTCCTGGATCAAGGATCAAACCCGTGTCCCCTGCATGGATTCTTAACCATTGGACCACCAGGCTTGAAGTCTTGTTATAATTTTTTTTTATGCTCACATGAGAAGTGAAACAGAAGACCTGTAACTTAGGGATGAGTTTATTTGAAAATAAATTTTTGTAGGGGTAGGGTGAGGGGGAGTGAGAGAAATATTCTAAATATTTTATTTTTAATCCATAATTTCAATAAATAGAACTTACATCAGCAGGGGGGAAATCCTATAATTTTGTCTACTTTGTGTATTGCATTATTTTCTCTCTTTTTTTAAGTATTTATTTATTTGGCTGTGCTGGGTCATAATTGTGGCATATGTGATCTTTAGTTGTGGCATTTGAACTCTTAGCTTCAGCAAGAAAATTATTATTTATGGCGTGTGGGATCTAGTTTCTAGACCAGGGATCAAACCCAGGCCTCTACATTGGGAACACGGACCCTTAGTCACTGAACTACCAAGGAAGTCCCTCTGTATTGTATTCTTAAGCTTCATTTAAGGGGGAACAATAATGTAAGTATGGAGTAGGAGACTTGATTTTATATTGTTCTTTCCTGAGCCCATAAGTGTTGATAGGATTTCAGAGAGTGAACAAATCTTAGCAGAGCTCAGAAACACTGCCAAGACTGTCTTATAGTCTTGCCTGTGAGAGCAGTTTGTTTAGGTCTTATTTCAGTATCATAGTCATTTAGGCATTCACATAACTGAATGTCTTATTTTGAGCATCTCTTTGGTCCAGGAACTATTTAGTAGTAGTTTCTAAATTTAAGCATCTCTGTGATATCATTGGATTTTCCTAGTGGCTAAGTCAGTAAATAATCCATCTGAAATGCACGAGACCACCTGCAAGGCAGGAGACCGGGATTTGATCCCTGGGTCAGGAAGATCCTTTGGAGAAAGAAATGGCAATCCTTTAGCCTTGCCTGGGAAATCCCATGGACAGAGGAGCCAGCCAGGCTACAGTCCATAAACTTATATTCACACCACAAAACACACATATTGTCATAACTGGCACTCATTCAGAGGTATGCCATTGATGGTAAACATACATTATTGTAGCTGGTAATGTTCTCACTTCTTTGCATTGACCTAAACAAAAGCATAACACATGGCATAACTTCTGTATGTCCACGAGAGATTTGACCTTTTGATTATTTTGTGCAATTCATTCTTGAATCCACCTGACCTCCCATCATAGTAAAAAAAAAAAAAAAAAGTTTGCTTGAAACCATATATTTAATGTCCTATCAGCAGTTCAGTCACGCAGTCGTGTCCGACTCTTTGCGACCCCATGAATCGCAGCACACCAAGCCTCCTTGTCCATCACCAACTCCCGGAGTTCACCCAGACTCACGTCCATCGAGTCCATGATGCCATCCAGCCATCTCATCCTCGGTCATCCCCTTCTCCTCCTGCCCCCAATCCCTCCCAGCATCAGGGTCTTTTCCAATGAGTCAACTCTTCGCAAAAGGTGGCCAAAGTACTGGAGCTTCAGTTTTAGTATCATTCCTTCCAACCAGTTGGTATTAACACCTTGTCCTTGGATCAGCAACATCAGTGTTATCTCTTGATTTATTACAAGGCAAATTCCCAGGACTCAATTCAGACCTGCTGATTAGGGGGTTAGGATCCAGCTGTGTTTAAACAAGAGGTTCAAATGATTATAATACATAAAAATTCTTGAGAATCACTACTATAATATTGTACATGAAGTTGAACAACCCGCTAGCAATGCATAAACACTAGATTACATAATACTATCATACATATGTTATCAATTGGCAATTTCCAACTATTAGTAAATCTAAAAACTTAGATCTGCAGAGATGAGAAAGTCCAGTATTTGAGTAAATTCAAGTAATTACCAAACAATAAAAAGCTGATATAAGTTCATACTAGACTTCATTTTTTTTAGCCAGGATGCCATTCGATACTATGAAAAAAAAAATCCAATAAAAGTTGGATCTAATTTTTAAGTGTTTGGAATCTACCTAACATAAGCTTCAAAAGCAAAATAAAATCAGACATGACATGCATTTAAAAGACAGTGGCGGAGAATTTGAAATTGAGTTCCTGCGTTCAGAATCTGCTTCAGTTGCTTAAGAATTGGGTGTCCTTTTGACAAGCTAAAGGATTTACAAGGTTGTGTCGAAGTGGCACCAAATAACCTCTGGAAGTTTTTAACAGAGATCCTGGAACAGAATAAGTATTCAGTGTGTACTTCCAATGCCTATGTATTCCAAATAAGTACCCAACATGTACTCTGAAAACTAGATTCTGGAAGTTTTCTTCCCTTTGCGTGCATGAACCTAGATTAATGTTTGAGACCTCATTAGCCCAGCTCTCTACTTCAATCTGTATGGAATCCACAGTCATTTTATCAAAGCAGCAAGACAATCCTCTCTTGAATATTTACACATATATTCTCAAGAGATTTATGCAAATGCTCAAGATGCCCTTGAGGATTTTGCATTTGGATCTGTGACTGAGATAAAATGAAACAAACACATTTTGCTTGGCAGTACTCTTGTAGCAAAACATCTAAAGGAACTCAAGAGTCATCATTGTTATTTTCCTGGACACTGGCACTGCATTTCTTTTCCTAAATAGCCTTAAAAATTATATGCTGCAGATAAAAGTATGTAAATAAATTCTCACTCACTTCTACAACTGTAATATTGAGATTTCTAGAAGAATAAGGTGAAGGAGATCTGAAGTTCAGAAAGGCACAGTCTTAGCATTCCACTATGCATCTACAGTGAAAGTGTTAATTGTTCAGTCATGTCTGACTCTTTGTGACCCCACCAGTCTCCTCTGTCCATGGAATTCTCCAAGCAAGAATACTGGAATGGGTAGCCATTCCCTTCTCCAGGGGATCTTTCCAATCCAGGGATCAAACTTGGATCTCTCACATTGCAGGCAGATTTCTTTACTGTCTGAGACACCCAGGAAGCCTAACTAGCTGTAAAATACACTGAATTATTTTGAGATTTACTGGGTAAATGATCTTTGTTATCTCTTCAAAAACAGCAACAAGATCTTTGTTTTTCTGCTTATTTTACAAGTAATAGCCTCAACATTTTTTTATTTTTTTTTAGCTCTATGTAAGTTTGCATGCCTTGGAAGTGACACTGAGATCTTGTCATGGCAAGTCTATCCAGCTAAGAAAAAGAGATAAAGGAATTCTTACAGAGATGTGAAACACCGAATGTCACAGCAGTGATATACACCAGAGAGAATGAACCTCTGAAATGTTTTGTCCAGTAAGAGTTTTAAAGAGCATCAATAAAATGCTAATGAAAAGCCATCAGTTACACTGTGTTTCATATAAAAGGTTTGGCACACGTAACGTGCTTTTTATGAGACTACTCCTTAAAAACTAATCAAAGGTAGTATATTTCCTTTCAGGTTCAAAGTGTGGGGAGAAGATCATTGTAACTGAAGGTCACTTGGCAGCTAGACTGCATATCTCCCTAGGAAGCTGCCTAGTTCTATTGCATTCCCATTCTCGCATTGACTCCCCACCTCAGGGCTGTAGCCATGTAACTCCATCATTTTCAATAGTGCTGACTGTGCTCACATTATTGGGCAGGCATCTAACCATTCATTGCAGAGGAAAGAAATGGGAAAAAGCAAAAGTCAAGTGGCCACAAAGATTGCCTTCAAAGATCTTACACTTTGAGAGGCAAGATAAGATCTGTATGTCAGTCTTTGGGAATAGAAAAATTAAAAGAGATGATATCTTTGTGGAAGAGACTAGAAAAATCAGGTTATATCTAGGCAAAATTTTTAAACATAAATATAATTTATACTTCAAGATAGTGATTTTGATAGGTCAGCGGGTTTAAGGAATCCCTCCCTACCTTTGACCTCATGGAAATCCTAAAAATAATAGCTTTAACTGAGCTCTGAAGGATTTATCCAGGCATTTCTTCTTTAGCATTGCTTACTTTCTTCTCATTTTCCCTTTCTAATAAGTAAATCCATCTACCTGTTAGTTGGAATTCCAGTCTGTACTGAGCTTATTTGGGTAACTAGTTGAATGGTCTGCTTTGTCTTAATTTATTCTTTAATTCAATTAATATTAATTACATGCAATGGGAAGAATTTCACTGTAATAGGGACTAAGACAAGAGACAAAAGAAACAGAGTCCCTTTTCTCATGGAGATTGTATCCTCTGACATCCAATGATGTTGAAGATCATCTTTTGTTTTCATGTTTATTCATATTATTACCTCTA
This sequence comes from Aepyceros melampus, assembly GCA_006408695.1. NCBI lineage: Eukaryota > Metazoa > Chordata > Mammalia > Artiodactyla > Bovidae > Aepyceros > Aepyceros melampus. Next base: position 67,446 of record SJXQ01011830.1, on the reverse strand, counting down.
AAATTCTTAAATTATCACCATACTCAACCCAACCTATGTGAAATTTTGTCAGTTTCCTACATGCAGCCCAGATAGGTAACATGTTGAACTACAGCTTGCATGGGAAAAGGATTTATAAATACAGAAATGCAGCCATGATAGAACAGAATACTGAGTAGGCAGGAAAGCACAGAGTGGATGCCACCCACTCAGAGATGAATTACCTGGAGTACTTGAATTTGAATAGTAAAAAAATATTTAGGACCAAGATCACTGATTACTATAACACAATACTAGATTAAGTGATTAAGGAAAAGCCTGAAGTTCTTCAGGCTGTTAGAAAAGAACAAATGGATGAGATTTCAAGTAAAGTAAGAAATATTTCATGAGACTACTTGCAAGAAGATTTGGACTGTCAAGGGCAAAGAATACATGTTTTTCAAATGAAGCATGCTAAGGGGATTCTCAGCATAGTGATAATATTAGGCCAAGATGCTCTTGAAAGCCAAGTGACTCTGCAGTCAAGGCTTCTCAATAGTTCTAGAATCATAATAAATCATTGACCTTTATGTCCTATCCAATTAGCTGAAATTTCATCAAATAACTGAGCTGTGGAGTCACTTTTGTACGTGAAACCAGATGTCAATGTATGACAATTTGAAAGAGTAGGAGAGATTTCTAAAGAGAATTAGGGAGTAGAGGTCTGCAGGTATCAGGCAGGAAACAGTGTGTTCTTTGTATATATACATAAATATATGTATATATACAAAATTCTTTTATAATATATCTATAATTATTTGAAGTCTTTATTGAATTTGTTACAATGTTGCTTCTGTTTTATGTTTTGGTTTTTTGGCCAGGAGGCATGCAGGATCTTGGTACCCAACGAGGGATCAAACTTGTGCCTTCTGCACTGGAAGGTGGACTGTTAACCACTGCATAGACAGGGAAGTCCTGAAGCAATGTGTTCTTAAAATGAAACGACTTGAGTTTGGAGAGAGAGACCTTTAGCATCATGGAAGTTTCAGAACTCATTCTACCTTCATATGTGTTCAGATTAATAAATTTCCATCTCAAATGTTGCTTTCTTTCACTATGACTTTAATAACTAAATTAAACTAGTCTTTCATTTATATTGCATCATTTTGCACTTCATTTTTCTACATAAGTGTCTACATCTTTCTCTCAAATATCCCATTGCATACGTGGGGACAACTTGATCCATAATCCTCTCAGCATTTAGAACAAAGCAAAGTGCCAAATATGAAATAAGTTCAGATTTAATATTTCATAGATCTGTGATCAGTGACGTAGCTAACTCTCAAAAAGTCTGTATTGTGCCAGGACCCACAGATGAGTGGAACCCACAGCAGGAGCAGAACTGGAGCCAGTGGCCCACAGAGCTGAGAGGCCAGCAATGGTGGGCTATGGCAGCTGCCACAAGATTACAAACTGTGATGCTGGCCTGGAATCAATTAGAAAAAGATGTTAGGGATAAATGTGTTTTCTCTGTTCTTTCTTGAACACCTGCACCTCCTAATTTAACATGATTTATTCAACTGATTGGGCCATTAGCAGGCCACAAAACCATGGCCAGCATCCAATATCCATGACCCCATTAAACCCTAATCAAGTGGGAGGAAATGGGAAGAAAGGGGTATGGTGTCATCTTTTTCTTTTTTTTCTTTCTAGACTCTTAGAGGCCAAAGAAAGTACATATTTGGAAACAACACAGATACAGGTCAAATTATGTGTGTACAAATTAAACACACAATTTTGTGTTTAATTTGTCAAATTTCTGATAACCTCAAAGCTCTGGAAGAGGACCAACTATCTGAAAGGGTAAAAGAGACAAACCTGACATTTTTGCAGTTTGTGTAGCTTATGGAAAACTCACATACACTGTCTTCCTTGAGAGTCACAATAGTGATATAAAGCTTTTAGATTATCAACATACACATTTTCCTCAAAAGGAGGATAAGGCAAATACAGTCATAGAAATAATAACTCTCATTTAGCAAATTCTACAGAAACTCTATCAAACCTCACAAATGGTGAGGTTATAATTCAAATCATCGAAGTTCACTCTGTGCGTGTAAGCCTTCTCAGTCGTGTCTAACTCTGCTATCCCAAGGACTATAGCTTGCCAAGCTTCTCTGTCTGCGGAATTTCCCAAGCAAGAATACTGGAGTGGGTTGCCTTTTCCTCCTCCAGGAAATATTCCTTACCCAGGGGTCGAACTCGCATCCTCTACGCCTCCTGCATTGGCAGATAGGTTCTTTACCACCATACTGTCTGAGAGGCCCTATCTTTCAGTCTGGGCTAAGGTTATCTTCTAAGGATTTAATCTCTTATAGTGCTCAAGATTATAATGCTCAAATGTATGCTTCTGAGAAAACTAATTCTGTGGTCATATAGAACAGAAGAGGATAGCACAGACATTGCTGAGTGGTTTATTTACTATTGGATTCATAAACATTTTACCTCTCAAACCTTAAAATCTTAAAGTAACTAAAAGACAAGGTAAGGAGATTGGTACAAGCAAGACACTAGTAGCAATAAAAAGTCACAGTTAAGAATGAAGAAGGTGAAATTAGAAATCACACACTTTTGTACACATACACACATAAATATAAATACTACAAAGAGAAAATCATTGTCTTTTTAGTTGTAAACAAGCTGCTTCACATAGCAGAATAATATATACACCTTGTCTTACTTCACATTGAAATAACCCATTCAAAATGATGACCCCAAGGCACTGATAAACATAGAAACTGAGTTTGGAGTATTCCAGCTAAACAATCAAGTAATCATGTTATAGAATTGATATTGTCACTAAATGAGTCCAGTTCAGTTCAGCTCAGAAGCTCGGTTGTGTCCAACTCTTTGTGACGCCATGAACCGCAGCATGCCAGGCCTCCCTGTCCATCTGCAACAACAACAACAACAACAACAACAACAACAACAAAATAAGTATGCTTTTGATGAGCCTAGCTCTAGGTCTTTTGTAAAAGCACTAACATGACATGTAAATGACATGCAATTCATTTCCAACTAAGATTTTAAGAGCCAGTAAAATTAATTACAAAAATAAGAGTATATTAAAACAATTAACGAGCAAGTTTATTAATGTCTCTAACAAAGATTAAGAACATAACAAAGATGCCAAGACTGTTGATGGAGTGGAAGGAACAGTTTATGAACTTTCCATTGACAACTACACAGTTTGACAGCTCCTTAGGCAGTCCAGCTGGAAGAGGAAACCACTCACATGCCAGTTTGTAACCATCCAGTGAACCTCTCTGTTGTAGTATTTTCAAGATTAAAGGCACCCATTTCTTTGTATGTGATTGATTTTTCATATTCCTCCTGAATTGATCGGTCCAAAGCATGTGTTGTTCATTTATTCAGATACACATTTCAACTGACTCATGTATCCTGGGGACTATGACAGTTCAGTAGGGTAAAAAGGTAAATAAGATTTTAACCTAGCTTTCTAGGTATGTCTTCTCCATATAATGAAAATATATTTTCAGTCTACTGAAACCACCCCCGTTATTAACAGGCTTGAAATATTTGCAAAGGGGTGGCATTATTTTATGTTATGAACTTCCTAAATAAAATAAAAATGTTAATAATAACAAAAGCAAAGCATCTGTATACAGAATCTTCAGTGTTCTTTTTTTAATAGTTATATAACAGGATGTGAAAGGGCAGGGGCAACAGGGTTTTCTGGGTAGCTAGAAGGGGAAGGGTAAGAAGAGCAAGAAATGGAAATGCTGGCCTATGAGAGATACAGTTAGCAAGCAAAGAGGAGCAGAGGGCACCAAAGATGCACTTCACTGGCTTCATTTTCTTTAAAGGCTCTGGAATAATGTACAACTGAGATTTAATTGCTTTTCACTTGAAATGCCAAGAAACTCTGAAAATGGGGGCACTGCCTTTCCATGTATATACCAACTTAAACTCCCTGGTGGCTCAGAGGTTAAAGCGTCTGCCTCCAATGCGGGAGACCTAGGTTCGATCCCTGGGTCGGGAAGATCCCCTGGAGAAGGAAATGGCAATCCACTTCAGTATTCTTGCCTGGAGAATCCCATGGACGGAGAAGCCTAGTAGGTTACAGTCCATGGGGTCGCAAAGAGTCGGACACGACTGAGCGACTTCACCTTCACCTTCACCAACTTAAAAAGTTCATGGAATATTAAAAAGAGCTCAAGAGATAAACCTGAAATTCAATCTTATTTGCTGTACTTTCTAAACTGGTAAACTTGGGCAAAATATATAATGTTTTTTTTGAATTTCAAAGATTAGTTACACCATGCTAATAACACTCTACTATTCACGGAGACTTATGACACATCAGACACTGTTCTGAGCATTGTAACAATATCACTTTATTATTTCTTGCAGTATCCCTTAAAAGTATTACTATTATTAATGCTATTTTACAGAAAAAGAAAAAAGAAAGAAATTGAGTCAAAATGTTCTTAAAGAAATCACCTAAGGCCACAAAACTAGGAATTATCACAGATGAAATATCAAGACCTCTGGCTTCATTTTGCTCTAGATAAAAAATAATAACTTTGCAATTCATTTAATGACAACAGATAATCATCAAATTATAATAGTTATTTTCAAATTATTATACTGGCTGAGCTGTTATTTCTCAAGATTGATCAGATAACTTGAGTCACAGATATTTTCCACTTAAGATGCATCATATAAATCAGACTTGGTTTATCTTCAGCATTTATAAAACTAGATTTAGATGAGAACTAGGTCTATGGACATGTGTATGGTCTTCATTTAGCAAATGTTTAGCCTTTCCTAATTATTAAAATATCAGGACCATGAGAATATCCACAGGCTGGCTCCTTTAAAACTCTTGTTCTAAACACTTCAGTGGTTGACAGTGCTACTCCAACAATAATGAGATACCATTGTTCACATATTGGAATGACTAAAACCCAAAATACTAATGAAACCAAGTGCTGACAAAGATGTTGAGCAATAGGAACTCTCTGATTACTAGGGCAGAGGTAAAATGATACAGCCACTATGGAAGATGGCTGGCTACCTTCTTACAATGTGAAACTCAGGCTTACGATAGAATCCAGTAATCATACTCCAAGTGAATGAAAAACTTATCTTCACATAAATCTCTCTAAATAAATACTTGTATTAGCTTTAATCATAATTGCCAAAGATTAGAGCAATTAAAATATCCTTCAGTAAGTGGATGAAGACACAAATTGTAGTTCCTTCATTTAATGAAATTATTACATGATAAAAAGGAAATTAGCTATAAAACCACTAATAAACACAGAAGAAGTTATATGCTTATTGTTGAGTTATTCAGTCACTCAGCCACATCTGACTCTTTGTGACCCCATGGACCGCAGCATACCAGGCTTCCCTGTCCTTCACTATCTCCTGAAATTTTCTCAAACATATATGTCCATTGAGTCAATGATGCCATCCAACCATTTTGTTGAGAAGATTATCCATCTCTTCCACTATATTGTTGAGTAGAAGTTAATCTGAAAAAGGCTATATATTATATGATTCCAACTTTGTAATATTTTGAAAAATGCAAAACTACAGAGAAAATAGAAAGATCAAAGTTTCCCTGGGGCTTAAGGGAATGGGTAAAGAGATAATTGGCAAGATATAGAACATTTTTAGCTTGGGAAGATTATTTTTTATGATAGTGTGATGATGGATAAATGCCATTATGCATGTGTCACAACCTATAGAATGTACAACAAAAAATGCTAACTCTAATTTAAATTATAAACTTGTTGATATAAATGTTTTCATCAAGATGTAACAAATGTACCACACTAATGGACATAGAACAACAGAATGGTTCCAAATAGGAAAAGGAGTATGTCAAGGTTGTATATTGTCCCCCTATTTATTTAACTTTTATGTAGAGTACATCATGAGAAATGCTGGACTGGAAGAAGCACAAGCTGGAATCAAGATTGCCGGGAGAAATATCAATCACCTCAGATATGCAGATGACACCACCCTTATGGCAGAAAGAGAAGAGGAACTAAAAAGCTTCTTGGTGAAAGTGAAAGAGGAGAGTGAAAAATTGGCTTAAAGCTCAATATTCCTCAGATTTGGGATGCTAAGTACAAGAATAATCCAATGTTACAGGTAAAATTGGCTAATCTAGGAGCCTTATAACCAATTATATCATTAGCAGGGAGTTTCAGCTCACACAGTCATGAGTAGAAGGAACTTCAGACATGATTACTGAACACCAAAATGACCTCACCATCATCAGTCTTTCTCATCTGTCAACTCCAATCTTATACTCCAACTGTGTAACTGATGATGAGCTCTGTTCTCTGCAGGGAGTCCTCTCTGGATGTTCAAACTAAAACAAAAGTGATCATTTGTAAAATTCAAAATATGTATGGCAAAACCAATACAATATTGTAAAGTAATTAGCCTCCAATTAAAATAAATAAATCTATATTTTAAAAATATCCTGAAAGAATAAGCAAATCACATTCGCAGGAGAAATATAACAGCACAGTTCTTAACGTTCAGAATAAAGAAAACGTTTCCACAAGGATTCCAATGTGAAAATCATCTTTGACGAACAAGACAAAAAAAGAAAGAAAGAAAGAAATCATAAAGCTGCTTCTTTATGGCATCAAGCCAAAAAAATTCAATTTAAGCAGTTATATATGGAACCAGAATTACATGATCCTGGTGCAATTTTCTCATAGTCTAACTCAATCCATACTTTAGAATTAAGAGTATCTCAAATGACAATTTCCTTTTTTCTTTTTTTATTGTTTTTTGAGGTTTTTATTTTGGGGGTGGTGATATGTGTTGGTGAGGTAGATGGACAACTTGGGTAATGGGGGATTTGGGACATTTTACAATTTAACAAAAAGTTTGGATTCTATGCATTTTAACATGCTGTCTAGGTTTGTCATAGCTTGCTTTTCTTCCAAAGAGCAAGCATCTTTAATTTCATGGTTGCAGTTATCATCAGCAGCCCAAGAAAATAGTCTGTCACTCACTGTTTCTTCTTTTCATCACCTATTTGTAATGAAAAAAAAAAAAAAAAAACTCTTCCATAAGCTTAGTGATAGTTTTCCATCCTGCACATGGTTGAAGTAATGTCAAAGTTGTTGTCTGTATGCATGCTGGAACAGACCATTATTTCTCTCAGTCTCCTTAGGCTGCAGTCTAAGGATAAATTTTTCTGTGTGGTAATTTGGAAACTAGTCAAGGAGATTCTAAAAGAATCCCTCAAGTTATAATTACCTGAAAAGCTTTTTTAAATGTGTCCTGTTTCCAGAGGGTTTAATATGATTGGTCTGGATGAGACTGTAGGCATCAGTTCAGTTCAGTTCAGTCGCTCAATCGTGTCCGACTCTTTGCGACCCCATGAATCGCAGCATGCCAGGCCTCCCTGTCCATCACCAACTCCTGGAGTTCACTCAGACTCATGTCCATTGAGTCCATGATGCCATCCAGCCATCTCATCCTCGGTTGTCCCCTTCTCCTCCTGCCCCGAATCCCTCCCAGCATCAAGGTCTTTTCCAATGAGTCAACTCTTTGCATCAGATGGCCAAAGTGCTGGAGCTTCAGTTTTAGTATCATTCCTTCCAAAGAAATCCCAGGGCTGATCTCCTTCAGCATGGACTGGTTGGATCTCCTTGCAGTCCAAGGGCTCTCAAGAGTCTTCTCCAACACCACAGTTCAAAAGCATCAATTCTTTGGTGCTCAGCCTTCTTCAAAGTGCAACTCTCACATCCATACATGACCACAGGAAAAACAATAGCATTGACTAGATGGACCTTACTCTGCAAAGTAATGTCTCTGCTTTTGAATATACTATCTAGGTTGGTCATAACTTTTCTTCCAAGGAGTAAGCGTCTTTTAATTTCATGGCTGCAGTCAGCATCTGCAGTGATATTTAGTAGAATTTTTGAGGGGCTTAACTATCATGAGCAGTCACCTCTGTGATCTCAAATGCATATTCATTCAAGGGGTCATGGAAAATCTCAAGGCCAAACTCATCAATATCAACCATATCAGCTTTGTTAGCAGTTAGAGGAAAATTTTAGTTTAAAATATGGTTTCTATAGTTGGCACAAGATTTATAATGCATTTCCAGAACCAAGATCCTAGAGTTAAAGAAAAAATTTGTGGTATGCAAACATATTTGAGAGAATAAAATATTTCAATATCCTAAGGTTTATCATCAAAGCAAGAGCATTTGCTTAATTTTTAGAATCAACATAGGAAAGAGTACAAAAAGATCTGCCATTTACTAATTTGCATATATTAGCAAGCAAGCATTTTTTCTTGTATTGAGCATAGTGATCCAATGTTATTCATAAGAATTGCTTTCATTTAACATTTTCAGGATATTTTTGGGCTTCCCTCAAGGCTTGGTGGTAAAGAATCCACCTACCAATGCAGGAGACACAGGTTTGATCCGTGGTGGAGAAAAACATCTCACATACTTCAGAGCAACTAAGCCCCTGTGCCACAACTATTGAGCCTGTCCTCTAGAGCCTGGGAGTTGCAACTACTGAATTCCATGTGCCCTAGAGCCTGTGCTCCACAAGAGAAGCCATAGCAAGAAGAAGACCATGAACCACATCTAGAGAATAGACCCTGCTCTCTGCAACTAGGGAAAAGTCTACACAGCAACGAAGACTCAGAGCAGCCAAAAATAAATAAAGTAAATTGTAAAATTATCAGGATATTTTGAATAACCATATTAACAACGTGAAGTAGCTCCTCTAGGCTGTGCTTAGTGTGCCTGCTCGCAGCCGATCAGGGGCAGCGACCTAGAGTGCCGGGCTGCGATGGCGCAGAAATGGCCGAGAGGAGCTACCCTGCATCCGAAGTCAGTGGTGGCCGGGAGGAGCTACCCTGCATCCAAGGTCAGGGGTAGCGGCCTGGAGGAGACACCTCACGTCCAAGGTCAGGGGCGGCGGTCGGGAGGAGCTATCCCATGTCTGAGGTCAGGGGGCGCTGGGAGAAGCCACCTTGTGCCCAAGGCCAAGGGTGGTGACCCTGAGGAGACATCCCGTGTTGGAGGCCAGGGGCTGCAGCTGGGAGGAGCCACCCAAGCCCAAGGCCAGGGCTGTCAGACGAGAGGAACAACCTGAGGATGGGTGGATGCGCAGGCGCAGGAGGACCTAGAAGTGCTATCCCATGTTGAAGGTCAGGAACGGTGGTGGTAAGGAGATACCCCTCGTCCAAGGTAAGGAGCAGCGGCTGGGCTTTGCTGGAGCAGCCATGAAGAGATACCCCACGCCCAAGGTAAGAGAAACCCAAGTAAGATGGTAGGTGTTGCAAGAGGCCATCAGAGAGCAGACACACTGAAACCATAATCACAGAAAACTAGTCAGTCTAATCACACTAGGACCATAGCCTTATCTAACTCAATGAAACCAAGCCATACCTGTGGGACAACGCAAGACGGGCGGTTCAAAATAGAGAGGTCTGACAGAATGTGGTCCACTGGAGAAGGGAATGGCAAGCCACTTCAGTATTCTTGCCTTGAGAACCCCATGAACAGTATGAAAAGGCAAAATGATAAGATACCAAAAGAGGAACTCCCCAGCTCATTGGGTGCCCAATATGCTACCAGAGATCAGTGGAGAAATAACTCCAGAAAGAATGAAGGGATGGAGCCAAAGCAAAAATAATACCCAGTTGTGGATGTGACTGGTGATAGAAGCAAGATCTGATGCTGTAAGAGCAATATTGCATAGGAACCTGGAATGTCAGGTCCATGAATCAAGGCAAATTGGAAGTGGTCAAACAAGAGATGGCAAGGGTGACCGTCAACATTCTAGGAATCAGGGAGCTAAAATGGACTGGAATGGGTGAATTTAACTCAGATGACCATTATATCTACTACTGCGGGCAGGAATCTCTCAGAAGAAATGGAGTAGCCATCAAGGTCAACAAAAGAGTCCAAAATGCAGTACTTGGATGCAATCTCAAAAATGACAGAATGATCTCTGTTCGTCTCCAAGGCAAATCTTTCAATATCACAGTTATCCAAGTTTATGCCCCAACCAGTAACGCTGAAGAAGCTGAAGTTGAACGGTTCTATGAAGACCTACAAGACCTTTTAGAACTAACACCCAAAAAGATGTCCTTTTCATTATAGGGGACTGGAATGCAAAAGTAGGAAGTCAAGAAACACCTGGAGTAACAGGCAAATTTGGTCTTGGAATGCGGAATGAAGCAGGCCAAAGACTAATAGAGTTTTGCCAAGAAAATACACTGGTCATAGCAAACACCCTCTTTCAACAACACAAGAGAAGACTCTATACATGGACATCATCAGATGGTCAACATCGAAATCAGATTGATTATATTCTTTGCAGCCAACAGTGGAGAAGCTCTATACAGTCAACAAAAACAAGACCAGGAGCTGACTGTGGCTCAGATCATGAACTACTTATTGCCTAAGTCAAGCTTAAATTGAAGAAAGTAGAGAAAAGCACTAGACCATTAAGGTATGACCAAAATCAAATCCCTTATGATTATACAGTGGAAGTGAGAAATAGATTTACAGGACTAGATCTGATAGATAGAGTGCTTGATGAACTATGGGATGAGGTTTGTGTCATTGTATGGGAGACAGGGATCAAGACCATCCCCATGGAAAAGAAATGCAAAAAGGCAAAATGGCTATCTGAAGAGGCCTTACAAATAGCTGTGAAAAGAAGAGAGGTAACAAGCAAAGGAGAAAAGGAAAGATATATCTCTATACAGTCAACAAAAACAAGACTGGGAGCTGACTGTGGCTCAGATCATGAACTCCTTATTACCAAATTCAGACTCTTATAAGGACACTAATCCTTTATCATCAGGGCCCACCTGTATGACCTCATTTAACCCAAATGAAATCCTTACAGGCCCTATCTCCAAATATAATCACATTGTGGATAAGGGCTTCAAGACATGAGTTGGGGTGGGGGAACACAATTCATAGCAACTGGGAACTCCCAATCCTCCACAACCTCAATGTCAAGCATCCCTTTCTTCACCACTTCTTCCTACCTTCCACTTCATTCTCTCCAGGACCTCAGCCCTCACTGTCCTTGTAACCCTCCAGACGCTGCAATCCATTTCACTCACCATGTTTCCCTGTCTGCTACTTACCTCAAGCCCTCACACCCATTAACCCACTTTGAATTCCATGACCACTTTCATGGGCTCTTTCACTTCCTCACATTTGCTTAGCTGAACATGGCTAATCCATTGTTTCCCCTGTTTGGCCCAGGGCTTATGAGGCAGAATGTCACTGCAGGGCATTCTGGAACCAGGCTGCTATAAATTCACGACCTTCAACTGTAAGTGGGCCCTGGAGATTGTCCAGAAATCACTCAAATTCTGTTATTTAAGTTTCCAGTCTGCCAAGTGGTACTTTCACAGTCTCTCACTCCTAAAACCCCATGACCTTCTCCGCAATCATCTTCAGTTGGTAATCTCATTTTCTATTTTTCTGAGAAAAGTGAATCCACGTGAAAAGAACCTGTGCAAGCACCCCCAGCACATCCATCCTGCTACCTACATCTGTGATGGCACAGTCTGCTTTGCTTCCTATTAGGACGTGCAAACAAAGCAAGAGCAAACAGCGGCTCACCCTCCATTTAAATTTACCAAGATTAACCCACAGCAGCTGCTAACTAACAGGGCACTTGTGCTTCAGACAAAGAGATGATGGCAATAACAGGATGAAGCACTCTGTGCTGCAGACAGAGGAAATTAAAGATGACAACAGCTGCTCTGTGCTTTGGACAAACAGGTCCTTAGATAGATGCATTTCAGGGAGAATTCTTATGAACCCTGCCTCATACACCTTTTATACATAGAAAAGCACATAACCATTAACTTGAGATACCTGTTCTTTTTGACTAGTAGTAACATTTTGCCAAGATATATGCTGACTGAGTGTATTCCCTCACAACAAAAATCATATAAAAACTAGCTTTGCCTCACTTCTGTTAAAAATTACTTATTTGGCTGTACTGGGTCTTAGTTGTGGCTCCTGGGATCTTTGATCTTTGTTGCAGCATGGGGAATCTTTAGTTGCAGCATGCAAACTCTTTGTTGCAGCATGTGGGATCTAGTTTCCTGACCAGGGACCAAACCTGAGCCTCTTGCATTGAGATCTAAGAGTCTTAGCCACCGAAACATCAGGGAAGTCCCCTCCCTGCCTCTTTGGAGCAGTTACTCAGAGTTATCCGAGAGGCTGTCTCCCAGGCTACAGTCCTTAGTAAAACCTGAATAAAACTTGACTCACAGACCTCACACTGCATTTTTCTTTCAGTTGACAGGTGGACAGATTGTTCATGTTCCTAACTAAGGGCATCCACCCCCCCCC